>CAWUHX010000100.1:720816-1106883 GCA_963922205.1 Romanomermis culicivorax | reverse complement strand
GAATCTATGCGCGATCTTGCGCTGATTTTATTTTATTTATGTACATATCTCGCGGGTGTAGGTATTTATTTTAAATTAAATATGTATTATTTTGTAATATCTATCGCGTTTAAATATAATTGGTAATTATTTTGTAAATTTTTTCTATTTAACTCAGACTTTGAGAAAAATTCTTCCGAATTTTAGACCAAAGTGTCAACCCAAAATATTTTTGATATTTTTCCAAAAAATATAATTTTCAATTTTTTCATTTTTCTAAAATCAAATACAAGCTGCCCCGCTTATCTGAATTCTAAACTTCCATCAGAAGGAAGAAGTAAAACATTCCCCGAACCGGGGTAAAAAGGAAATTAGCAGAACTGCTGGATTAAACTTTTTCAGCATTCAAAATTTTAAATTTTTACAAATTTATTATTCGAAAAAGAAAAACATTTCGAAGCGAAAAGAAATGGGAAAGGGCCCGCAGAATGGCCAACAAGCTCCAATGCGGGAGTGGTCGCACACAGGGCGCCACATAGAATTTGGCAAAGCCCAGCACCGGCAAGACAACCAGTTTTTCCTCATTGACGGTAAGTTTCGAACTTATTTTTATCAAACTTTTGGAAACCGCAGGTAATGCCCAGAAGTCACTGGAAGTCCAGCTCGGCACCCCAAAGGGCAGACGAGGTTAGAACTTAGAGGGAACAAAAAATGGGAGTACTGAGATTCGGAAGCTCAAAGCCAATCAAGGAATTTCCAAACTTGGAAATATACCTGATACCACTGAGAGCTAGACAATTCAAGGGAAACCTAGAACCTTGAGTTCAGCCCGTTTAAAGTTTTATCATCAAAATTTATCAAAAAATTAATTATTTCCAAATCAAATCAAATTATATCACATTTTCGATATCTAAATTATTAAAAATTGTCAATCTCGAGCGCTATAAAAATTGTAAATACGGTGCCATAAATGGAGGGTAGTTGATCGCTCAAGCAGCTGGTCAGAGATTGGTGTCTGATCAAGTGGTGGACAATCGGATCAAGTCTACCCTCCCCAACATATAGAGGTAGCAAGGGTAAGATTTGGTAAGGTGTTAGTTGCCTACCAGCTCAATGTTTGTATATCAGTGGCTCACCTAACAAGCCTTCAGTAAATTTATTTTCTGCGAAACTTAACCACCTTGGTGTTGTGGTGCTGGTGTAGTATAGACCCGAAAATACACTGGAGAAAGGGGAATAAGCACTAAAATTAATAGTATCTTATAATGTTTAAATTACAACGTCAAAAGGGTCGTGAGAAATCACGAACTGGACCAGTGGTTCAAAGCCACTTTTGGATACTACCCGGCTAATCCCAAGGAACCTTGAATGGTAGACATCGGGAAAGTCAGCCAATACTCCACTTTATCCGAGAACGAGAGAGGTTGACAACCTGATGGGAAAACAATTTGCCCGCTACGTAAGCTTCGCACTAACCAACGGTCAAACGTACATTATTGATACGACAACCTTGATGCTCAAGGAATGGACAAGCCCCCATGACTTCCTCAATTCCGACATGCTGTTGGCCGGATATTCGGTACTGGAGGACTTGGTAAGTATTTATAACGTATGTGGTTCAGGGCGAGATAATAAGGATAGGGACAAAACTGTCCCCTTAAGGGAACATCTTAGGAAGACCAAAGGTCGTTACTTTGATTTAGACCATTTCACCTTAACCATGGTAGGGGTTAACCTGGAGAAAAAGTGTTTTCAAACAGGTATTTGTCCCGAAACCTTTTGGTTAAAGGGACTGTTCATGGAATTTTATTTGATAGACGTGGGCCCTTACCAATATGATTTTTCACTGAAGGGGAACCGTGATCAGTTTGCCAAGAAAGGAATACTGCCAGAAGAGCTTAGGTATGCAGCTCTAGATGCATATTATTCGTTATTGGTTATGTTTGCTGCGATTCACTATGGCATGGCCGATCAACTTCTAATGCAAATGCAGATTTTCGACCATGACAAGGTTGATCCCAAACAGATCAATACTGTTGCCTTATATTTTCATCAACAATATTTAATGATACCAGGCAAGGTAAATAGAGAAATGGGGCTAGGCACCCCAGTAATGGAAACTGATCAGGTACAGCCTAATATGGTTTACCATATGATGAAATGTGAAATGTACAACAG
Organism: Romanomermis culicivorax; assembly: GCA_963922205.1. Lineage (NCBI taxonomy): Eukaryota > Metazoa > Nematoda > Enoplea > Mermithida > Mermithidae > Romanomermis > Romanomermis culicivorax. The sequence continues at coordinate 1,104,726 of CAWUHX010000100.1, read as the reverse complement.
TTGGGCAGTACAGATGCAGGGAAATTACACAGGTTATTATACCGTGCCTACAGAGTGTAACCCTCTTCGTCCTCAAGGAGTTCAATTACTGAGTGGTTTTTATCCGCTACTCCTGAGAGATGGCAAACCACTCAAGGACGATGGGTACACTGAGGATAGTGATCCCGACAAAATCCAGGATGTTCAAATACCAGACTGGGTTAATATCGCCAAAGATGTTCTGGAAAATCTCAAATCAGGTGGATCCTATTGGGATTTAGACGGTAAAATCTCTTTGACGCTGTACGAAAATGCTAAGCTATACTGGCAACAAGCCGGGAAGCCCGATGAAATTCCACAGGAAGTGTTTTCCTCTAATAACCATTACCCAGTGGGTATAGAAGGTCATAGGCAGGCCTATAAAACAAATTTTTATATGCCAAATTTGGCCAAAATATCTAGCATGTTAGATGAGCGAAACTTTGCGGAGTTAGAGGTCATCTGCAAATTCATGCGTTTGGCCTATCATTTGGCATCGCCTCATTTGAGAGCGGAGTGCGATTATGAAACTAGCGCACTGCTAAATTATAACTTTTTGAATAGTTATACTAGAGAAGGCCAGGAGATGATAAAATGCATGTCCTGGAAGTCAGGTGACCGCCTGGCTTATTATTTAGAATTAGCAGTGATGTTGCAGCCGTCGGAAGCCCGTTTTCCATCCAAAAAAGGGGTATATGCCTGGCAAAATCGGTTTGGATTCGTCCCACTACGATTTAGAGAAGCGGAGGAAATTTTGCAAATCGGCGACGACAAATCGTTATTAGGATGCTGCTTACAAGGTAAATCCTTACTTTTATGTAACCTTTTACTATGTAGGCTTCGAGACTTTGACAGCGGGACTGCGGTATCCAATGTCGGAAGACGCACAACCGACCGATTACCCAACAACCTACGCACCACAAAACCCGCTCGAGCTCAGACCAGAATTCGTTAGCAAAAGCTTCCGCGGGAGACGAATTGCTTCAGAAATGCCTGGGTATACGCTAACTTATACCCCAGCCGATGAGTTGGTAGCTAAAGTGCCATTAAATCGTCCCTCTACTTCCCAAACAGCACAAGTTGGAGGGTTGGGACAAGTTAAGACACAGCCACAGGCGCCAGCACTGGTGGTCAAAGCAAAACAACCAGCTTTGGACATCGATGCTATGCAAGCAGCTGCAGTTGTAGTCGTAGTAACGCAACCAGTGGTGGCACAGCCGACTCAGGCAACTGAGGTACAGCAACCGGCGGAGCCTGAGCCAGAAGTCCCCACGATTATTCAATTGGTACCTCTGGTATCAGCTTTTTTGCCAGCTAAAGTAAAGCAACTTTTGCCGAACATACGAAATTCAGACTCTGAGTCCAGTTCAGAGGAGGATGTTGAAGAGGAAGAGGAAGGTGAGATTCTGGAGTCTGAGGGCCAGACATCGGAGAACAAAGACGCAATGGAGGTCAAAACTCAGAAACAGGCTGTTGAGGAGGAAAAGATCCAGACTCAAATAGATGAAGCAGTGACTAAAATGTTGGGTATAGACATCAGACTGGAAAAGATGCAAGATGCATCCCAGGAGATACCAGTTAAAGCTAAGGATCCTAAGGATCATTTCGAACAAGCGAAGCATGAGGCCCCACAGGCCAAATTACAGGAACAAAGAAGGCTGACCTAGCAGAAATTCCTGCATCAGAGGGCAATTCAAAGAAAGCTGAAGGAGCAGGCTTTAGCCGATGACAGCTCAGATTCAGCCATTGCAGCGACAGAGCTGATGAAGAGGGGAAAAATAAATGAGGAAGGAATTCCTGGAGTGTATTCCCTAGATAAAGTTCAGCAGATGTTAGCTGAATTTATGTCAGAAAAATTTATCCCACACTTGGCCAGAGAAAAGGTAAGGCGTAGGAAAAGGCTAGGTAAGGCCAGAGCACGCAGACTTGCAGCTCAAGGTCTGCAGCAACAAGGAGCGGCTGCCACTGGTTCCGAAAATGACACTTACGACATGGCCGAGGAAACGATGACCTCGGAATATTGGACAAGCCGAAAGTCGAGAACGGAGACTACTCAAAGTCAAACGAGGACAGACACCGCCGAGAGTCAACCGCGAATGGAGACCTCCAAAGGCCAGACGAAATCGGATAAGACAACAGCGTCCACTGCAGCGTACACTCAGACGCGAACGGTATCGAAAACCGGCGGAGGGGTTAGTACGGCACCTGGCAAATCTAAGTCCGTTCCCACCAGCTATACCGCAAGAAGTAGTAAACCTGCGGGAAGCGTATTGGTAAAGCCCGATCTTGAATCGGAGGAGAAGTTGATCAAGAAGGTCAAACTGAATGTGGTGGTTAAAAAACCCAAAAGGGAGCCACAGCAGTTTGTCACTCCTGGTCAATTGGCTGAAACTCTGATTGATTATTGGGAGTGGCAACAGGAACAAAGGCGCCTAATTGGGCCGATCTCATTCGAAAATCCAGAGGTCGCCAATTATTTCGCCTTTGATCGCCAAGAATGGCCCATTATTTATAGAATGGTCAATGATGCCATGACCGAGATTCATGAAAATTATCGCCAACAATTCGAAATGCAGGGTGGATTTATGTTTGATGGAGAACGCGTCCCCAAGGAAATTTGGGAATGGATCATTTTAATTCTTATTCCCAGATGGCTTCAGGACTATGACCCTTCAGACCTCTTTACGGCCATTAGGTATGTGACCCTAATGATATTTTTACAGTTGGATTTCGAGCCGATCACGCCGACGGCAATTGATAGGTGGTATGCCCAGGCATGTTCCTTTGCGAACAGACAACTAGTCGTTGAGGCCCAGGGAAACCGCGTAGATGAGGTCTACATTGCAGCCTTTAACCAGTACATCTTTATGGGCTTGCAGAGGTTAAACCAGATGGGTGTTAAGAGGAATGCACCAGGCGATGACAGGTCCCAAGCTGATAAATATCAGTGAACGGCTGCCAAGAGCCCAAGTAAGTTTAAGGTGCCTAGACTCCCTCCGGCTAAAAAACAGCCGCCGACGACACAACAATCATCTACTGCGACCAGCCAGAGGTCGTATAGTGAGGCTGCTAGCACTTCTTATAAAAGTCCACTTTCTGGATCTAAATCAACATCATCAAAATCTCTTAATTCAACTTTCCGGACTCAAAAACCTCAACGCCGCAGCTCCACTAGCAGTGATCCAAATCAAAGGCAGCGGGGGAGAGACGATATGTTCTCAAACCCAGTCCCATACAGGGGTAGACTCAGGTATGACTGAGGTCAAGCCAGAGGAGGCTTCAGAGGGCGCCCCCAGGAACCCTTCAGAGGCCGAAAAAACTGGCAATACCAAGGCCAAGACCCAGACGTGCAATTCTACAGCCACTTGGTAGATGGGGTGGAAGTCAACAACGCCAAAATCTATGCCAGGATGGAGGTCAGACCCCAGGCCAACCCGGCCAGAGGGGATACTATTGAGGAAGACCTCGAGGAGGTTACCAAGGTGGCGGGCAGCAGCAGTAATTAGCCGCACAAATTTTGGCACAAAATTTATCTTTTTGCAAATATATTTTTACTAATTTCATAAAATACAAAATCCAAAAACACTAATAAAATTACAAAAATCCAAAAAAATCAAAAAACAAAAAATCTAAAAATATTATTTGAATTTCGGTGCTCCTGGCCAACCAAAATTTTCGTTTCGACAAAACCAGTGCAAAATGCAACCGTAAAAAACATTTTCAAATTTTTGGCCACAATTTTATGCTCAATTTTTAGCGCATTTTTATTTTGTGATATTCCTACATTCCCGCGTCATCTTTGTTGTATCATATAAAATATAATCTCGTATTTTGATTTTAATTTAGAAAAATAGAGACGCGGGAAAACGATTTACATGCCGTTAGAACCACGACCAACAATTTGCCACAGCATGCAGACTGAGCAGCCGAACCCGAAGTCGACCAAATTCGGTGCTGACGGGATCGTCATACTCCTTAGGACAGGAGGTTATTCCATCAAGGCCGAGGTCAAAATGAGCGTCACTTCCCAGCCATTGCGGCGAAGTCATTGGTATTCCTTGTGTCCAATGACCAGCACATGAGTCCGATTAGGACAGACTGTAAAACGGGAGTCCAAGTGAGACAAACTGTAAAAACAGGAGTCAGCCAGAGTAGTATATTTTTTCTTTTTGATTAATTCTTTTAATGCCGGGGTAACTCGGCCGAAAGTTTTTTTTTTCTCTACCTCCCGTAGGTCAGTTTCGACGCGCGAGGGATGTTGGGCACCCTGTTGATGGCAAATCCGTGGGGAAATCGCCATGCAAATCGAAGAAATGGACGACCAGCTGCGCAGACATTTGCATAGGAGTGGAGCGCCAAAGAAAGACCAAAAAGATATAGTGAAATCATTCTTTCAATTTATTACGATTTTCTATAATACTCTTGTTATATTTTGCTGGCGTCCATAAAAATATTTCCCAGCACTTCGACTCATTTTGCATATTATTTCTACTGTGGTCATTCCACATTCTTTAGTATTTCGTCGGAAATATTGTTTAATTTATTCGTTTTTTATTTAGATAATTCTGATCGTTGAAGGTGGAGGGCCAATGGCCCAGGCGCCAGCTTGCAGTCATCAAGCCTTGGGAAACCCACTAAGGGTTATACTCAAGTAAGTTTATCCCTGAGGGGATTCCTTGCCTCAGCTAGGAGACTGTGGAGCTCTCTGGTGAGGCCCCGCATTTAGAGTAAAGTTTATCTTTGTTGTTGTAGGTCTGGGGAACCGGACTGTTGCACTATCACCAAGGCTTAGCCAAGGGATTAGTTCTAACAGGTCAGTTCAGACCAGAAGCCTCTATCTTTTCTTACGCCTCTTAAGAAAAGACCTGCACAACAAATGAATGAATGAATGAATGAATGAATGAATGAATGAATGAATGAATGAATGAATGAATGAATGAATGAATGAATGAATGAATGAATGAATGAATGAATGAATGAATGAATGAATGAATGAATGAATGAATGAATGAATGAATGAATGAATGAATGAATGAATGAATGAATGAATGAATGAATGAATGAATGAATGAATGAATGAATGAATGAATGAATGAATGAATGAATGAATGAATGAATGAATGAATGAATGAATGAATGAATGAATGAATGAATGAATGAATGAATGAATGAATGAATGAATGAATGAATGAATGAATGAATGAATGAATGAATGAATGAATGAATGAATGAATGAATGAATGAATGAATGAATGAATGAATGAATGAATGAATGAATGAATGAATGAATGAATGAATGAATGAATGAATGAATGAATGAATGAATGAATGAATGAATGAATGAATGAATGAATGAATGAATGAATGAATGAATGAATGAATGAATGAATGAATGAATGAATGAATGAATGAATGAATGAATGAATGAATGAATGAATGAATGAATGAATGAATGAATGAATGAATGAATGAATGAATGAATGAATGAATGAATGAATGAATGAATGAATGAATGAATGAATGAATGAATGAATGAATGAATGAATGAATGAATGAATGAATGAATGAATGAATGAATGAATGAATGAATGAATGAATGAATGAATGAATGAATGAATGAATGAATGAATGAATGAATGAATGAATGAATGAATGAATGAATGAATGAATGAATGAATGAATGAATGAATGAATGAATGAATGAATGAATGAATGAATGAATGAATGAATGAATGAATGAATGAATGAATGAATGAATGAATGAATGAATGAATGAATGAATGAATGAATGAATGAATGAATGAATGAATGAATGAATGAATGAATGAATGAATGAATGAATGAATGAATGAATGAATGAATGAATGAATGAATGAATGAATGAATGAATGAATGAATGAATGAATGAATGAATGAATGAATGAATGAATGAATGAATGAATGAATGAATGAATGAATGAATGAATGAATGAATGAATGAATGAATGAATGAATGAATGAATGAATGAATGAATGAATGAATGAATGAATGAATGAATGAATGAATGAATGAATGAATGAATGAATGAATGAATGAATGAATGAATGAATGAATGAATGAATGAATGAATGAATGAATGAATGAATGAATGAATGAATGAATGAATGAATGAATGAATGAATGAATGAATGAATGAATGAATGAATGAATGAATGAATGAATGAATGAATGAATGAATGAATGAATGAATGAATGAATGAATGAATGAATGAATGAATGAATGAATGAATGAATGAATGAATGAATGAATGAATGAATGAATGAATGAATGAATGAATGAATGAATGAATGAATGAATGAATGAATGAATGAATGAATGAATGAATGAATGAATGAATGAATGAATGAATGAATGAATGAATGAATGAATGAATGAATGAATGAATGAATGAATGTAATCATTACGAGAAAGTCAAATTCTGTGTATATAAGTGCTTCAATACCTCCATCAGGTATATCCTCGCCAAAATTCATCTGTAAACTGTTGGTCCCTTCACGTACAAGTTCCCAAAAATTACCATTCATACTGTAAGGAGTCAAATCAAAAACAAAAAGTGCATTTTGTGTTGTAAAAGAATTTTGAGTAATTCTGTTACCCTTGTTATCTGTACCAATCCCTGCACCTTCAAATAATTGTATAAAAGTACACAAATTTTTTTTTCTTTAAAATTTGTTGTGTAAGGAGTAGTAGGTAGTGTTGTAGTACTGCTAGTTAATTTAATCTCATTTAATCAAAAATGTTTGAAATTGGAGGGGCTTTGATGATAATCACCCCTAGCAGCGGCACTATCAACAATCACCACAGCGAGACGACAAGATAAGGGACCTGTGAACAACAAGTTTAGAGGAGCCGAGTGGAAACTAGCTGTTATTTATAGACTTGTAACATGACAGTGTCGAAGAGGGTATTTTGCAGCAGTGCTTTGTAACATAGATTCATTAGCTAGATTAATATTATCCACAACTTCAACTTTTTTAATAAATAAAGACATGCTTTTAACTTCGATCTTATAAGCTTCATTGTCAGTAAATATAAATTTATGCAAACAAAAATCATCTCTATGTCTATTCAAATCAATTTTCAAGGCACATTGATTCAATAGAAAGCTTTCTTGCATAAATAGATCTGCATGTATGGGGGCCATTAATTCAACAATTGTATGGTTTCTGTACATTTGTGCTCTTTCCAAAGCACCTTTGTTCTTCTTTGTATCAAGAACATTGTCATTTTCAAAAGTATAACCTGCAGCTGTAACGTGTTACAATTTAGCGTCACGACCATAGTTCAATTCCGTTTCCATATAAAATCTGTAAGTGGATTTAACCCCACTAAAATTTTAAAATGTTAAAATTTAAAAAACATGTGAACATACATTTAATTAGAAAACTTACCTATCAGATATTAATTTTCTATTTGAATAAATTTTGATCTATTCAAAAAATGTTTTGCCATTTTGATCTATTCAAAAAATGTTTTTGTTACCATTGAGATTGTTGTTCACATCCAATGTTAAAGTGCAAGCAGCACCAATAGCTTTCCTAATTTGAATAGTTAAATATATAAAATTTTTTGACAAATCCAGCATATATGAATCAGGTGAAATAACAAATTGGTAGGGTCCTTCATTAGTACAAGGATCTTGGAGCTGAATTTCCAACCAAAAACTTCTATGAATAGCAACTTGTGTTGGAGGTACCGTAAATAAATTTAGTTCACTTTTACTACTAGGAGACAATGCTGCATCAATAAATTTACTCATTTCAAATAGATATCATTGAAACTGACTTCTCTATGTGAAATCTTTTTCAAGAATGAGGAATGTCATTTTAGATGTTTACAATTATGTTGTTTTTGATGCTGATGATGATGATGACCATTATTCAACTTTTTATTGCTCTTTAAATGTACCCTAGAATTTATATGTTTACGCTTCCCTAGATATTTTGCTTTCTGAATGCAGTCACCTGTCTCGTGTAATAAGTTGCCTACTGTGTTTTGTCCATGCTCAGCAACACTTTCTTTAAAAGAATGACCTTGCAATTTTGGATTTGCATCACTTGCAATTTTGGGACCTGCAGCAAGTGCATGCTTTTCTGCAGACTTTAACAAAGGAATAGCTAGATGCCACAAACTCTTGAGAAAATTTCCCACTCCTGCTCCCTGATGTCTAAAATAAAATGGGTATGCTGCTCTGAAGCCTTCTAAGGCCCCACCTAGTTGGAACTGATTATCTTAGATGCTATGTTGATAAATTTTGAGACAGTAATCAACAGTTTTGGGAACAACCACTGTATGCATATTTTGCCTCATACATCAAAATGAACAGGTAAATAAATAAATAAACTAATTAAGCGTGTTTGCAAAAATTCAACCTGACAACAACATGTCCAAATGCAAATGAATGAATAAATGCTAGCGAAAATTTTATACCATTATTATTATAGGAATAAAGGAGTACATGGCTGGAAATGTAATTTAACTATAACATTCCCAAATTGGAAGGGTATAAATTTGTTCATACTGTTTTTTATATTAATTTCAAGTTCCGTAATTTCTTTTAACTGAATGGGTATATAGTGAAATGTTTCATATAATGAACTCACAATATCTTTGTATTTTCCCTGCACATTTACTATACATAAAAGTTGTGCTAAAGTATGTCCAACAATTATATTTTGAATAATATTACAATAAACATAAAAACTCTGTGAATCCTTCAAATTTGGTGGTTGAATTCTTAACATATATAAATGTTTATTTCCTGGATTGGCAAGAAAAAAAGATTTGGATGGTGGAATATGTGTATTAGATTTTTGTGGTTTTTCTCCAACAGTATATAGGTTAATATTCACACCTCTATTTAAAGAATCATCAGCAGTTGCATCAGGAGCAGTATTGGTAGTGCTAAAGCCTAGACCATTAAATAGTTGCATATATCGATTTTACACAAACTTGTACCATTTTTTATTTTCAAATTAACCAAACCTCCATGATGTTAATCATATGAAAATATGATTTCAATGTCAGTTCCTGCAATCCCTGCTCCAATTTTTGCATTCAGCCTGTCAATTAATTCAGATGCTGTAAAGTAATGTTTCTCAAAAACTATAATTTTATTTCTTTAATAGGTTCAACTTCATTACAAACACCATCTGTAATTAACATTATTACATTATCTCCACTTTGATTGGAAATTGTAGCCCAACTATAGGGATATATTATTTCACTTAACCCTACCTCCCAATTACCATCTACCTTTAGATGGTAGGGTAGATGGGCTGAAAAATCTGAGGGTATGTTTCCCTGTTCACTATTACTAGGTAAAGTGATATAAAATTGATCATCAAAGGTTGTCATTATTCATAATGTTAGCTGTGGTAGGTATTGTCTTCAATGAGTTAGGTAACAGTAATAGTCCTGGTATGGGGCTAGGTAATAAATACCCTATACAAGTGGACAATAAGTCAACTCAAAACTGTGTATTATTATTGTAGAGAGATAAATTTATAATAGCTGTAATGACTACAATATATATTAGTATGACCTGACTAAAGTACACCATTTTGTTTTGAGGTAAATGTTTTCCAAAAAAATTCCAAACACTGACCCCAGATGATTCTTAAGGAGTGCATTAAATACTATCCATTTTAAAATAAAAAATCTTTATTTAACAATTAGATAATTAATTATAAATTCTGTAAAAAGGCAGAGCTAGTAAAGTCACCAATAAAATTATACAAAAATACATAAAGGAGGTGGAGCTAGTAAAGTAATAAAATTATACAAAAATACATAAAGAAGGCAGAGTTAACTTTTACAAATGAGTAAATAATTTATTTCAAAATCGACGTTTTGTAGAAAATTTACAATGAAAAAACTTACAAACTAGTTTACCATTGTAAGCAAAATTTTTATTGCTAAAACTTTTAAACATGTCACACTTTATAATACAAAACATACAAAGTATATATACTGCAAACTCTGCTATAAAAATTTTGTAGGTGTTTCTTATTTGTGTGTCTTACTGTAGCATTTTTGTTAATATAGTTTATAAAAGCAAGAATAACTGGTGGTAAATCATATGAATCAAAATAATATACAAAGTTATCATTATCAAAATACATACCTATCCAATGACTTCTTTTTTGAAAAAATGTATCAGTGTTTGCAATTAAAGCCACAGGTCTTTCAACTATCTCTAGTAATGTAAGGCAAGCAAAAACTCCTAGAGAAATCCTTGATAAAATTGGATCTTGTTGAACATAATATACCAGCTCAAAGTTGTTCATCATAATTGTTGTCATCATCTTCATCTTTTTTTATATCCTTTTCTAAAATCCAACTGTTGAATTTTTCAGGATAACTCCACCACTTCACAAGTACTCTATTCTGACCATCTGGTAAGTGCTCAGTTTTCAAAATCTTTTCAATTTTGTATTCTTTGATATTAGGGTTAAGATAAATTTTCTGTAGCTCTTTTTCATAAAAACATCCTTCTATATCCTCGCTTTCCAAATCTTGAATTCTATAATGTATATGGTTTCTAGTCTTCACAATATGTTTTACTCTAAAAACTTCTTCACTCCATTGAGATAAATAACCTTTGTCGAACAGGCCTCTATGCTTACTAATTTGTATGTAATCCCCTATAACAATCTTAGATTTTATAGTATATAAGGTTTCGGAGTAAAGTCTTTGCCATATATTTTTTTCATTAGAATAGTTCACATTAACAGGTTTTTCATTAATTGATCTATGAATAGAATGATTATGGTTCGAAACAACTGTGGGTAAAATATCAATCCATTTATAAGTGGTAAACTCTGTAAAATATTTAAATAATTTAGTTTTTAAGGTTCTATTAAACTGTTCCACTATTGAACATTTAATGTTTTCATTCTGGGAAGTTAAAAAAATGTATATCATTAGTTTTTAATAATTTCTGGAAATCTTTGTTGACAAATTCTTTTCCTTTATCACTGCCCACTCTCCAAGGGATTCGACCTCCTTTTAAAATATTTTGAAAAGCATCACATGCATTCTTTGCATGTTTTGATTTCAATCGTTCAACCCATGCCTATTTACTCAACACATAGCATCAACACATACACATAAACATAAATTTATATCCATCGTTAAAATCTGCCAAAGAAGACATGTCGTCCAAATCAATTTCCCATTGTTGATCCATAGCTGTAACATGAATACTGTTACATGAAAACTTTTTGTTGACTTTTTTATGTAGGGTGTAACTATCTTGTTTGGAGAGCCAATCTTTAACATTTTTATGTGTAATTGTTTTATAGTGTTTTCTAGCCTCAACATATAATTTTTCAATACTAGAAAAGAGGATTTCCGTGTAAATTTGTGTATAATTTGGAAAGTATGGTATTCATCCTTCTAGTACAAAGGAGTAAACCTTTGCAGTGATCTAATGTTTCTCCATATTTTCTTTTCTGTTGAGGCTCCTTTACTCAAGAATGAATCATCTTTGATATTTTCTTCACCACTTGAAAATAAGCCAATACCTTTCACAAGCGACCTACTCAATGGCTTGAGACTACCGCTTGCCTGATCATCTGATTCTTATAGAGGTGTATGGTAGGAGAGTTTCTGAGGTACAGTGAATAACATTTTATATAAAGGATTTCCTATAGCGTCTAAGTGTACATTATGTTTTTTCAAAGCATTAGGGAATTCGACTACTCCAAATGGTTGTGTTATTTTTCAATGTTTACACAACAAATCATGTAATAAATCAATAATATGTGATCCTAAAATTAATTTTCCATCAATTAACACTTGGCCTTGCTTATTAACATTTATACTAGGGTTACGTCACACATGTTCCAATAATACTGATGCTGAATGTTTAAATTGGTTAGGAATACCATTGAGTAACTTTTCATCATTCAACCATTTTTTTTCTTTTTGTTTCAAATCAGCACCACCATTTTCATTTTCATTATTATCAATAACCTTTTGTTTCAAAATCACAGTAGTGGGTTGAGCATTTTCATCATGTTCAAAAGTTTAATATTGTGAAAATAATTGCGAGTACATTTTGTATTGTTCTTTGAGTGTTAATGTATTATCATTCAAAATGCGCTCTAAATCATAATGATAACCTTCATCAATAACAGGAGCTACAGTATCCTTAACAATCTTACAATCAGTACTTGTGAGTAGAATACATTGAAATATATCAATCATCTGCTTAAAGGCGTGAAGACAATAATAACTTTAAACCTCGCCTATAACATACTCAAAGCAGTCAATGATAACCCCCATCTTTTCATATAAACAATCCACTGCTGGTATAATTGCATTATTATATATGGAATGATGAGCAGGACAGTGATGATCCTTACTAAATCCTACATCTTTTGCACAATAACAATCAAAAATACACCCTGTAAAGAAACAATTTTTCACCTTTTACTACTTGCTCATCAAAAAACCATGGAATATCTAAACCCAGAACACATAATTTGCAAATAGGTTTGGTTTTGGCATCCCGCAAACTCATATTCAATGCTGAATTGTAGTCTGGATCATTGAGGTAGTCAATGAGGACCTCATTAACAAACGTCATTTGAGCCCTAATTGTCTTTTGATCTTCAGTTGCATCGCCTGTATCTCCAGTGATTTCCATAGGATCAGCATCTTATTCAACAATTTTTGTACTATCATCACCTTCTTCTCTGACGATTTTTGTACCATCATCACTTTTTCCAGCGATTTCTGTTGCTGAAGCATGTAGTATACCACACTGTGTTAAACTGGTATTACCACTTATTTTTCATTTTGTTACAGTGAACAATTAATAAATAAATACACATTCCTAAATATAATAACATGTATATAAAACTCGTATAAATATTTTTGCATAAATCTGTTGTTCCACCATAAAGGCGATTTGTATTAAGTTTGTTGTTTGTTTTTCAGTGTTGAATAAAAATAGAAAAAGAACTCATCATCATCGACCACTCTAGGCATTCTAGGTGGTCTGTATCCTCAGTTGTTTGTTTATTTATCGATTGTTCTTTGTTATTATTCTTTGTCCTTTGCCTCCGCCCCTCGTCACCCTACTTACTGACCCCTGAACCCAAGTGAGGTCCAACCTGGTACTCCCCCTCCCCCCTCCCTCACCCGCTCACCTCACTGACCATTATTTTTCACTGGTGACCGTACCAGTCTGGATCGGGTGAGGTACAGGTAAGTAAGGTAAGTTGTTTATTTGTTGGTTATTGTGTGTATTTATTGATTTGTATGTCATTCGTTTACTATTCACCGTATTTCTATTCATATTTTGTTTGTATTTTTGCATATACTTATTTTTGTTTTGCTTCGCCTTTCATCAAAAATCGGGCCAAAATGGTTCACTCGTGGTCGTTTCGAGGACCAGTATTGTCGTATTCTTGCCAGATTAAAACCTATGTCAAAAACACCATCAAAGTTAGTAATTCCACCGCCCCACACCGCCGTGCAGATGGCCCAGCTGCCCCCCATTGCCACCCCCACGGCACAGGACAAATTAGACCTTATGGCCGTGCAGATGGAGAAAATGATGGTCATCTTAGCCCAAATGCAAAACCAAATCATCACCCAGCAACAGAAAATCACAAATTTAGAAACAGGTAACTTTCCAGTAAGTACCTCTAATTTGCCATCTTCTTCCCATCTTTTGGGCCCGTTGCCCGCTGAGCAAGGGGGCCAGGGATTACCAAATCCACCCCACACCTTGCCAGCCAATAACCCCACTGATGTTGACATCAGCAATGACGTTTTTCAATTGACACGAAAGGAGATGCTGCAGATTTCAAATCAAATCCAGCAAGGCGTAGCTAATTTCACTCTGCAAATGGGCATCAAACCTAAGTTAGTGTTACAATTTTTTAAGACTTTAGATCAGCAATTTAGAGACAATTCGGCCTTGCCCGAAAATGTCAAATTGGAAATTTTGAGACGAACCACCGATCCTGACCTACATCATTTTATGGAAGACTGCGCTTCCTACGATGACGCCAAACAGATAATTTTGAGTTTCTTAGCTTCTCCAAGTACTCTCAGCAACCTTCACTGAGACTGGTCTACTATTTCTCAGGGAGACTCCGAAAGCTGTGTGCAATTTGTAAGTCATTTATATTTGTATGCACCTACTCTTTTTCAGGACAAAATGGAGAAAGAACGAGATCGAATAATCATTACACAATTTTACAGCGAATTGTCACCAGTAATCCAGACCACTATGGACAAACATAAGGGCCAAATTTTTTCCCTGCAGGATTTAGTGATGCTTTGTGACAACCTCAAAAAAGAATTGAAAATACAGGACGAGTTATTCAAGCAACGCCTGCAAAAACATCACCGACTAGCAATAAATGAGGCGAAACCGCCGGAACAAATAAGCCACATTGCGAATCAGGATCCCACACCTCCGCCACAAACCTACAGCCATTTTCGAGGTAGTAATTTTAGAAGCTCTAATAATAATCCATCCTATAGGGGTAGGGGTAATCAATGTATGGGTTCCCAGTGCGGTAGTTATGGTAATAACACTATGTGGCGTCAGCAACCATCAGCTCCTGCACCGCCAATCCCGCCGCACACCCCTGCACCCCCGCCGCAACCCAGTAATGAGGCAATTTCGGCAAACAAAGCACTTTTGGGACAGCTAATAGATCTTCTCCAGAAAACCAACATTGCGCCGCAGCCTCCTCCTGCACCTCCTGCAGCGTCGCAACCACCAGGGATGGCCAGAGCGGGCCTCTATTGCAGCTACTACTGAATTTTTGGCCACTCCACTGAGCGGTGTGTTAAGTTACAAGAGTACGCAGGGCAAAACCCAACAGTGGATATCTCAGTGTACTATCCCAATAATCCTGATAACTCGTATCAACCACGCGCGACTGCACCAAATGTAAACCAACACTGTTTTGTGTCCCAACCTACTGCTTGTGGTGGTTATGGTAGTTATACCACACCTCCCAGGAGGCCATCTAGTTGGAAACCAGCTCTATATTACAGTAACCGGCAAAGGGCCACAAATATCCGGAGTGTAGGTGAGAATCCCACGCCACAAGACCAGTTTTCCCCACAGTATTACAATCCAAATTATTTTGTATCTTTTCCGCCCTCTACCTCTTCTCAAAATCAAACTACTGCTGCTCCTTTTGTACAAAACGTTTCTATTAATACCTCTAGAACCAAGTTACTGACATCTACTAAGCAGGAGTCGATTGCTAACAATGGAAAAGAAAATGAAACGATGTCATTTTATAGCAATGATGCAACACCTACGACAGAAAAAACTGGAGGTAATAAAATCCAAAATTCACAAAATTTCACTATTTTTCAGGATACAATGGATATTTTTGAAAACAACATTTCTACCCTCAGTGGAACCGACAGGACTCCTGGATTTTTCGACCAGCTAATGCCCAAGGAAAGTATTTTCTTTCAGAAATATTATAAGACGCGGCCTCTAGAAATAGAGGCAAAAATTGATAACTGGAGGGGGTTAGCGTTATTGGACATGGGGGCAACAACTTCCGTTATGGGGTGTGATGTGTATCAACACATAACTCATACGGACCCCATACCCTGCCTACCTCAGGCTACATTAGGGTAGCCAATGGTCAAGGAGTTCCTACTCTTGGACCCGTTAACTTTTACACGAAATTGGAAGAATTGGGTACTCATCGTATCCATTATACGGTATTAATTTCACCCAAACCAACGATTATTTTGGGGACGGACTTTTTAGCACATGAAAGCATTGGAGTTATTTTTGATTTTCGAAACTGAACCCTGACAGTTGCCAGCAAGCAAGTTTCGTTCAACATTCAACGCCCAGAGTCACCAACACGGGCACTTCTCCTACGGCCTCCTCCAGCCCAGCCAGCAATACTTTCGTCCCTGCCAACAACGTTGACTATCAATGAAATTACAATGGGACACCCCATTATCGCCGTTAAAAACGTTTTTATTCAACCCCATACAGATCACGTCATACTTGGTACAATTTGGGCCAGAGATAAGTTGAGATCTCCGAAACCATGTGTGGTCTCTTCAGACTACAATTCTTCATCAATCCCAATTGAACCCCCAATAATTGATCCGCATGTCGAACATTTCCCTGTCATCATTATAAACGATTCCAATGACATTATAAAGGTGAGTAAAAACGAGGTAATAGGTAAAATTGCTATGCTTGTGCACGAGGTCATGTCCTCACCTAACATTTCCTCTAAACCCACTATTGGCAAAAACCAACATTTCTTGCCTTATGTGGACAAAATGGTATTAAAATCGAATCTGGATGTCACCAAAAAAGGTAAGTTGCATGATTTCCTGCTTGCAAACCGCACTGCCTTTAGTTTAGCAGGTGATCCACCTACCGTAACACATTTGGTTTAGCATTCAATTGATACTGGAGATGCTAAACCCGTTGCAAAACATTACTACCGGGCACCAATCCAACAACGTCATATTGTTCATGAACACATTCAGGACATGCTCGATAAACAGGTAATTGAACCCAGTTGGTCCCCATGGGCCGCCCCTTTATTTTTGGTATCAAAAAAAGATGGTTCTTGGCGCCCTGTCATCCATTTTCGAGGCATAAATGATGTTACTAAGGACGACAGATACCCTCTCCCAAGGATGGACAATTATCTGGACAGCTTGGGAAGGGCAAGGTATTTTACAACTCTTGACCTAAAAAGTGGGTACTGGCAAGTACCTATGGCCCCAGATTTAAAAGACAAAACAGCATTTATCTCTCAGGATGGTCTTTACCAGTTTACGGTAATGCCTTTCGGTCTCAAAAATGCTCCTACGGAGTTCCAAAGGCTAATGGAGCGAGTCTTGCAGCCTTACGTCTGGAAACTCTGTCTTGTTTATATTGATGACATTATCGTTTTTTCTGAAACATTTGAACAACATCTCGAAAACCTACAAATTGTTTTTGATTGTTTACAAGCCCCAAACTTGACTCTGAAACCTGAAAAGTGTGATTTTCTACCAAAACAGGTAAGTTTTCTAGGTCACATCCTGAGCACTGATGGGATAATGCTGGACCCGAAAAAGATTAAAGCTGTAACAGAATTCAATTTTCCTCGGGACCAGAAGGCCCTACAACAATTCTTGGGCATGGTCCAATGGTGTAAACAGTTTATAAAAGGTCTCGCCCAAATGGCAAACCCTTTGTACAAACTTCTTAGAAAAGATGTAAAATGGGAAATTAATGAAGAGCACATTACTTCTTTTAAGGCTATTAAATCCGCCCTTACATCAGCGCCATTTTTGCGGTACCTGATATATGACGGGTCAGCCACATTTGTCATACAAACGGACGCCAGCAGTACTGCCATCAGAGCCGTGCTTTATCAAGAAACGCCGTTGGATAAGTGGACAACTGCTCATTCCAGCCGAAAATTATCCAAGCCTGAAACTCGCTACTCCACTACTGAACGCGAGTGTTTAGCGGTAGTTTATGGTTTCCAAATGTATGGTCATTATCTTTTTAGTTCCAATGTTATTATAAGAATGGACCACAAGCCCCTCATGGGCATGTTTAAAATAACGTTGGCTCAAAAGAATTTACGTCTTCAGAAATGGTCAATTTTTGTGAATTCCTTTAATTTTTCTGTAGAATATGTTCCTGGAAAGGAAAATGCTTTTGCTGATTTTCTCAGCGGCAAGTACGAAGTCGACCAAGCAGACACCAATCTTCCAACAACATCAAAGGCAGCCGAGGCCACAGACTTGATCAATGTTGTCGAAACAAGGGCCAAAACCAGGCAAAAACTGGCCACAATGCCACAATCTGACCTGGAGGTCCCTGAAATACCTGAGGAAGACAAAATTGTCGATCCCACCGACTTACCCAATCAAGATCAATGGCCATTTACGCAGCTACAAATCACTGATGGTCAAAAGGTAGACCCCACACTAGACCAAACCCGCCAGAAAGTGGAGAATCAGGTAAAAGGCTTTTATTCTCTTTACAATATCTTGCACAGAGAAGGTTCAAGAGGTGAACCAGATCAAATTATTTTACCTCAACCTCTACGAAAAAAAGCTCTGCATCATTTTCATGGTTCCAATCTGTTTGGCCACCAAGGTATCAACAAAATTACATTTTTGGTCAAAAAACATTTCTGGTGGCCAGGCATTGAACTGGATATCCAAAACTGGGTCAAGTCGTGCGATATTTGTGAAAAGACCATGAAAGATTGTCAACCACCTCCGCCACTATGCCCAATTCAATCGGTTGCTCCCTTCGATATCATTGCCTCGGATATTGTCAACATTTCAAACATTTCCAAAAAAATGCTCTACATAATCGTTTTTCAGGATTACTTCACAAAAAAGGTCAAAGGGATTACTTCACAAAATAGGTCAAAATTCCGGACACCTCCGCAGCCAGTATTCTAGATACTTTTGTAAGATTAGTTGTGTGTAGGTATGGGACACCAAAACAACTACTCAGTGATTGTGGATCAGGATAATACCTCTAAACTTTTAGAAGAAGTATGTGAGTTGTTAAACGTGAGAAAAATTCAAACAACCGCCTATCACCCACAGTGTAACGGCATGGTTGAGCACTTCAATCACATGCTAATTGATCGCTTACTTAAACTTGCTTATAATAACACCGAAGATTGGCCTAAATTCTCAGATCTCGCGTTATTTTCTTATAGAGCCACCCCACACAAGACAATGAGGAAGAGCCCCCATAGTCTCCTTTTTGGACACGAGCCACTTCTAAGAGTTGACATCACCCGCAGCTGCAAAAGGACTACTAATTAATAATTTTGACACCTACCAGTATTTACTTTTTGAGAATCTAACGTCAATTCATAACAAGGTCCTAAAAGAGTTGCGGGTGTCAGAAGCAGCGTCAAAAAAGCAATTTGATGAGAAGGCACGCGCTCATGATTATACTGTAGGTGACCTTGTGTTTTTACGTTGTGAAATGTGCAAGAGTAAAACACATTTTTATTGGAGCAGCTCTTTTATTGTTACGTTAATTGATAAGCAGGATAAAAAAGTCATCTCTATCGCAGACATTAAGAATATTTTGAATTCCCGCGTCATCGCAATTTGCAGGGTCAAACCCTCCCTTAAACACTTTCCAGCACTACAGTAACCCAGTTATTGATTTTTAAAACATCCATTTCACGCATTTCCTTTTCCTCATTTATTTT
Source organism: Romanomermis culicivorax (assembly GCA_963922205.1). Lineage (NCBI taxonomy): Eukaryota > Metazoa > Nematoda > Enoplea > Mermithida > Mermithidae > Romanomermis > Romanomermis culicivorax. The sequence goes on along the minus strand of CAWUHX010000100.1, from coordinate 1,085,450 downwards.
CATGCATTCATTCATATGGATTGTTCTCATCCCCATATTTATTGTTGGGTTATTTCTTCTTGAATAGGTAACATTTATCCCCATTTATGTAAATTTTTGCATTTTTCGTTATTTTTAAATCTTTGTAGCATCGCACCATTCCCATTTTCGAAATATTTTGCGTTCTCCTTATTGCTCCTTTATGCGTGACTGTTGCAACTATAAAAACTCGAATTTTACGTTTCCTGTGTAATTATTCGGTCATTTTCATTTAGTTGTCGCCACAAACTATTCATAAGTATGTGATAATAATGAAACAACTTCAGTTTCTACCATAACTACATAATATTTCATTTCAAAAATATTTTTCTCACAACTTTCATCCACTTTCCAAAAATCAAACTTCATTTCTTTTCACCCCTAACAAATTGAAGTTGTTTAGTTTGGAGATGCAATTGCGGGCTGGCGCATCACGCTGCGGTATGCGCTGCAAGTGCTCATATATTGATCCGATTATTCCAACTCATAATCGAACCCTACAAACAAACTGACACTTCCACAACAACAGTAAGTTTTTTTGCAAAGTAGTGTTCTCACTCAAAGAGATAAATTTCGGGTTTTTTTCACATTCGGAAAGTTAGAAAATCATTACCTTGTATTGTCCTTCCCACCAAAACTCATAAAATATTCTTTGTAAATTTCTCCGCACCCCCAACTCCTCCTTTGCCTCCATTGACCTCCTGTATTTTGTATCAAAAAATTATTTATACCTCCTTATGTACTTTGCTTCTTTCATTTAAGTATACATATTGTCAACAGCATTTGATTAGGTAAGTTATGTGTAGGGTGAAGTGAGTGCACACATCTTCAGGCCTAATGCTCTGGGTATTGGTGTAAAATTATAATTAGCATGTAACCTACCCGCTATTTAACTTCATTTCCCCCTTCCTCCTGCCACAGCCAACTATTTTTATTTTTCAACTTTCAGATATTAATTGTAAACGGATCGCCCAATTTCTTCACTTTGATCACTACTTTGAGACAACGTTCAATTGTCTGGTCTCAATGGTGTACAATCCAGTTCGTGTTACCGACAGCATGGTCCCAGAAATTATCAAAAATTTACGAGAATCACAATTTCATGGGGTAAAGATTATTGCCACTGACACCGAACAAGTTTCGGGATTATGATACACGATTTTGAAAAATGTAGTGTAGGACAAACGATTGCCGACGCACAGGGATAAAATGTACGCCCGGTTAGTAACAATTTCAACTACTGCGGGGTATAACTTTTTCTTTGACGCGGCTCATATCTCCTCCTCGGGCTGGCACAAAATTGCTGCGGAAATTGTTTCTGAAAACTATATAATCATCAGATTCCAAATGAAACCAGATATACAGGCCATCTTGAGAACCTTTGGCTTTTACACGCCTATTCTGGGAAACAGAACTTCTGAAGAGCATATTGACTATTTTATTTTATCGATAAATGCAATGTTGTATGATCCGAAAATGCAGATCATACAGAAATGCCGGGATTCCCCCACTATTTTTGACCAGTTAGGGATCATGTCACAAGTCCAGGGTTTAAAGGGGCTTGCCTCAGAATTCTTGGGCTTGGATTCAACTCCCTTTATCGTAAATTTTAATACTTATCAAGTAAAGAGCCACCTGCTTGCACCAGTAGTTCCGAAGCATTTAGAACTTTACACAGCTTTGGACAGTTGCTTAATGCTAAATTTATTTTTTGCGATCTTTCATTTCCACCTTTGCAGCGACATTCAGGATATTTTTCCTACATTTGCGCACCACTTTCAAACTGCATCGTCTATCGCTTATAACGCCGACCAGATACAGGAACATCTATCTGATAAAGCAATTCTCATTACTGACTTTGACATGTACAATGTACCAGCCAACAAACTACCATTTTCGTCCAGAGCCACCTTTTATATGTGGCAAGAGGCCATAAAGCATTTTATGTCCCACATAGATCAAGAGGCATCAGGTTCGCATTGCTCCTATAGAAAAATAAACCAGGATATTGTTTTATGCGTCGATCCTTTCCCGGCGAAGTTTCGAAATCAGGTTATAGTAAACCGGGCCGACAAACAAAAGCCTTCGGTGCGAAAGCCAAAGAAAACAAGAGAGCAATTAGAAGAAGAAGAGTGTGAGCAATATGCCCTCATTGACGAAATGCAGAGATGAACGGAAACCGACCCCGATCTAATCAGGGAATATGAAGCGCTAGGCGGTTATTTATCATCAGATCTATCGGACGCCGAGCCTATGAGGGCCCAACCGTCGTATGCGCCCCATTTTATGCATAACGACCCTCTCCAAGAACCAGCTACATTTAGGAGAGACATTGGGCTGCAACATATAAAACTTTTCCCGTATTTGTTCGATACGACCAATCTTATAAATATCAGTCGAATTGCGAATGACATAAGCCCGATCCTATACTATTTCTGGCCCAGCACAATTGAAGAAGGACGTTGAATCAAAGCCGATATTCAACAGCACCTCCAATGCTTGAAAGTTGATGACAAATTGGTCAAACAAATTATCGGAGACAGCCTGAATCCAAGCGCAAAGCAAGGAAACGAAACAGCCCATGGCACCCTCGTAGTGCAAGCACCTCACGGTGTTGCGACTAAGAAAATGGATTATATGTACAATCTTTTCAATATCCTACCCATCATTTTTGAAGAAACGCGTGCGAAATGACATTCGGAAGGTGATAATATCACCATTGACAAGCGATACCAAGAAGATTGTTGGTTCTTCCTAACAATGTGATGTAAGCGGGAAAACTTGTGTCTTAGGGATCCCTTCCTGTTAACCAACTTCGATGGTGATGAACACCTCCCTGGACTGTGACACTTAGAAGAATTGGACGTTGATATCGATATGGCCACCCAACTAAAAGCTGACCAAGGAACTGAACAGGAGGCAAGGCGTGAGTATGCTAGAAGAGAGCATGAGTTTCAAGTGACACAAGGGATGGCACCTGCGCTGCCTTCCGAACCCACCAAAATCGCAATTGGATCGTTTTCTGGAAAATGTGGTGTCTCAGGCCTCGTCAAGCGAGTATATTTTAGGCACTGAGCTCACAAGTCAGGACGTGTATGGTCAAGAGACCACCATGCCTGGCGGTGAATCGGCTGAACCATGAATTCAGCTCATGCAACCGAAACCAGAAGCCACTAAAGATTCCGAAGACGCTGAAAAATTGACAAAGGTCATTGTGGAAGAAACCCCACCCCCTTTGATAGCAGCCAGCGTTCCTCATTCTACGACAAGAATCGAAGAAAGCAAAGGAAGCGACTATGTGGTGGAAGTAGAAGACAAAATTTCAGCCATCTCGGATGAAGAAGCTACAGAACAAAGACCAGCAAGAATGAACCACCCTCAGATCCAAGCTAATGTGGCGAAAGGGTCCTTGATGGAAATTGAACGCAACATGATAATCGCCACAAGTTTTGGCACGGTTCGACCGACGGCTGCCCCGCAAAGTTCTCCATCCGCCTCTATCTGTTCTACTGCTACACAGCCTTTTCAACTTTCACAAGCTCCTCCAACATCCACGGGAGTTTGGATGCCAATCCGATGCACACTGCCTGCTCCATAAATCGTACAGCCTATACTGCAGCATTGCCCTATGATGCCGCCAATTAATTGTAAGCAATGTTATGGATGTACAGCATCAGGAAGAAATACATCTTCTAGAGCTGGTGCACGTAAACCTCCCTGTTATGTTAGCCAACCCTCCACCTTCGCAGGGACAGCCAATTGTTCAAACCCCCAGCTCTCAAAGTCTTCCAACGTTGCAGCCTACAGTTATTCCACCCACTGCAGATCTTCCACCGTTATCACGGCCTCCCCTACAATTCCAAATTAGTGCGGGAACACAAATGAACACAGAAAGAACTCAAAAAAGGTGGGAACAAAAGTACGAAGAAGCAAAGGCCCAAAAAGCCCAGATTGATCAACAACTATCGCTTATACAAAGACCAGGCACAAGCGCCCAAGCACAGAAAGAGGCAGAAGACGAAATGAGAGATAACGCAATCCTTGCCCATCTCTATGATCAGTGAGAGGGCCCCACATTGTTGGAAACACCAGCGGTTCAAGAATTTCTCTCTGCAGTTATGTTACCATTATCCAATGATCATTTGGCGGGCAGGCTGTAATCCAAATCTACAATGCAAACAATTATCGATTTGAGGTTATGCAAATGCAGCGTTTGCAAGTTATGGAAACTATTCCACGCAAAGGCTAACTAGCAAACTATGGTTACAGATGGAGCTGATCCTATATAATTGGTTTCGTGAGTGGTTGCCAGCTTCTGCATTAACCGGAACAAACCTTTTGACGGCATTGCTACTGCATAAGGTTGCCCACGCTGCGCATACAGTACAGCAAATTTGGTCGAATTACCAACAGGCCGAATACTTCATGCTCAACTATTTATGATCCGTAGCCCAACAGGGCAAAAACCCAGATTTGAAAGATGCGATGGAGCAAATGCAAACTCTGCGTCAAAACGAATGCGAACAAGTATCTACTGCCATCGCAGATTGTGGTAAGGAAATTTTGCCTCAAAAATCGACAAGTCCGATGATCGTTAGTGGGGCCTGGGGCAAACATAAACCCCAAACTATAAACACTCCGCCCCCTAACCAGTCAGAGCGCCAGCAATCCTCCGATCAGAAGCCGCAGAATCAAGATCGCCGCAACTATCCTCAAAAATGTTACTACGATGATCTTAGTTCACACTACGATGGGTATAAACACTCTTGCTGATCACTGTCCCTTTAGCTGCCACCGTCACAAATCAAAGTTACAGTTAACCGTGGCTACATCCCACAAACAGTAGTTGACTGTCGACGCCGCTAGTGATATGTGATATATAAAAAAAACTTACCTTATATTGTTATATTTTGTGATTTCGTATGTGATGCCTTTTTCGCCTCGTTTCCTCCAGTTTTTCAGATCAGAAATTAAAAGATCTCACGCCGCCTCAATGTTGGACAGTATTATTCGTTCTTCCAATACAAATTTTCATTGCAATTATCTGCAATATTTTCGGAATGTTGGTGCCTTGTGAATGCTTCAGTGATAACGGAATTATCATGGTCGATCTTTTATTTGTCACCAAAATTTTCGCCTTCCGAATATTGTTGTTATTCACCAATGGAACGTAACTTTGTTTTTGATGATTCGATTAGTTATTTGGGCCACGAGGGCCGTACATGTATGGAACAGTGATGCCGAATGGGAAACTATTTTGCTGTATTATGCTTCGCAATCCACCCCTCGAGCAACTGTGGGATCAAGCGAGGGACTTTTCATTTTGGACATTTTTGTTTTCGATTCTACCAATTCGAATTTGGGTTTGGACGTTGAACTTTAGGATTTCAACAAAATCCGGTGCTTCCAAATTGCGCTTGCCGCCTACACCAACAGCATACATTATCTTTGCCATTTCGTGTTTGGTTCTTTTTCTTTTCCTTTTTCGTATTTTCAAAATTTACCTTCTTATATTTTTTGCATTTTTTCAAACTTAACATTTAAAATTCAAAAAATTATTCAAAATAGAATGTATAAGGAGGAGTATCCTTCTAAATTGTTTATATAAGCTTTCCAGCCCAAACGTATCGGTTTAGGTTTTAAGAGGTCCCTAGGGTAACCACATTTTCAAATTAATTTTTCCCCTTTTTCTCAAAAACAAACAACAACAAAATGTGACTAACGCCCCCTTTATCTCTTTTCTTTTCTTTATTTCCCCTTTTCCTATTTCTGTCCAATCTCAGGGGCTCCCAGCAGCCTGTAGGGTGGCTGGCCTTCGGGGTCACTACCTAGTGGTGATGAGTCGGGGGGGGGGGTCATTGTGGCCTAAGTATTTGGCATCTGGTGACTCCCCGAAGTCCATTTTTTATCTGTCCTTGTGACATCCCCTCTGAACTCGATTCCACCTCTTCCTCCTTCCTCATCCTTTTCCTCCACCTCCATCCTTATTTTTCCTCCTCCTTTTCTGCCTTAGTCACATTTTGTTTCCCGCAGGGGGGAGGGGTGTAGTATACCACACTGAGCTAAACTGGTATTACCACTTATTTTTCATTTTGTTACAGTAAACAATTAAAAAATAAATACACATTCGTAAATAAAATTACATGTATATAAAACTCGTATAAATATTTTTGCATAAATCTGTTGTTCAGCCATAAAGGCAATTTGTATTTAGTTTGTTGTTTGTTTTTCAGTGTTGAATGAACATAGAAAAAGAACTCATCATTATCGACCACTCTAGGCATTCTAGGTGGTCCGCATCCTCAGTTGTTTGTTTATTTATCGATTCTTCTTTGTTTTTATTCTTTGTCCTTTGCCTCCACCCCTCGTCACCCTACTTACTGACCCCTGAACCCAAGTGAGGTCTGACCTGGTACTCCGCCTCCCGCCTCCCTCCCCTGCTCACCTCACCAACCATTATCTTTCAAGCATCAGCTTCACCATTATCACTCATTTTGCGTTTCATCATTCTTTGGTGTTTTACTGCTAGAACATTGTACTCATTTGAAATAACTGGTGCTATTTCATGTATCATGTTGATCCAGCGCCAAAATTGCTAAAGAAAAAACATTATAAGCTTTGAAAGAAAGAAAGAAAAAATTTTTCAACCTTCAAAATTGTTAAAGAAAGAAAAGAAGGAAAGAAAGAAAGAAAAAATTCATATTAACTCACTTCTTCAGACAAACTCCATTTTGTTCCATTAAACAGGTTGGTAAATTGTACTGTAACCCCTTTGCTGTCGACCATCATCTTATAACCCAGGTTGATGCTGCATGGACCTCCATGGGAAAATGTCTTTTTGATAATGTTGACATTGCGACCTAATATACTGTATTGTTGTAGAATGAGTTTGAACCTACGACTGTACACCTCCTTTTTTTGGGGTCAACATTAGGAAAATAAATTGACATGTATTTACCCTCAAACACTAGGAATAATGCCATGTTTTCATCTAACCTAAACTGGTATTCCATTTTTAAAAATTCGGGAGTTGAATAGAGGAGAGAGAGAGAGAAAGAGTATTCATATACATAATAAATATTCAATGCATATATTCTACAGTAGTCTGTTATTCTGACAGCTTTGTAAGAGTCGGGGTTATAAGCAAAAGAAATATTCCAGCTATACGTCCCACAGCAACTTTCCGTTCTATCATATACATATAGAACCTAGAGAAAATAAATGTCTTTGTGTGTTATAGTAATCTCCAAGGTCAAAGTTGGGGAAAATAATTGTGTTTGCGCATTATAGTAACCTTCAGGGTCAAAGCTAGAGAAATGATATAGCCATGTGCGCATGAGTTATACTGGTCTTTAAAGCTTTTCCCCATAAAAAGAAAAGATGGTGCAACAGGGTTATAAACAGCTATTACAGTTCTTTTATAGTATTAAGAATCAAAACAAAACAGGTGTTTCAACTCGTTTTATCTGGTCATATGCTAGTAAAAACAGCTAAAGAAATGATATGGCCACGTATTCATGAGTTACAGAAATCTTTAAAGCTTTCCCATCATAAAAAAAACTACTAGGACAAGGTCACAAACAATAATTAAATCTCTACCATAGAATTCATAGTTTTTGCTAGTTTATAAAATATTTTTTCATTTTTACTGTATAAATTCTGGTGAATAGGTTGTTTTCTAGTTTTTTCTAGTTACAGTTTTGATAATTTTTATAATGAAACCTAATTAGGAGGATATTACTTCAGATGAAGACAATATACCCATGAAAATTTTGGAGGATATTACTTCGGATGAAGATGAAGTGGTTGTGGATGAAGATTTAGAGAATATTACCTATGAGAAAAAAGAAGAAGAGGAAGAAGAAGAAGAAGAAAAAGAAAAAACACTCAATAATTCTTCCGATGACGAAGAAACTATATTAGATTATGACGATGATGAAAATGATCAATACAAAAGTTATACTCTAGACCATTCTGAGGAGGAAGAAATTTAAGAACTAGTTCAAATTGGGGGTGGAGGTATAACAAACTCATCTTTTGTTGGGGACGATTTTTTTGAATTAGGTCAACCCAGTACCGTGAATATTAAATGTTTCAATACTGAAGGTCGTGAGTACTCTTTGAACTATCATAATACTGAATGTATGGATGATTTAAAGGCTCAACTTGCGCCAACATTTCAATGCAAAGTTGAGCGAATTTCAGAGAATTTCGATGATAATGCACTTATAGGGTTTTCCTTTGAGCATCCAGATTTAACAAAAGGTTGCATTCTTGTACCTTTTAGACCAAAACATGCTTAAACGGATGATTTGATCATGAACACTCTTAATGCTGTTCTTCAATCAAATGAGGAAATTCAAATTGATAGTTGCCAAGCTACAATTTGTACTATTGTTGTAACACTTCCTGAGGGTAGCGGTAAGCTAATTAAATTACTTATTTACTTACTTACTCACTTGGTTGCATTTTAACATTTTCTAAAAACTTTTATTTTCTTTTCTTTTCATTTTTCTTTGCTTATTTTCTTTTTTAATTTAAGGTATTCACAATGCTCATCAATATTTAAAACATAATGATTTCCTGAAAGACAAGCGCTACATTATTCAAATCAACAACACCGATGGTTCATGCTTTGCTCAAGCTCTAGCTGCTGCTAGAGCTTACATTCATGAAAAAGATCGGAAGGCTGTGTACAGATTGGAAAAAGTCTGATAAGAAACAAAGTCTGATAAGAAATAAGTCTGATAAGAAAAAGCATCTACTGCAAACAAAGTCTGACAAGAAAAAGCATTTACTGCAAGCAAAGGTTGCTAAAGAATTGATGACCCAGGAAGGGTTAGCTAATCATCAAGGGTCTTGCGATTTTCATCAATGGGAAAAACCGCAAGCTCTTCTATTACCCAATTATCAAATCAAAATTGTAGCAAAGAATGGTTTAAAGATTTAATATTCAGAGATTAGAGCTTTTTTATTTTTCTGTTATTGTGTGCACATTTAGAGTTTTAAGGACCTGAAGCAATGCATGTTTTGCATATTTAGCACTACGATAACCATTATTCAGTCATTATAAAAATGCCTGGTTTTTTTGACTGTGATTACTTTTGTCCTTATTGCCATTTAGCCTACAATAACAAAGTGGAACATAGATGCAAAAACTTTTGCCCTTTGTATTACAATACACCCCCATGTAATCAGTTTAATGCTCGAAAATGCAAAGATTGTCATTGATATTTTAAAAACGATGAGTGTTTTGCTCGACACAAGTTTGTTTCTACTCAAAAAGGACAATCGAAACATCAAAAAACTAGGGTGTTTATTTGTGACCATTTCAAAGTGTGGGAGCAATGTGATACACTGGTTCAACGAGTACATTCTAAGCCTTATAATTGCAGTTATTTTGAATGCAAAACATGCAATAAGGGCCTACCAAGAAAAGTTATTAGATAAATCATTATTTTTATCTTTGTTTAAATTTTTAAATTTTAGGCCATTTATGTTTTATGCAACCTGTTGGTAGCGAGCAAGTTGAGAAGGAGGAAGATGTATTTGAAAAAATGACAAGAGTGTTGATGATACCAATACTTGTCTGGTTGATGATGAAACAGGAATTACCGATAAGTGTCCAATTAATCAAAAATTTGTTTTTTATGATTTTGAGGCTACGCAGGAAAAAGTTCTACGACAAACAGAACTAGGCGATGTATTTGAACATGAGCCAAATTTATGCATTGTAAATACTGTGTGTGATCAGTGTCGTCAAAGTGAAGGAGATTTTTGTTGCAATATGTGTGGTCAACCCGAACATGTATTCAAAGGCTCTATATGTCTAAATGATTTCTGCGAATACCTTTTTGGAAAATACATGAAAAACATTACAACAATAGCACATAATTCTCGAGGATTCAATGGACAGTTTATAATGCACTTTTTGTACCGTAATGGTCATCATAAACTAAATATCATTAATAAGGGTAAATTAGCAAATTGTTTTATAGTTTTTTATTTTCATTTATTTATTTTATTTATCCAGGCTTAGAATTGATGTGTATCAAAGTAGGATTGATAAAAATTATTGATTCTTTGAACTTTCTTCCAATGCTTCCAGCAGCTCTACTGAAAACATTTGGGATAAGTGAAATATGTAAAGAATATTTTCCACATTTCTTTAATAGAAAGGAAAATTATGGATATATTGGACTGTATCCTTTGCCTGAGATGTAAAGTTACAATGCTATGAAATCTGCAGCTCGTGCCACATTTTTGGAGTGGTATAATGGAAAGCTTGAAGCAGTAAGTTTGTAAAAAAGTATAAAAGTTTTGCCTTTAGAAGTGTATCTTTGTTTAGGGCTGTCAGTTTAACTTTGACAACCAATTACTCGATTACTGTCGTAGGGATGTACAGGTTTTATGACAGTGTTGTATGAAATTTAGGGATATTTTTATGGAGGAAACAGGTGTTGATCCTTTTGAAAAATCAATAACTATCGCCAGCAAATCTTGTTTTCCAACATTTATTTTCGAAACCAAGCAGTATTAGAGTAATACCATACAAAAATTATGGTGAAGAAGAAAGACAATCTGTTATCCCCTTAAAATGGTTAAAATGGTTATCCTATAAAAATTAAAAACTGTATATTCAACATAAACTTAACAGTGGTGAAGTTAAAATTGGAAAACACAAGGTTGATGGTTCATCAGGTAATTTTGTCAAAAATTTTAAAATTTTTATTATCTATTTATTTGTTTGCTTGTTTGTTAAAGGAACAGCTGTTTATGAATTTCACGGTTGTTATTGGCATCATTGCCCCAAATGTATGAAAAATAGGCATCAATTAACAGCTGATAACAATACAAAAGCAAGAGATGCATATGAGCACACATTTAACCATGGTATGGAACTTCAATCAGTCGGTTATAATGTAGTTGAAAAGAGGGAATGCAAACTGTTACACCAACTTCATTCAAATCCTGAAATGAAAACATTTTTTGCTACAGTTGAAATACCTGAACCTATAAACCCTCAAGAAGGTAAAATTTTAAAATATATTTTTTTTTCATTTCATCAAAAGTTTTGTTGTTGTTGTTTTTAGCTTTCTTTGGTGGTTGCATTAATGCTGTAAAATTATATCACAAAATTAAGTAAGTACAATGAAGATGGAACACCTTCCAAAACGATCAATTACCTAGATGTATGCAGTTTATACCCGTTCATCAACAAATATGGGAAATACCCCATAAGTCATCCAAAAATCTTTACTGAAGGTTTTGAAGAGGTCAGCTCAACTTCCCAACCTTATGAGAGTTTAATTAAATGTACCGTTTTACTGCCTTGTAACCTCTTACATCCTGTTGTACCATGTCGATATGGTGGTAAACTGTTGCTCCCTTTATGCAAAACTTGTACACATACTTTGCAAAAGACCACATGTGAGCACAATGACCAAGATGGAGCATTAAATGGTACATGGGTTAGGATAGAATTATACAACGCCTAAGAGAAAGGATATAAGGTTTATTCTTACTGTAATAATAATAATTTGCCTTTTGTATACAGGTATTTTTATTTTTGTTTTAGATCCTCAAGATTTTTGAAGTTTGGCATTATGAAAACATTGAACAATATCATCCAACCAAAAATCCTGATGGTAGTTTATTCACACAATATGTCAACACTTTTATCAAAATGAAAATTGTAAGTTTTATAATTTTTAATATGTAGGCAATTTTTATTACTGATTTTTATAGGAGAGTGAAGGTTACCCTACTAGAGCTCAGACAGATGAGCAAAAACGTGAATACGAAATGGAAGTACACAATCAAGAACATTTCAGTAGACCCCTTAAAAATTTCGAAAAATCCTGGAAAGAGAGCTTTAGCCAAGCTAATGTTAAATTCATTTTGGGGAAAGGTAGTTTTGCATAGTTTTTGTATTTATTTTAGTTATTATTTTATGTTTTTTAGTTTGGTCAGTGACAATGAGCAAATGGTGTCAACGACCTATTGTCAGCATGACGATTTTGCCGAGCTTATGGGTAATAGTAATGCCCTTATAGCAGCTTATGTGACAGCTCAGGCTCGACTAAACTTATATTCTTACATCGAAGGATTAAAAAGCCGAGTATTGTATTTTGATATGGACAGTATTATTTACTTGTCATCAGTTGACAAACAACAATATCAAGTACCAACAGGTTGGTGTTTGGGCGAAATGACCAATGAGTTGTGTGAATATGGCCCCTGATCCTACATTACTGAATTTGTCAGTGGAGCTCCTAAAGTTATGCTTACAGACTGTACAGTCCGTCTACCGAACAATACCATCATGTGATCAAGGATCGCGGAATCACTTTGTCATCACACACTATGAAAAAAGTTAATTTTTATTCACTAGGCTGAATGGTTTTTTGCTTTTGTAAAAAACAATAGAAAAGAGGTAAATGTGCACAGTCTTCACATTGAGCACCAGCAAAATCGTAAAGTTGTTACCTGTAAAACTTTGAAAAAATTTAGGGTTGTATATGATAAATGTGTTTTGAAACATAATTTTTGTACTTTCCCTTATGGTTGGACTAAATGATTATTTCACAATTAAACAAAATTGATACATTAATTCAAAAATTTTTCATTTGTTACGTAAAGATTTTTTGGAGATCTCCAAAGTTTCTACACACTTTCTATATCCAGCTCATTCTGGTCATTTTTCTATAAAAGACCTTTTTGGTCATTTTTTTGCGGGTAATCAACTTTATACGCATGCACTCATAGGAATAATGTTTCATCGTGTATAGACTTTTTCGAGATTTTACTTATAGAACAGACCATTACTGACCAATCTGACATTTACTGACTGGAATGATTGTTCAGGAATGGGACCTCCAAACATATTTATGCCTGCAGGTATCACTCTTTTGACAAAGGGGGTCCAGGGGCCCAAATTTTTGAAAGACTTCCTCTGCCCATGGAGGAAGCCATTTTTTATACATGGTCTTTTTGTTTCTTTCCCATTTTTTGTTCATTTTAGTTTTCCTTTTTCGATTTTTTGTTCATCATCGATTTTCCTTTTCCACCTACAGCAACATGACTATTACCCTAACTTCACTATTACGATAATCCAAATATTACCGTAATTCTATTACGGTAACTCTAGAACATGCATGCTTAACCATACCCCCTATAAATCGACAAAAAATCGAGCATATATGTCTACCAAACCCACCTATAAATCGACCAAAAATGACAAATTATAGGGGGTACACAAAAGATAGGGATATGCTTAACCATACCCCCCAATATGGTCTGGCCTTTCTACTTCGGAAGATCAAAAATTGATTCAGAAAATCACATTAAACTTCAAAATTTGATTTCAAAAATTCAAGATTTAATTTTAAAAATTAAAATTTTGGTACTGAAGGTCACAATGAAAAACTTCTTATAGTCACATTGAAAATCAAAATTGGAGCCGAAAAGTCAATTAAAAATCAAAAATTCATTCTCAAAATCAAATTGAAATTTCAATTCTGATTTTTAACATGCAGAATTTGCTTCTGAAAATTCCAAATTTGATTATAAAATTCAAAATTTTGATAATAAAAGATCTCATTAAAAATCAAAATTTGATTATAAACTTGATTCTGAAAGTCAAAATTTTCATCTTGAAAATCACGTTAAAAATCAAAGTTCGATTCTTAAAATAAAAATTTTGTCTCTGAAACCACATCAGAATAAAAATTTCACTAAAAATCCCAGTTTTATTGTGACAAAATCAAAATTTGATCTGGAATAATCAAAAATTCATCTTGAAATTGAAAAGTCAGAATTTGAGCCTGAAAAACCCAATTAAAAATGGTTCTTTAATATTGTAGATTTTTCAGAGCTTTTTTCAAAAAATTCGAGGATCAGATCAAAATTTTAAATCTTAAAATCAAAAATTGGTTCTGAAAATCACATAAAAATTTAAAATTTAATTTAGTAAATCAGGCATCGAAATTTGATCATAACAATCAAAAATTGAAATTTGAGCCTGAAAATTGTTTCAAAATCATAATTTGATTCTCAAATTATTTAGCTTGAAGATCAAAATTTGATTCTCAGAAAAAAATTAAAATTTGATGCTGGATGTCAAAAATGAATACCTGGTCCTGAAAATCAATAAAAAAACCAAACTTTGATCCTGACACTCAACTTTAAGATCAGAACTTCATTTTCAGAATGCAAAATCAAAATTTCATCAAAAATTAGAAAAAATTGAAAAACAAAAAACCAAAAAAATGAATATACATGGAAAAATAGAAAAAACTTGAAAAATATAAAAAACTTGAAAAAACAAAAAAATTCAAATATTCAGAAAAAAATAAAAAAAGCAAAACAAAATTTTAACAATTGGAAAAAATCAGAAAAATGAAGAAAGAAAATTTAACAAACAGAAAAATTTGAATATTTGGAAAAAGAGAAAATTTTAAAGAAATTAAAAAACATGCTTATTGCTTATGGCAATACTTGGTGTTCAGGTCTGGCTACGCATCATGCAACATGTTTTTCGCGTCGACTGACAGAAACACAAGTCGTTAGATTTTTATTTGAATGTAGCTAATGACAATAACATGTATATATATATATATACAAAGCATATATCGAATAAACGCCTTTTTATAAGCCAACTTGGCTACGTAGGCTTTTTAGGTTGGGCCGTTTTTTGGCAAATAGATTTTGAAAAAATGACCAAAATCGACAAAATCAACATGTTTTACAACAGAAAAGTACAGTAGATACAATCATGATAACCATATAACAGCTGTAAACTACAAGAGAGCCATTTTGTGTGTCCTACTTTCTGCTTCACCAATAATTTTAATCGTTTTTCGATCTAGTCAATGACAGGATTGATTTTGTTTTGATTTTGCTTCTTTCCAATTTCAAAAACAAAAGCTCTTGATTTTGGCGAAATTTTGCCCCGTATTGGAGCAAGAAGTTACTGGCTTTAAATTACGTGTAACTTACAAATTTGGGTGACTTTTAAAGTATTATTGGGTGTAAAATGCTTTACAAAATTTTTCTCACAATAGGACAACTTTACTTTGATTTCACAATTTTTACTTTTTGGAAAATGACCACTTTTACTAAATCTCTGTTTGTACAGTAACAATAAGCGCTAGGGGCATAAAATTTGGTCTTTATAGCAAAGATAAACATGGGCATTCTTAAGCAGCAGTTCGCATTAAAAGAACTTCATCCGTTCATAAGTTATGGAAGTCGCCTTTTTTTTGGCTCATCCTTGTATATCCTATACGATACGATGTCGCTTTTTTACACGATCAGTGTAAACTGAACTATACAGCTTCATTTTCCTTTTTTTACGGCTGTCGGACGGACGTGTTTTCTAACCGCCCCGTGTCCAAAACTTGTTGATGAAAGCGAATCGACCGTTTTATTTGGTGAACCAATCGTTATAGTTCCACGGAGATGTGTAGTCGGCCCCTATTTGTGTTCGTCACGTTGTGGTTATCGGCATTGTCGTCACCGCTCGGTGCTCATTTGCGGACGGCGGCCGCAGAGTCAACGACTGACGCAGCAACGAACGCCTATCTTTTCAAACATCGTGGCTCGCTGCCCGAAACAGGCAAAAATTATCGTGACAAAGAGAAAGGTTAGCAATTAGTGACCCGTGCACGTTTGTGGGAATAGGAAGATTTTTTTCCTCAGCAAATGCAGCAGTGATCGGGTAAAATTATAGAAATGATAAAGATAGAGAAAGCGAGATGCTACAGTTTGACGAAAAAAGCATACTTGATTCGGAAGTAGTAATATAGGATTTAAAAAAGTGCTCATCTATTGCTTGGGCGATAAGTTCTGTCTGTCAACATCAAATAAATGAAAACTTTCATGTCCATACATACTCTGCGCTTTCTAAAAAACAGCAGAAATGCTATGGTATGCATGAATGGTCATGAAAATTATAGCCATTTGTACATGAAACCAACCTGTTCTCGGCACGGTGGGTGAGAAAATGGAAATTTCGGCACTTATGCACTTTATGGCCTATCGATTCTAAAGTTTTTTTACGCATAGGTTGTATGACTTACACACACTAATCTTTGGCTTAGGCTAAAGATCTTAGGCTAAAGATCCTTGAGATAAGGCTTAGGCTTAAGGCCCTGCTATACTTCGTCGGATAGTGTCGTCGACGTCGGCCGACTCTGGCCGATGTCGGCGACACCGGCCGACTACTGTTGGTGTCGGATAGATATTGGTCGCTGCTATACTTCATCCGACACTACCCAACGAAGTTTTGGTGTTTTTTTCATACATCAAAAATTTTTTTGATAAAATTTTGATACGAGGTTTTTGAATTGTGATTTTATATCAATATTACATCTAAACAAAGTGCATTTTTTCGTTTCTATCTTTATTTTATTAGAAGTCATAAACATACTAACTATGCTGCAAACATTATAAGAAAAAGTATATAATATTGATAACGCAACACAAAAAAATTATATGATTAAAAAATAATTATATTATGACACGACTGTATGATTTTCTTCAGTGTCGGACAGTGTCGGTCAAGAAATTTCAACTCGATCGAAATGGCAATCCGACATCGGACGACATCGGCCGACATCGCTTAGCAGAAGTATAGCAGCTCTATCCGACTGTCGGCTGGTGTCGTCCGACTCTGACCGACTGTCGGTCGACACCGGCTGTTGTCGGGCGACAGTCGGCTGGTGTCGGCCGACGAAGTATAGCAGGGCTTTTAGGCTTAAGGCTCTGTCATACTTCACCGCGCGGCGCCGGTTGTTCTATCCATACTAAAAAGTGGCGCATGAATAGGTTAAGTATGAATAGGTTTTTGTAATTTTTGCAGCGCCGCGCGGCGCCGCCATCAGGTTTGAACTGAACGGAAATTTTCGAACAAGTTATGTGTTCTAAAGTTGTAGCATACTGTTGTTATAACATATTGTTGCATACTGTGCCATCTATACATGTAGTTGAATCATATTTTTCACTTGAATGGTGAATTCTGACACTTGTCAAAGTATTTTACCAAATTGATTACTCAATTTTCAATGAAGATTTACTAAGAAGTTGATCACTCAATTTGCAATGCAGACATTAATGTGTAAAAATGATGAATATGCAAAGTAGGTGTAAACATGTTCCTACAGCAAGTGTACTCGCACATTTCGATTGTATCTTTATTCCCCCAACGTCACTTTTCCGCAAATATCCCGATTGTCCGAAATTCCATATTCCCCGTAGGTCCCGATTCCCCGAATAATGAATAAATTTCCTACTTCCCCGAAAAATGTATTAGTCCCTATTCCCTGAACTTCCCGATTTCCCGAATACTAGGGAAAGGATGGATCCACTTTGAATCTGGGTTCTAAACAGCAGGTCCGACCAGACCCAGATCAGATCTGGATCCTGAATATAGCACATATGTGAATGAATAATCGTGTATATATATTCAATTTTTCAAAATCAATTTTATAAATTGATATTTCTCAGCAGTTCAAGAGCTATTAATTGTTGGAATGAGAAGCAAATTGAAGCAAGAGCCCAAAATCTTTAGACTAGGCTTTTTTGCAAGCTTCTATCTGCACGGTGCAGGAATGATTGATTTTTATTTTTCTTTTGCGCTTTTTATTTTTCGATTTTTTTCATATTTTTCATCTTTCTCGCATTTTTCGTATTTTGCATTTGTCGAGACGAGCAACACACATTTTTTGAGAAGAGCAAAATCCAAAAGTAAAAAAGTGGCGCTGCTTGTTAGTATGAATAGGACAACCGGCGCCGCACGGTACCGCGCGATACCTCGCGGCGAAGTATGACAGGGCCTTTAGCCTTGAGCTTAGGCTTAGGCTTATACATGGTAAAACACGTTACATAGGATACATCCAAAGATTGAACACTTCTTTCCGAAATGTTGTATCTTAATGAATGTATTTTCAAGTAAATACGTTGGACATTTAGGTTAAGAAGAATTTATTTTATAAGAATATGCTGTGTTTGAATAATTCATTCATTTTTTTCAAATAATGGTCGTTTTTGTGCCCCAGTCCGAGAAATATCGAAATTTGGATGGTAAGAACTTTATTTATCCAATATGGCCACTATAGCCACTTTTTTGGGTTATTTTATGTGCTTTATCGGAATATCTGCATGGATTCAACTAAAAATTCTTTAAATATCAGTTTTTTATCTCAGATTGTTTTAACAAACATTGGACACTGTCCATCTAACATTGGACAGCAATTTTTTCGCAGTTTTAAGGGGTTAAGAAGATTTTAAAGTCATTGCTCTTGCATCTAAAGGGTTTTTTTGCTTCTATTAAGTAAATGTTTTAGATGATATTTGTATTAATTAATGCTTTTGCATTTTTTAGCCAATTTGTGTTTTTTGCGTTTTTTCATGTTTTCTTGCTTAAACAGGAAAAAATTTCTAATGTTAAAAGAGCCTATAAGACTTATAGTCAGAAGAAAATGAACGAAGTCGTTCGAAAAATACATAATTGATGTTTAAAAAATACGTTAGTATTTAAGAATAGTTTACCTCAAAATTTCGATGAATCCCGTGTTTTTATATGCTCATCATGTTGTACTATAATCGGCACTTAAGTTTAAATTTACACGAATAAAAGAATGAATGAATGAATCATAAAAATACGTTTTAAAGTAAACAAGAAACTTTAAAAATTACGTGCTTTGTTATTATCGTTTCATTATAAAATCTCTTGCTTTTTCGCATTATGTTATTAATATTGATTTTTGTTATCGTCATAAGTCGCCTTTATCGTCTTTAAAGCGTTTAAATCGACTTTTTAAAAAAATGTTCGCTGTCCAGTGTTAGGTAGGAGCGCGCCTAAACATTGGGCATGTGATGGGATTTTAAAAAAGGCTCACATCTCCATGGGAAAAAGTGGCTGTAGAATAAAATTTTTCCACTTTATAGAGAGATGTCTACCTAATATTCTTGAAAAAATTATATAGTTCTCTTTGTTTTTCACCTTGCTGGACTATCGAAGGTCAAAGAGCGTCCAATGTAACCTGTTTTACCATATCTATGTATAAAAAACATAGGAAAAATTCGATAGGCTATAAAGTGCATAAGTACCGAAATTTCAATGGATATATTTTGAGGTTAAGGCCATATTTAGAAGGGAAAAATCCTAGGATTTTTGTTCGGCGACTGCACTTCTGAATTGGGCCTGAAACTTTCGATACATGACTTCAAATGTCAGTTTGGGTCAGAGCTGAACTTTCTGGAACTTGTTTATAGTCACAGAACCGTTTATAACTACCCTTATCATCAGAGATACTCCATTCGACATAATCCTTGAGTATCGTAACACGCTTTCTGAGTTTTTAAATAAAATCAACGCTAGGACAACCCTCGAGAATAAGCAGGACAGACTCATACTGTCCGAATTTATTTTCGTTCATGTTTTTTGTTGCACTAATGCTGATTTCAATGTGACTTGCACTTTCGTAAGCTAAACTCCGATATTTCTATAAAATTCTTCAGAAAAATATTACATTAACTCAGAAAAAATTTCTATGCAGCAACGCAGTCAGTATGAAAAAAGGTCTTTCCAAATGGCTACTAATTGTAGGAGATCAGTTTCACTTTGAATCCAAAAATATTTTAATAAATTTTCTGCTGTAGCGGGATAACCGCAGCTAAGGTAGAAAACGTGCACTGTTCAGCTACCTTGGTTGTTTTTCGTTCAGAAGTATCTACAGTATGGTGTTCACGTAATTAAGTATTTGAGTATCCTGCTTGTAAAGATCATTCGATGTGCACAAAAAGACGAATCAAAGTGAAAAAAAGGAGTCTAATCAAAATATTTTGAGCGAATAACAAGATAATAATAACGAAGATCCGTACAAACGCGCCAAAGTTGGAGGGACTCAAGGCTAGATTTTTGTAGTCTGAATCGATAATCTGAAGTCTGGTAGCCAATAGTCTTTTCAGAAAATGCTCATGAATTTTTCCTGAGAAAACTGTATCCCCTTGAACAGGAATTCCAAACAGGAAAATCATATTCCAGGATTGGTCTAACATTATGTTTCAAATGCTCAGATTTTATAATCAATTTTAGAATCACATAATTTCAACAATTTTGAACTGAAATAGAATAAGCCAAGAGATGAGTAAAAATGTAGAATTTGAAATAAAATCCTGAAATTATTTATGACTTTCAGTTTCTTCGCCATGCCCTTACACCGAAACTTGGAAAAAACTAAGCCCTTGCTGGAAAACATGCGGCGATCCCAGTTCTTCGACTATTTTCGCCAGAAATTTCCCCGCCACATCCATCCGAAAATTACGCAAATTGAAGACCGCCAGCGACCCTTCGCTAGACCGAACATTGCTAGTCACGTCTTTGGGAGATCCGCCAAACGATTGTGTCCTGCTTTTGAGAATCCAACCGTGCCCCAATTACCTTCCGTGTCCAGCAGCTGTTCAGCCGGGAGCTGTTTTAGTTGCCCGATTTCGCCGGAATGTCAAACGACGTGGAAGGAATAGAGAAAGAAAATTTGAATCGAGACGCATAGATTATCAAGGTATAATCTAATAGTTCTGGAGCACTTGCCAAGCAGTTTGTTGCAGTTTAGTTGAAGTTATTCTCAGTCAGCAATTTTGTAACTCTATTATTAATGGTATCTGAACGCAAAGACACTCTTAGAAATAATAAACCTGCAGCATAAGTGTTCGATTACTTTTCCTTCCTAGTTGATTGCTAGAAGGGAAAACTTCGGCATTTGATGGAGGTTTTTTGCCTTCGAATTCCTTCGCATTCTGAGGCACATCTGAAAAAAATGGTCTAGTAGAAGAAACCTTCACAACTTATGGATAATTCTTATTCAAAAATTTTTCCATAGTTTGGATTTGAAGGAATGTACTTTGGGGTCTGGGAATACATTGGAGTAAGATTTGTGCATTGCTGATTATGCCATGTGCTTGCTGCACTTTTTCAATTAAAATTGTGTAGTCTAACTATACAACAATCATTTGAATTACACGAATTATTGAGGTCTCATAACTTTTTCTGTGGTAGGAGGATAACAAATCAGGGTTTGCAATCTGTTGAGAAAATCGGTGTTAGATGTGGAGTTTTTTCGTTTTCACTCGTTTTATTTTCCATCATTTTTAGCATCAGAAACATTTCAATATAGAAAATAATCCATGTTTTCAGATGACAAGTTTTTACCTCATTTTAAATCGACTTTTCGATGGTTTCGTGTGCCTACTACATCGATGTTTTGCACTGGACATCTTTGTCTTTTGGTCATGTGCAATGAGACACAGATTCGTTACGTTTTATTTCTAACTCCATGGTTTTCCTGGTTCAGATCACTAAACGAGGATGCCATTTTTGACCCGTAAAAGGAATCCTAGGGAAACTTTTACAATTGCTTCAAGGTCAATCCTGTTGTATGGCATGGCAACATACAACATTCCACCCTAGAGTTGATGTTTCAGCCAATCCACGGGTTCTGAACCCAGTCGTTTTTGCTGAAACCTGATCGGGATGGTCACACCTGCCCCGACACTGACCAATGGTGGGAGAGCTCCTGCGCCACCCAGGAAGCCCTTCACTAATCTCAAAAGAGCTACTTCATCCTGTTATAGCAGTTATAGTTGCTGGAATTTCTTGCTGTGAGGTTGATAAGAAATGAGCTAAATATATATCACCTCAGACTGAGTTTATTTTTCTTGATTCCCTTGGCCTTTTGTCTAATCAGACTGTATATTCGTAATATGGTTGTTAACAGTAGAGTATGAAGTAAATTCCATCACTGCAAGCGGAATATTCTAAACTAGTTTATTGGAAAATGCCCCGATGGGTCACTTTAAGAAGTGGTAAATGGACATTTTTGCGTTTTCTTTCCTTGAAAAAGTATATTCTGCAGCTTCATGCATGATTCCACCAGTGCTTTTTTACTCTGAGTTTATGAGCTATTATCTGGGTAACCAACATAATACATGTAACACAGGTGTGCCACACAGTCAAATGAGGCCTGGGGACATGAGCAGCCCAAACTATACACTATGAGGGGGCGGGTGGAGATCCACCTAATATTTCAGCCTCTCGCCCGAAAACTTTTACATGTAAACATATGCCCCAAACTGCATATTTACGTGTTCTAACATAGTTAAGCGAAGTGAATCAAGGTTTTTTGTTGGTGGATTGTGCTCTAACAAAAATAAGAAGGGTTCCCGAATATTGATATAAAAATGAAAAAAATGGCTGAAAAACGACACTCTTGTACACAAAGTCACAAAAATCAATTTCACTGTGAAGTGCAAAAATGAAAGGCAGAAATTTCCACATCCTTCCCAAAATGCAAATGTACGAATAGTTCAGCAGGTAATCATACGTTCAACCTTAAGATTGATCCAGCGAGGGGGTTGTGTGGCACCTTCCTATGTTGCATGATCCCACAAGGATTCTAACTCGGAAATTTTTTTGTGTGGTCTGACAAAATTTGGTTAAACTTTTTTATCTTTTTTGGGTGTAAATGTTGTGAAATGATGCGAAATTAAGTATACAGGTGCCGAGTACACAATTAAGAATATCAGGCTGTCCAATGCAAACTGAACATGCGTGTGCATAGGGAACTAAACTCTCTGGAGACCCTGGCACCCACCTAGTCGGAAAAATGATATGCAGAGGTGCAAGTGAACTTGAGAAATTTACAATCACAGAGTTGAAAATACAATCGTCAAATACATGATTATAATTGTATGCCCAGCCGAGTACCTTGCTATAAATGCAGGCGTTTCAAATGTACAGTAAAAATATAGACTTCAGCATAACATAAGCATCAAACGATTGGCAGACCAGGATAAAATTGCCTTTTGGATAATGTGACATTTGAATGTATTCATAGTGCACAGCTTTTTGATTGTTAACATTTTGTTCTTATTGTGTGGGTCAATGGGTTAATCCTCTACTGGCAGCCCATACATACAATGTAGTTGTAGATCGTTGTGTATCGGCCGATTTGCATAATTTATTTGTAAATATAAACAATGGTAAATAAAGACGAAAAGGAAGGCGAAAGGAGACGAATGAATAGTTGGCTAAACACCCAACTATTTATACATGAAAAACGATGGTGGACCAAAAATACTACACAAAAACGTGGGCATAATTTGCATGCCCAAAAAGTATATGCACGTGCACCAGCATTATGTGCAGGTGCAAACACATCACTGTCCCCTTCTCAAAATGTTTCAACTGGGCAAAAATCGTTAGGGAGCAAGGCCGTAGGTTGAACATGTGGGACATTGTAATTCGGGAATCATTTCATGGGTATCATCAGCGGGAAGGTTCATCACCATCAGTGGTTAATATTTTCGCAT
Source organism: Romanomermis culicivorax (assembly GCA_963922205.1). Taxonomy (NCBI): domain Eukaryota; kingdom Metazoa; phylum Nematoda; class Enoplea; order Mermithida; family Mermithidae; genus Romanomermis; species Romanomermis culicivorax. The sequence continues at coordinate 1,062,059 of CAWUHX010000100.1, read as the reverse complement.
GCATCACACATTCCAGATGTTGGAAAGTTTAAAAACATAGTCGCTAATGACATCATGGACTTTGATAACATCAGAGTAAGGAAACTTCCCATCTTTATAAGGCTGGCTGGTCATTGGACGCGAACTTTGACACCAATATTGAAAAATGGATCTTGACGACGAGGCTTTTGTTGCTTTGGCTGACATTTTTCCTCAAAGCAAACGCATTACTTCTACCTTTTTGGTTGTAGCATGGCAGGCTCACTGCTGCTTTGACATGGCTCAAACAGTCAGGGACGTTCTTAGGGTTTTAGCTGCCCTGGGCGAACTTAGGTTTAGTGGCCCTCTATTTTTTTCAATAATGATACACCATGTTATTTTTAGGTAATAGATGATTCACAGCTTCACATACATAGAATACCTAAATACTATGCATAATTCATCTTTCAAAGACTTTATTAAAAAAACACATTTATGAACTGGTTGAATGCTATAACAGTGCAATTTTCCTAGCTTTTTGAGCAGCAAATTGTGCTATCAACTGAAAAAAGTCCAAAGATGAAGAGAGACTATTTTCAATTGAAATAAGAGCTAAGCATTAAGGTGAGATACAGTCATAGTCGTAAGTACGTTTTAATCAAATTTAATTTTGAAAAAGAACGTTCTGCTGAGGCAACTGTAATGGGAATCATTAGTAAAATTCAGAGGGTGATCATAACATTGGGTAAAGCATACTGGAAACCATTTTTTAGCAAATGCTTCAAGGCAGTCAGTGGCGAAGAAACTAACATTTCTGGAATTGAATGAGCAAGTTCAGTGTACAAATCTAGTCCATTTAAGTCATCTAACAAAATTGCTAGATCTTTACACTTGTTTGATAAATCATCATTGTTTTTAGCATTGGTATGTTGAAAAGAAATCCAAAAGCCCAATTAAAGCTATTAATTTTCTGAAAATGCTCTTTAGTCACATCAAGGCTTGATTGAGTAGGACATTAAAAAAGTTAACGTGATAGTTTGTTTCTGGATCATGAATAGGCTCATCATTTGACTCATAAGAAAATTGTTTTTTCACTTTTTTTTGAGGAAGTGATGATGGGGTGGAAAGCACGCATCCATTTCAAGTTCAATAGCTAATTCTTTTGCCATAACTGTCGAACTTTCAAAACCAGTTTCCTTGAACTTGTTCAAAAACAAAGTCATATTTTTGATTAATTGCAAAGCAGCATTATTGTTCATATTTGGACTTTGCATCAATTTGCTAACAAGATTAAACTGATCCAGAATATCATACTAAATGCACAAAGTTATAAGAAACATAAAGCTTTTAATTTCTTTTGCCAGAGCTGATGATTCGGATTTACACTTGGGATCATTAGCTGTTTCAGATATTTCCACCATTGCATCATAGACATCACCAATCTGAAACTGAATGGCATGCCCTCCATTCTACACTGACATCTGGTATCAGACAATGGCTTAATCGTTAAACCTTTAACATGCTTCTTGAAAATGTTCGACCATTGAGTTAAAGCAGAAAATAAAACATAAATCTGCTGAACAATGCCAAAAAGCAATTTGGCTGTAGTTGATGATTTTTCCATGTCACTGAGAGCTAAATTCCAACTGTGACACTCACAGGGAACAAAAAAGGCCTTAGGGTTTTCCTGGAAGATTTAGGCCTGAACACCTTTATTTTGGCCTCACATGTTGACACCATTGCCATATTCTTGGCCACAACAGTCTGCTAAAGGAATTTTTAGCTCTTTAAGCTTATCCAAGGAAGCATCCAATAAACCCTTTCCTGTGCTATTGTTAATAGGCAAAAAACAAATACAGAGCTCATGTATTTCAACTCCTTTTTTTACAGCTAATGTAGGGAATAACAATGCTCATTTGCTCCTGATGACTAATGTCTGGAGTGCAGTCAAGAATAACTGAGTAATACTTCGATTTAGTAATATGAGTGCAAATAGTTTCCAAAATTTTTGCACCAATTAGCTCAACGAATTTGTTTTGAATATGAATTCCGAGGTAGTGATCTGTTATTTTTCCATTTTTAATGCGTCTCAAATGTTCAGAAAGAACAGGATCATACTTTGCCAACAGTTCAACTAAACCCAAAAAATTTCGTTTTTTCGAGCTGCCAAGCTGTTTGTGTGAGCCACGCAATGACATGTTTCTCTGCCCAAGAAACAGAATAATAGATAATAATCACTCAAGAGCACCACACTAGTGCTGCTTTTTGGAATTAATAAGTAACTCAGATTGTCGATCAATTGTCTGATTTTTATGCAGTCGACATTCCATTTCTAACCAGCTTTGGAAACAGTCTATATGCTTAATTGACAATTCATGTTGAGAAAGAATTTTTCCCAAGTGCCAAGTGCTTCCATTTATTGTAGCCTGAGCTGCATAATTTTTTGGATGGTGAATCGGAAAACAATTTGCAACAAAAGCAAAGAACTGAATCCAAGTGAGTGAATAATATAATCACCGATGATCAACAATTGCCATAGTTGCCATGCTAGAAAAAGAAGTGGACTAGAATTTTGAGAACTCGGGTCAAAGTTGGAAAAGATTCACTTTCTTTATATGAGATTTTCATTCTTTCTTAAAAAGTTTTTCCATGTCTGTGAAAAAGTATATTCTGCAGCTGAGTGCATCAACACACTTTCCTACCAAACATGTGCATCTCTCTAATTTTTTGGAAAGTACAGTGGCGGACCTTGGTTCTTTGGCGTTTTTTGCGACAAAAAATCCACAAAAGTTGACCAAAAAATTTTTTCATAACAAATTTTCCAGTTTGAGAACCCTTTGGGTAGTTTGTTCCCCCCATGTCCTCCCTCACACATGTATGCTACCAACTGCATTGAAGTTTTTTGCTATTTTGAGTGTCAATAAAATAGGAATCAATTCTGGGAAAGTGACACATGAAATCCCACTCAGTTTTTTAGAAAAGGCTACAGTGCAAGGTCTGCTTAGAACTAAATCGATTGTGTAAGATATGTTTAATTGACTCATTTTATATAAAATATTGTGTAGAATTTACTCCATAAGTTCTACTGATTACAAGCTATAAATAAATTTATTCTCCTCTATTTAACTATTCAACAGAATAGCATCATTCACAGTTTTTGGATTTAACCTGAAATTTGCAGAAACAGCGCAAGCTTTTCGCGGGATGGCAGACGGGAAGCAATTTCACCCATCCCTGTTGCTTCCATACTGCTTTTAAAAAAGTCCTAGTGTTGCTGTGGGAGTGCAAGTATAGTGGGGGAGAACCAGGTACGGGATTTGGCCCACACCCTTAATATAGGCATGGCTGAACCAGGAGCATTTTTCTTTGCTCTACCCTGTTCTCCCATTCGCAAATCAATGCCCAATAACTGCAACCAAGGCCCAGTTGCGCTAAAAGGGTCTGGGATCGAGCTCAAGATTATCTCAAACAAAAAGGCGACCCCATTTGATCTCAAGTTCAGTATAATTTGAATGTCATCAGGACTAAAAGGAGCTTGATGTCAAGATTATCCCCAGCTTGAGCTGTCGGGTTGCACTAACATTTTCAGATATTTGTGCAATTCCCAAACTAAACTCAAACTTAAACTTCAGTATCAGTTAATCATGAAGTAAATATTGTTTGTGCACTGGAGGAAAATAATTTGGACATAGCTCAGACTCAGGATCATCAATCTAATCGGGATGTTGAGATTATCTTCATGATGGGTTAGTGCAACTAATCTCCTCACTATTTTTCAGCTAGTGTGAGAGGCGAAAGTTTTGAATGGGTTGGTAGTTAGAATGCTATTGGCTTACCATTTCTTTACACTTGAAGTCATGTGCGTATAATTTTCATATAGAAAAGTGTTACTGTAGTCATGCCAGGGGAAGGACAAAATGCACGATGCTGCAGAATGTAATTTTTCACAGACATGGAATATTTTTTTGAGAAAGAATGAAAATCTAATATAATGAAAGTGAGTTTTTTCCAACTTTAACCCAAGTTCTCAAAAATCTATTCCACTTCTTTCTCTGGCTTGGTGACTATCCAGGCAAGTTTATTCTTCTTTTTGCTGCCCCATCGGGGCATTTTCTAATAAACTAGTAGAAAATCTTATTAAGGGCGACTAAAAAAGGCATTCTTCAAGCATACACTATAAAATTTTAGCGGCCCTGGGTGGCCGCCCAGTTCACCCAACCCCCTAAGAATGGCCCTGCAAATGCTATGTGGTTGATTGAGCATCATCTCTGCGGGTGACTTCATTTTGGGATTCGGGCATTTTGCACAGAATCGAGCCAATAGTTCAGTAATTGCTGCAGTAAAAGGCTTATTTGAGGTATCGATTGCCTGGGCATGGAACTTTAGTGAGCTATTGAATACATTTACTTTGCCGTTTGACTGCAGATGGTAAGTGGGCATCACATGATGCTGTATGTCACGCTTCAAGAGGAATTCCGTGAATGCATCTGAGCGATATTCAGGCCCATTGACTGAAACAAGAACAGTAGGATTACAATAAAGGGCAAAGAGTTCAGTCAAGAATTTGATCATCCTTTCAGCAGTGTGGTTGGGGCACTAGTGAACTTCAGGGAACCCATTGAGGTGATGGATAATGAGAATTGTGGATCGATTTTGGTACAGTGCCATTGCAAATAGTCCAGTGACATCAATCACATTTTTTCCACACAGCTTTTGGTAGTGGCAATGGATCAGTTGGAATCCTTGTTTGTGGATTTGACTTTTGACATTTGATTTAACAATCTTCGTTATTTGATTTAACAATCTTGACATCCTTGACATTGGTGAATCGTCTCTTTAATGTTGGTGGTGATACCGGGCCACCAATACATTTCACATTACTTGATTTTGGCTCTGAAAATACTGTTCATCAGTTGTCTGCATAACTTTGATGGCATGACAATTCCATTGGCTTTGAGCAGTAATCCTTGATTGACTGCTAAATCATTTTGAACAACAAAATACTGGGCGAGGTTGTTGTCTTGGCAATGGTTGGCCTCCCAACCACATTCATTGACTGATTTGATCATGAGGCACAAGATGTCATCCCTGAAGGTAGCTGTTCGAAATATCTTGAGTGAGAAATTTTCAGCAGCAATTGAATTGACTTTTACAGGCAGCAGTTGCATCAACCGAGATAGCATGTTGGGGATGACATTGTCTGACCCTGGCTTGTGTTGAAATTTTGTAGTTAAATTCGGCTATTCGTGCACGCCATCAATCAATTTGTGGACTTTGCATCCACTGCTGGATTGCATCAATATCAAAACAAGAGCTTGGTGATCTGTGATCAGTGTAAATTTTTGGCCAAGTAAAAGGTTAGTTTTTGGCCAAGCAAACACAACCTAGAGCCTCCCTTTCATTTGTGGCATAAACTTGTTCCTGGTTGGTAAGCATTTTGCTGGCAAAGGCAATCGGGACTAATCATCCTCGAGCTATCTGTGACAACAAGGCACTGAGACCAATTTTAGATGTGTCAGTGGCTAAAAAAGTCAGATGACCTGGATCAAATATTGCTAGTTGTAAATCATTCATTACCAGTGATTTTAATTTGTTGAATGTGGTTGTACATTCATCACTCCATTCAAATTTGATTTGCTTGGACGTCAAGTCAAATGCTAGAGTGACTTGGCATGATCGGCAAGATGCAGGGAAAACTTGCAGACGTAGCTGATTTATCCAAGGAAACTGCAGACATTGATGATCAACTGCGAGATCGGCATATTTTGGATCACATCAAGGCTCTTTGGGATGGGCTTGATGCAGGAGCTTGATATCAAATGTCCTAAGAATGGAACATCCATGATGGCAAATTGACATTTCATGATGTTGAGAAAGAAATCTTTGTCACTGCGGCATTGCAGCACAGCTCATAGTCATTCATTGTGTTGCGTGGCTGTGGAACCATACATCAATATGTCATTGATGTAGCTGATGCACCTTTCACATCCGACAAGCATGTGCAACACAGAGGTGGTGTCTGTTAATCTCATCAGCAAGCATTAGTATTGGAACAAACCATATGACGCAATTGTCATCATAAGCAGATGAGACTCAGGCAGCAATGTGATGTGGAAATACCCCTTCAACAAGTCGAGCTTGGTGAACATCATGGCTCCTTGCAGCTGCACTTATAAATCTTTGATTTGTGGCAGTAGATGGCATTCTGGAACAACAAAGTTATTAAGAGGCAAGAAATCCATCATAATCCGAATTCCCCCATTAGAATTCGGAACCATAATGAGGTTGAGAACCCATGTGCTATATGTTGTAACTCGTTCCCAAATGTCATCAGTGACCATTTGTTCAACTTCTTTCTCAACTGCAGCACAGGGAGTAACCATCACTTGTCTGACTGGTCAGACTATGGGAATGGTGTCATCTGTAAGCGTAATATGATGCTCAAAGTCTGGAAACTTTCTTATGCTGTCAGCCATGAGTATCGGGAAGTCGCAGGCAATATCAGTGAGGTATTTGTGACTCGCGGCAGGCATACTTTGCACTGGCTGGACTGCAGCAGCTGGTGGTGTTGAATCAATAGGTTGTACAGAGTTGATTTATCATGTGGCTCCATTGACGACCAATTGTGATGTCTCCATTGTATCAGTACCCCAGGTTGCTCAGCCACTATTGTATTCAATTGTGGCAGTAAACTGTCCCCTAAGACTGGCAATTTCGCTATTATTAAAGCTGTACAATCAAACATTCAATTTGCTGAGTGGCACTCAAATCCATTTCATGTAGAGCAAATGTGGCAACAATGAAGCTTTGCCTCCTGAATGGACAATACCACTGGTGTAACAGTCTTTTCCATTTGGATGGACAACACGAAATGTACATCCCTAGGAGGTGGCAGCGCTATGCATAACACTTCAAAAGTGGATCATCCTGATGGCATTCCCTTCATCATTCAATCAATTTGGCTAGTTGCCTTGATGTCACTTGCAATACTTTGCAAAATGTCGCTTACAACCACAATCTTAACATTTGCTGTCCTTTGCTTTGCAATTGGGTGATAGATATGTATGACATGTCGAACTGCAGCCGGGGCAATGCTTCGACCTCATAGGTGGTTGCGGGTGAATTGATCGATTCGGTGATTGATCTCGACCATGTTTGAGGTATCTGTTGTTTTCACGATGACTATTATTGTGGATGGCGTGGACACTTGTTGAATCCCCCCCAGAGGGGTGCGGATGAACTTTCGACACTTTTGGTGGCCAGTACAATGTTTACCTAAACGTTCAGCATGGCCGCATGTGACAAAAATAACCGTTTCTGACTGTCCTGTGAATATAAATTTCGGGGAAGCATGTAGGGGAGGTCAGTGTCAGCATTGAAATTATTGTATTTACAATCAGCTTGTAAAGTTTGTAGCCAGCTGAGGAATTCCAATGTTGATTCATCTTTTCTTTGCTTGGATGTTCAGAACTGGTAAAATGTGATGGGTTGCAGTGTCGGCTGCTCTAAGATTGCAATGATGACATAAAACTCATTGTACCACATTGTCCAGATCTGACCCATAGTCGGCAAATGATTGAATGGTCATATAGTCTTGGCTCCCAGATGCACTTACATAATCTGGTTCTTTTCTGCATCCTTGAGTTGCTTGTTGACATCCATCAAATGGAACTTAGGCATTGGTCAAATGGTACTTGATGTGGAGTTGCTGCTTCCATGTCAATAGGCATCAAATTTGGGTAGATGGGTGCTCCCCCACAGTGGCGTAACTGGTGGGATCAGGATGGGGGCCATTTTGCATTAAAATTGCCAAAAGTTCGAAATTTTTTAAAATTTTGAAAATTCATAAATTCAACCTTTTACATGTGTTGGATGTCAAAATTGCGTCAAAATTTGGATTCATTGTAGAATTTTTTGATAGGGAAGGTTGGCATATAGTGTAACATACAATTGCGGATCAATCATACCCTCAGCAGTATACTGTAGCCATCAGTGTACTGTAGCATTCCATCAGTATGCTGTAGCGTTTGGTCGACAAACTTTGTGTGCCAATTTGTCATGTGGGTCAGTAGGTCAATCCTCTACTCGTGGCCCATACATACAATGTAATTATAGAGGTATTGGTTACACTGGCTGATTTGCATAATTTACTTGTAAATATAAATGATGGTAAATAAAGACAAAAAGGAAGGTGAAAGGAGACAAATGAATAGTTGGCTAAAGGCCCAACTATTTATACATGAAAAATGATGCACAATAAATTTACATTGGTCCATGGTGGACCAGAAATACTACAAAAAAACACGGGCATAATTTGCATGCCTAAAAAGTATATTCACCTGCACCAGCATGATGTGCAACATACAAACACATCAGTTCTCCAACAAGGAATTTTAATTTATTTTGTTTGATATGATTCATTTCACTAGGAAATGTATGTAGGCCTTCTGATATTTAGGGGACATATGCATAAAAGGGGGTATGGTAAACACTGGCCTGGGCTGAGATTCAATAGTCTGGATGCCCCTTGGTTCTTGAAAAAAGGCTATTCAGCAGTGTCGGTGAAATATTTATTTCAGGCTGAAATTTGCTATTGCTGGGACCATGTTATATTTTTCATTTTGATTCATTCAGGTCTCCAGACTCCAATGCACTACCTGAAAATTCTTCATCATGTGGGTCTGCAATGTGCATGTGTCAAATGTACTGGTTCATGCATCATAGCTGGCATGATTGCATCAACCAATAATATACATAGCCCCCAAATTTCATGTCCCCACCACCCTAGAGCCAAAATGGAAAGAGCTAGAACCTGCCGGTTTCTTCATAATTTCGGACATAGGGGCAAACTATGGGGTGCTTGTTGTCATTTCGCCTCTACCTGCAAGTGGTGCTCAGTGGGGCCCTAAAAACATGCAGAAAACGCACTTTTTAAGGGCCCTTAGTCTCACCATGCCCCACAATGCATGTGTCATATCCAAGCTCCATACTTCGGCCTAAGCATCTTGGGGTTGCAATCTCAAATGTGATTTTGCATTTTTTTAAATGTGCCTTCCATTCAATAATATGGTGGTTCAAAGTCCCGGGAACCGTGAAATTTAGCAATTTTGTTATGTAATACTTACGGCTTCAAAAAAATAATTTTTTGCAGCATAATGCACTACAGTGCCAGAATTTTTAGCAGTTACAATTTGACTAGTGGTCTTATTGGAATTTTTGGGGTGCTAGGGTTTTCGATCATGGGGAATTCAATGGATGTGGTCACTTTACACAAACAAAATTATTCCAGATGTGAACAAGCGCATTTTCGTGATTTTTCATGGCAGATGTTTTGACCATGGAGAATTCAATGAATGCAATACCTTTACACAAAAAAAAATATTCCCAGTGTAAACCACTGTATTTTTGTGAGTTTTGCGAGGAGGGGTTTTCGGCTATGGAGAATTTAATGGATTCAGTCATCTCACACAAAAAAATTATCCTGAGTGCAAACAAGCCTATTTCAGGGGTTTTTTGGTGGTAGAGGTTTTCAACCCGAGGAATTCAATTCAATTCAATGGATGTAGTCACTTTAAACGAAAAATTATCATGTGTGTGTAAAACAAATGTATTTCCATGGTCTTTTTTGAGAATGGGTTTTCGACTATTTGGAATTCAATGACGGTGATCACATTACAGAAAAAAGTTATCCAGAGTGTAAACAAGTGTATTTTTGTGATTTTTTGGTGGAAGGGATTATCGACTGGTGGTTATACAATGGATGTGGTTACTTTACACAAACAAGTTATCCCAAGTGTAAACAGATGAGTTACCCTGATTTTTTGGTGGAAGAGATTTTCAACTACAAAGAATTCAGTAGACATGATCTTTTTACATAAAAAATTAACCGAAGTGTAAACAAACGAATTTCTCCCCTTATTTGGTGGTAGGGGTTTTTGACCGTGGGGAATTCAATGGATGCAGTCACTTCACACAAACAGTTATCCCTATTGTAAACAAGCGTATTTTGTAATTTTTTTCATGGAAGGGGTTTTCAAACTGAGGTTATTCAATAGATGCAGTCACTTTAACCAAAAAAATTATCCTGAGTGTAAAAAAAGTATTTCTGTGATTCTATCTTGGAAAAGGTTTTTGACCACAGTGAATTCAATAGATGGGATCACTTTACACAGAAATTATCTTATGTGTAAATAACTGTATTATCTGTGATTTTTTGAGGAGGAGTTTTCACCTAAGGAGAATCCAATGGATGCAGTCACATCACACAAGAAATTATCCTGAATCTAAACAAATGAATTTACCTGACTTTTTGGTGGGAGATGTTTCGACTGGTTGGGAATTCAATGGATGTGGTCACTTCACATTAAAAAATTATCCAGGTTGTAGACAAGCATATTTCGGGATTTTTTGGTGGAAGGGATTCTGGACCGGGGGTTATTCAATGGATGCAGTCACTTTGCACAAAAAAGTTATTCGGCGTGTAAACAAATGAATTTCCCTGATTTTTTGGTGGAAGGGGGCTTTGCATAAAGTATTGAATTCTCGACTACAGAGAATTCAATAGGCATGATCACTTTACACAAAAGATTATCCTAAGATTAAACAAATGTATTTCTGCAATTTTTGAGGGAAGGGTTTTTCGACCATGGAGAATACAAGGGACGCAATCACTTGCACAAAAAATTTTCCAGTGTGTGAACAAAGGTATTTCTGCGATATTTTGGGTTGAGGGGTTGTTGACCATGAGGAATTCAATTGATATGGTTACTTTACACTCTATTTGAACGTGTTTTAAGTAATATGCAGTTTACACATCTTTTACTTCTATGCAAATGATAATTCATAGCTTTAGGATTGTTTTTTGTTCTTTCCTTGATCTGAAGATGGTGAAATTTAAAACTTTAATGTGGTGCTTCTATGAACATTCTCATGCATGGTTGAGGTCCACTAAAAAGAGTTGGACTAGTTTATTAGTAAATGGCCCGATGCAGCAGAAAAAAGAAGAATGTACTCGCTTGGATAGTTGCCAAGCTAAAAAAGGAGTGAACTAGATTTTTGAGAACTTGGGTTAAAGTTTGAAACAATACACCTTTGTTATATTGGGTTTTCATTCTTTCTCATTAAAATATTCTCTGTGTCTATAAAAAAGTATATTCTGCAGCTGAGTGCATCAACACACTTTCCAACCATACATATGCATCTCCGAAATTTTGAGGAGGACACTTGGATGGACTCTGGTTTCTTGACGTTTTTTGAAATAAATTCGAGAAAAGTTGGCCAAAAAGTTTTTCAGTTTCAAAATTCATGGGGTAGTTTGCTCCCCAATATCCTTCCTCAGACATGTGTGCATCCAACTCGTAGAACTTTCTTACTGAATACAGTGTTGATAAACCAGGAATACACTGCGGAATAGTGACACATAAAACCCCATGCAGTTTTTTTTAGAAAAAAGGCACATCATAGAGTCTTGTCAGAACTAAATTGATTGTACAGGATATAACATATCATATAAAATTGACCCAAGTTTTACTGATCGCAAGCTATAAACAAATTTATTCTCTGAATATAGATACTCGAAATTAAATTAAGTTAAGTGTTGAAACTATTCAACAAAATAGCAAAAAAAATCAACAAATCAACAAATAAATAACAAAAAATCAACAAAATCAACAAAATATTCACAGTTTTTGGATTTAAATTGAAATTTGCAGGAAGAGCGCTTTTTGTAGGATTGCAGATGGGAAGCAATTTCACCCATCCTGATCACTCTCGTACTGCTTTCAAAGCCGTCGTACTGTTTCCGTGGGAGTGCGAGTAGAGTGGGGGATAAGGGGGAACTGGATTCGGCGCAAAGCCCTGATATAGGCATTGCTGAAGCTTTTTAATGACACTGTATGCTTTACTCTGTTTCCCCATCTGCATATAGTGCTGGATGTCTGTATCCAAGGCCCAGTTGCACTAAGGGGTCTAAGTTCGAGCTCAAGATAATCTCGAACAAAAAGGCGACTTAGTTTTATCTCAAATTTGGTATAATCTCAATATCATCAGGATTATAATGAACTCAATGTCGAGATTATCCCCAGCCCTTGCTGTTGGGTTACACTAACATTTTCACATAATTTTCTCACCTTGAAAACAAATAAATTTAAAAATGTTTGCAATCTCAAACTCGAACTTACACCTCAGTAGTAGTTAATCTGGAAGTGAGTATTGTTTGTGCACTGGGAGAGAATAATTTGGACATTTTGATTAGTTCAAACTGAGGATCAGCAATTTAATCCGGACGATGGAATGATTTCCATATTGGGTTAGTGCAACCGACCTCAGGTTTCTTTATAGTTCTGAAAATGACTATAATGTGCATCCCTCGCTCTTTTCCAGCTGGAGTGAGAGGCAGGAGCTTTGAATCGGTCGGAAGTTAGAAAGCCATTGGTTAAGCATTTCTATACATTTAAGGGATGTCAGCCATGGGCATCACTGTGTATAATTTTCATATAGAAAAATTTTTACTGTAGTTGATGCCAGGGGAAGGATAAAATGCACGATGCTGCAGAATATACTTCTTCACAGACATGGAAAGTTTTCTAATGAGAAAGAATGAAAACCCAATATTAGAAAAGTGAATTTTTTCCAACTTCAACCCAAGTTTTTAAAAATCTAGTTCACTACTTTTTCTAGCTTGGCAGCTATTCATTTTCTAATAAGCTATCCATTTTCTAATAAGCTAGTATGGCAGCTATCCATTTTCTAATGAGCTAGTATGAAATGCTTGGCAGCTATCCATTTTCTAATAAGCTAGTATGAAATGCTTAGTGTAACAGTGTAATAATGCATACATGTTAAATGCGAGGATGGGTGGATGTCGTACACATTATGCCTGGTAATGTTTCCCCCTATTAGCTGATGATATTCACTATTTTTTCAGAAACGGTAAATTTGGGAGTTGTTGGTGCACTCAGCTTCAGAATATACCTTTTCAAAGAAAAAATAAAAGACAAAAATGTCCATTTAACATTTCTTAAAGTGACGAATTCCAGAGTTTTTTTGGCTGAGGCATTCATCTAAATTTTCTTCAGTGAAAAATATTGTCCGCCCTTTTACCACCCTATAGCTCATTTTCTATCGTTCAAGTATATTCTCCTTTTTCTCTGACCCATCTGAGCATTTTCCAATGAACTAGTCCAATCTTTTTTAGTGGATTTTGACTGTACTGACCCATCCTGTGCTCAAAAAACTTGTTTCCAACATAATGCATTTTTACGTATGTTTGGCATTAATTGAAAAACAATTGAAGATCAGGTACTAGTTTGAGTTACAGAAATGCATGAAGCAGAAGACAGTATCAAAATTGCTAATTTCTTAAGTTTTTAAAGGGCATTGCAAATTACAAAAAGGCACAATTATACTGTTTTTTAATTTTGCAACCCCTGCGTTTTTTTTTATTGTGGTTTTTCCATGTAGGTGGTCACCAGCTTGTTTACAGGGCGAATATGGTTATACAGGAGCCCGCCTCACATGAGAGTGCCAAAGATGTGTACTTCAGGTTTGCACCCCCTAGCTATCATTCGACCCTACCTCCCAAAGTTTGACATAAGTTATGTACATTCCTCTATTCTGCTTGGGCTCGGAGGGTCTGCCAGCCCGACGAAGCAACAGACAGTAGTTAGTGGCAAGCCAGCATTCATGAGGTTTGACAGGCATTGCACAGCCCATGCAGCTCTAAAAAATACAGTCTGTTATCATTGAGACAAAGATTATTGCAGGCAGAAAGGGTATAAATTTGTTTAGCAGTCTGGATTTGGTTTTTTTGATGTAGCATATATGATGTTTCTTCATTTTAGTTGATTTTGATGGAATTTTTGGATGTCTCTCGCATCAATCCAAACAGTGAAATAATGAGAATATACGAGTAGTTTTAAAATGTAACTGTTAGCTTCTGAACTAATTTTCTCAGTCTTAAGCTGGAATAATGGAATTTTTTGAGCAGTTTATTTCTGATAAACACTCTTTCCGGGCTAAATGTGTTATATTTGAAATAAATGGCGGGGGGTTAAGATCCCTCAGGCCGTTAATTGGCCTAGTCCGTGAGTTGGAAAAGAATCAAGAACCGGCAGGGACAATTAATAATTGTTTTTAACCCAAGAATAGTTAGCTCAAATTGACAAACCCTTGGTTTCTCAATTTGAGTTGTACTTAAGATTTTAGAGAGACAGGAGCTTCTCTCCTATTTTATCTAACACAACTGAAACACAATTACTTACATTACAAAAGGGCAATGAGATTGTGCAATACTAGTGGATTTCTATCTAGTTCCACGTTGTGGATAAGGGGTCCCTTATGTCCAGCTTTTCTACTTCTAAAAAATCCTTGAACCACCAAATGTAATCCAGTGGCCGCTTTAAGTGTGGTGTGAATTTTTCTGCAACAAAAGCCAATGTTCATAAGGGTCATGCTCTGCCACTATAGTAGTATCACCTGAACCCTTTTAAATTTTAACATATGTTTATAGAAAGTTCAAATATAAATTCTTGTATCCAGTCAACACCAATCCTGAAGAATTGAAATTTGAGCGAAAACATTTTTAGAGAAACTCATGAATGGGATACAGTTCATCAAGAGAAAAGTTCAACTAGTTTAGTTTTCAACAATCGTGTTGGGAAAAAAGTAGCTTATTGACCTTTTTTGGAAAAATTTTGTAAATTTTCGGGTTTTTTCGATTTTTTGGGGATTTTTAGGAACCCATCGCCCAAATTTTGGAAATTTTAGGTCCCTCATCCCAACATTTTGGGTTTATCTACGTGTCTGATCGGATCTTTTATATGTATGCTGGTATAGGGGATTCGTCCTCAAAAGGGCAATATTAACGATAATCTTTCCAGAGTAAGCAAATGCAATTGAGCCACATCTTACCATCTGAACTTTAAGCTTCATAATTTTGCCCACATAGACATATTTTTGATTGTTCAACATGGAAACAACTTCTACAGCATTAAAGAAACTCAGAAACTGAGCATAAATATTAGAAGACAATTAATTTCTTTCATCCAAATCACAAAAATAAATGATAAGCAAACCGAGCTTCTTCAGCATCATGTGACCAAAATCATGCACGCACCGAATAAAAAAGTATTTTTCCAGCCGGGCGATTTTTATAAAAAAAAATCCTAATTTCCGGCAATTTTTTGCAAAAATCGCGATTTCCGGCGATTTAAAAAAAATTGCGATTTCTGGTGATTTGTGTAAAAAACGTGATTTCTGGCGATTTTTGCAAAAGTCGCGATTCCCGGTGATTTCTTTTAAATAAAATCGCAATTTTCGGCGATCTGCTAATATAGACCCCTTTTATCCTAAAAATTACAGAAACCTTCTCACAGAGATCAAAGTTTTTAGGTGTTTTTCTAAAAAAAATTTTTTTTGAACCCAAATGAGGCAGAATGCAAAATTTACAAATTCAGGGATTTCTTGGACTTTGGTCGCTCATGTAATTTCCCCAATTCAATATTTTCAGAAAAATAAAAAAAGGGTCCGAGATGACCCTCGATAGACGCATACGTAAAAGTACCAACGTCCAGAGTTGCATACCCACTGTGGAACCTGTGGCAACTGGAGACTCTGAAAAAGAACGTTTTTTGCATGCCTTTGGCGTCCCATCGAGCGCCATTTGAATTTAGACACTTAGTAATGTCACAGGACGCCATGTTTGCCTCTATACCGGACATTATGCGGAAAATCGTGTCTCTCTATTTCTAGCCGTTTTTACGCTAGGGGTTGCCCCACTTTTTGAGGTCCAAATATATTATAAGTTGGTGCTGCTACCTATAATTTTTGGCTTCGCGGAATTGAATACAAAGAAGAAATTTCCAAGTTTACGGAGCCAAAAAATTTTTCGTGGCTACTCTTACACTGAATCATGCTTTGTGAATTTTTTAAAAACTACATAAAAGTTAGAACTTTGGAATGATCAGTCTCGAGATTCTAAGAGCGGATTCACCCCACTCCACGGTGCATGAACACTTCAGATTTACGCCTGGCAATATTACAGAACAGGAACAACCCGAGGAGGCAGCACCAGAAACATCCGATGTAGTGCAGATTACAGAAGATACGTCTACCGCCGTTGCCGAAGGAACCCCAGCCGCCGACCTAGAAACACCGGCTGCTGCTGCAGAAACGCCAGCTGCTGTGGCAGAAGAAACGCCAGCTGCTGTGGCAGAAGAAACGATGGCCGCACCGGTTCAAACTAGGGCAACCAGAAAACCTGTTGTGCTCACCGGCGACGACGACTCGTTCCGCGGCATGCTTTCGGCTGGCACCGGTTCCTGGCACGTTACGCAAATTATCTACATCATTTCGGGCATATTATTGTTCATTGTGATTGTCATCGCTGGCGGCATAGTCTTGGTGGTGGTCAGGCGCCGCAAACGGCGCCGTTTGGAGGGATCGGCGTTGAGCCGGTCGCGAGCCGGCGGCACCAGCCGTCAAACGGGCTATTCGACGAGCAGACAAACGGCTGTTTCTAGTAGACAAGCGAAAGCTGCGGCTAGCAATCAAACGGCGGCGGCCAGTACCATAAAAGCCGCCCAAAGCAACGTGTCCCCCAAATCTTAAAGCAGCGTGCAATTTTTCTCGCCAACTGATTCACCTCAAAATTTTGCGATAATAGTGTAAGATATAGTATTATGCACGTTTTACCTTTTTTGATGTACTAATCCTTTGTCCTCACGTACGTTTACTAGTTTTGGCTTCTGTCAAGAATAAAATTTTTTATATCATATTTCACTAACTTCTTCATATAGAATGTAAGTTGTCACAGATTAGCGGTAATTTTATATTTGAAGTGAAGTTCAGAGCTGTTTATCTCATAGGGTATTAGGTATAAACTCTTCTAATGTAAATTATTGTAGTGCCCACAATTATTTGTCATTTGCGTGAGATCGGGTGTTGGTGTAGACCACATTTACGCAAATTCTATTGTAAATATGGCCCACGGACAAAAAAGATTAATGTCGCATTACCCTCATGCTTATAGGCTATCGAACACACTACAATATTTGAATATTTAGAATACACAACACACCACTGGAGATCTTACGACTCCCTTAACACAGTACTATTGAACAGAAAACATTTCTCTGGGATGAGCTCAATTGAGCAAAAAGTCGTGTTCGATTCAAAATATGGAGAGCAATTACTAGGCTGCTGTGTCTATAGCCTGTTTTCCTTGATGCTTGCAAAGAATCAAACTGAAAAACAAGTTTTATAACCTGCTTTTTCATGAAAAGCTTCTGAATTATAAAACTGGAAAGCAAGTAGTATTTCGTATTTTTACGATTTCCTAATAAACCATACGTGACATGCGACCGGAAATTTGTATGCTTTCTGAGCAAGTGTTGAACTATTTTTCGAGTAGAAAATCTTAATATAAGAGCTTTGTCTTTTAAGCGATTTTGACGACAGCATATATGCTCACGGGTGGGAACTTTGGGGAGGGGGTATTGACTCCCAGAAGATTCTTGCTGGACCTCAGCAAATTTGACCTCCCCACATTTATCAAGAAGACGATGAAGAAAAATTAGCAAAAGAGAGGAGGAAGTCGGCATAAGAATGAAAATGATGCTGATAATTTAACAATTTTTATAAACAAAGCGTACTTAATTCCAAAGAAGTAACATTAAACTCTAAAGGCAGATATATAGTCGTCCCGATTCTTAAAAAATGGCCTTTCCTGAGTCAGGAAAGCTCTTTCCCTAAATTTTCGATCCTGATGCAATCCGTTATCCTGAAATCAGGATCGGGGCAGCGTTCCCGACCTGATAAGGAAAGGTGTTCCCAATGTCTTCCTGATCATTAAAGGATGGCTTTCATGCCGTCGGGAACAAAGTACAATCCTCTGTACTTTTTAGGGATCGGGATAGCTACACACTACAGTAAATACTATTCAAATGCGTGACGGCTTCAGCCTGCGCATAGTTCTAGGTACATTTTCCAGTAATTAGGATGCAAAATGAAGTGAAATTAGCAAAAACTAAGAATTTGCTACCAGATAAGATGGAGCAGTCAGCTACAAGATCGATTTTTCCATGTTTTTTGGTGAAATATGCACACTTTACGTAAGTGCAATACTTTGCAACTACAGTGCGTACTACTGTAGTCATGCAATACTTTGCAACTACAGCGCGCACTACTGTAGTCATGTTTGTTTATAACCAAACGGTAGATTTGCTGTTTTTGTTGATTGAGTCCAGCGTTTTTAATTTTTAGAAAATTAACTTTCTAAAAAATTAATTAAGTTCAATTTGAAACCTTATTAATTTAAAACAAAATTTTAAAATTGAAAAAATTAAAATTAAAGAAATTAAAATTAAAAAATTTAAAATTGAAAATTTTAAAATTGAAAATTTTAAAATTAGAAAATTTAAAATTAGAAAATTTAAAATTAGAAAATTTAAAACTAAAAAATTTAAAATTAAAAAATTTAAAATTAAAGAATTTAAAATTAAAAAATTTAAAATTAAAAAATTTAAAATGAAAAAATTTATAACTAAAAAATTTTAAACTTGAAACTTCGAAAATTTTAAAATTTAAAGTGAGCAAGTCTAAAAAATTTTAAAATTTAAAATTTTTTAAATTCATAGTTCAAAATTTTAAATTTAAAATGAAAAAAAATTTAAAATTATAAAATTTAAAATTAAGAAATTTAAAATTTAAAATTTAAAACAAAAAGTAAAAAAATGTATGATTAAAAAATTTCAAAGTTTCAAATAAACAAACTTTGAAAATTTTAAATTTCAAAAAAAAAATAAAAAAAATTAATCAAGGGAGAATTAAAATATGACAAATAAACAAAAAACACCGCAAACAAAATAATGTAAACATATGTATCTAAACATGTGCAACCTAAACCCGAACAAAAAAATAATCAATATAATGTACAAGATCAATAAAATGCATAAAATCTACTGTCTGGCCGTCTTTATTTATACAACTTACGCATCTCAATATCTAATCTTACTGTAAAATATTTGTCATGTAGTTGTCCCGATCCTTAAATTTAGGGACATTAAGGACAACTTTACCTGATCGTTTCCTTTCCTGATCCTTATCGGGTCAGGAACTCGGGATTAAGGATCAGGATTACGGATTACTATACATCAGCCTCGGTACGTTTTTTGACCGATTATAGTAAAATTACTGTGCGAGTTCAGATTGCTAAAAATTATGCTGTGCATGTATAGACGACAGCACTGATTTTTTTCATTTAAAAAAAATTTAGAAGCAACCACGCGCAACGTGGAGTTGTTAATGTCCTTTGATAGATTTTGGGTAAAAAAAGAAAAACTGTGTAGACGGCTTAGTCTTTTTTCTTGTAAAACCGACTGAATTTTTGGTACAGACTTGAGACGACGGAGCGTCTGCTATTCGATCCAGTTTTCATGTCAAAATACTAAACATAATTAGGACAGGACTAAACAGGACAAGAGCATTGCCGGAGAAGGAGCACTGATGTTTAATGGATAATACTTTGTATGTGTGATTCAGTGAGAAAATCTGTCTTCCAAGAAAATTATCTGAGATACCTTAGAATTTCGATAGCTTGTGATCGAAATTCTATTTCTCCTCAGATGTACGAGCTGTCAGGAAATTTCTATCAGAAAATTCGTTGAGTTGTGCCGGATTAATTACATCCAATGAGGACTCAGAACCACGACCCTGTGTAGGGTAATTTCTATTGATGTTTAAAGGAATGTAACTAAAAGATTTTTAAAAAATGAATATCTATCAGCTTGAGCACATTCTGAGTTCATTAAAGCAAAGTTCAGTGGAATCTTGATAGCTACGTATGCTATATTTGATGATATCCAAACTGTATTACGAACAAATTTCACTGGAAACATCAGTCTTGGGTATTTTTGCTTATCGTTCCGCTGGTCATGGGTGACTTGAAACTCGACTCATTTGTCACATTAGCCGGCGGCGATTGACGTCCATCCAAATTCGCATGGACTAAAGCTTCGGAAGGTATTTTACCGCTTTTGCTTTTCATTGATCGCGATTTCTCTTTCAACTGAAAGATCATATCGCAAGATGTACACGAATCATGGAGGTGACAAAATAAACATATAATTCTAAATTCTTATTAGGATATGAGAAAAGCAGAGTTATATATGACATTTTAAGCGCCGGATATAAAACTCGCATGATTTTAATTACAAAAAAGTTGAAGTGCGTGCTTGAGGATGAATTCCTTCTAGGATGGTTTTTGTGTCGCATGTTCCAAGACTGGTATGCCTCAAGATTAGTCCTGTCTTTATTATTCTCAAATCATCGTGCATGTTGGAGTCGATTCACTAGCTCAATGCTCCTCAATGATGCTGCACACTCCATTCTCCCCCTCGAGTTTTGTTTACAATTTAATTTGCATAAATATGCTAAATAATTGAAAATCGGCACCTCGACCACGGGAAGCAAGCACTTTTGATAGGAATATTGCAACTGCTTTTTACTACCCGTGGCCGGTTGCACCAAACACCTGTCAGCAAACAGGTAGCAGGCGTCAGTTAACAATGATTGTTATTAAGTGAAGTAAACCGATTGCGCCAAACCAAACAAGTAACACAATGCTTTACAGACATGAGATTTATATTTGTTTACAAGTGTGGCGTAAAGTCAAACAAGTTTGCTTATTTTGGTTGCACTATTCACTTTCGCAAACTTGTAATGCTTTTTATCCTTTACTTATCGATTTTTTCATAAAATGCTGAAACTGGTTTTTTTGTGGTTATATTATCATTCTGTACTCATTCCCTTGATTTATCAACAAAATCTAACTTCTGTGTGCAAGCAAACATTTTGTATTTTTCATCGTGTGCATCATCAATTAATGCTCCATGTTTTCAAAATCTCATCACATCAAAACCAGGATCTTCAGGAACTTTTATTTCAAATCAATTTGTATCTTCATCTATCTATCCTAATAAGTTCGAAACTCGGTGTGAAAACGCTTGAACTCAATCGGTAGTAGTTCATCTATCAGCCACTCTAATGGATTAATTTTTCTGGAAAAGGTGGAAATGATTTGGCTGAGCCGTACTTCCGCATTATAATAAATCAGTTTTTTAATATTTTGTATGAATAAACGTTGCTTGACCATAATCTTCCAGTTAGGCCAAAATTCGAGTAAAACCTTCTGGCCAGTTCACAAGAAGTACGAAGAATCAGACGCAATTTCTTATCAAACATTGACGGTGTAATTATTTGAGGGAGGCCCGTGGGAATATGATACATTTTGTAAATTTCACTTTGTAATTTTTTGTGACGTCACAACATTAGTCGAAATAACGGGAAGTCCAGGAGATAACGGATTAGTCGAGGTAAAAGGACGGTCGAGGTAACGGGACAGTCGAGGTGACGGAACACAATCCAGTTTTACGCCTTAGTTCATTACCAACATTATCCGGAATTTTGTCAGTTAGCTGTTGACTAATCTAGAAACATCCAGCGCAAAATCTCTAAAAATTCTTTTCTTTTGGGGTTCCACTGATTCCTCATTATAAGTGTCATTATCGGTGAACATTTTTAAAAATTCCATTGGAAAAACAGCTTACAGGCTTAAAGTCGATCTGTAAGAAAAATTGTGAAACGCAACTGATTTATCAGTAAATTTGGTGAAATTAATTTGATGAACACTGTTGCCTGTTTGCCAATGACTTGTTTGGTGTTTGGTGCAACCGAAATTTCATCGAAAATGTCTGCTGGAGCTTGTTAACAAATTTTTTAACTTGTCTGATTGACGCAACCGGATTTCCTCAACGCTGGTTAACAACCGCCTGTTAACGTTAACAGGAAATAATTGTTTGGTGCAACCGGCCCCTGATGGTTCAGGGTGTCCAGCGGTTTTATGAAATGAAATTCTCGACTTTTGTAAGTTTTCCAGGTCATTTCTCAGGAATTTTTCAGGTTTTTCCGGAGGTGGAATCGATATAATTCCCACATAAAATATGAATATCCGAGAATTGTGCTTATATTTTCAGTCAGCTAGAAGAACAAAAATACCAGTCATTTTTCATACATTAGGTCAAAACGACCGATATCAAATCACTTTTGGACTGAAAAAAGCACAGGCGAATAACCAAAAATTGGTATTTTTCGACCAGCAAGAACTACTCTCATTTCCAAATACTGACCAGGAGCTGTAAACAGGTATAACATTATAAAGCAGACATGATAACAAAAAATTCCATCAAATTGATTTTCGAATAAAAGTCGCAACATTTTATTTTCCTTTCGTATCAGAATGTCTATCTTCCGACAATTTAATCTCAGTCGTCACATTTTTTCATTCCCGCTGCTGTCTATTTTTCATTTGAGTAATTCTGTTTAAACTCATTGTCAGCTTTTTTTGCGCCAAGAATAGCTGTTTATTCACCAACTTTTTTCTGCAGTGTGAACCGTCAAATTTTTCCCAAATAAGAAAGATTCTTCTTGAGCACGTTCCTGCTCAAAAAAGCGATATCTCGAGGTGGGTTTTAGGACCAGCTTAATTCACACTCTACATGAATGGCGTTTATCATTTATTGTAAGACAACATTAATGTTAAAATGCTTATCTTTTCTGATGATGTTAAAATCTTCACAGTCGAATAATTCAAAGTATCTGCAACATAATGTGCTCTAAATCTAGTGGGCTAAATGGTCAATAGAATGTCAACTAAATCTGTCATCAATTGAGTTTCGGCAGCAATAATCCGAAATATAGATACAGAATTAATGAACTCCTGTTAAGGAGCGCTTCTAACCTTTCCTTGACGGAATACGATATTTCATTTATTCTCTGACATACACGAATCACCACAAAATAATCTCAAAAAATAATAATACTGATAATAAACAAATATCTAAAAATGTTTTCTTCTTATAGTTTCTTATCAGATTTGGTCTAGATTACTCACGAGCTTCTGTTTATCGGTTTCATGAAATTTTACTCTAGTCGCTAACCGAGGAAGGTTCTCGTGATTCCTTACTGTTAATTGCTAGCCGAGGCTAGTTGTAGTTTACTTTTGATTAGAATGGTGAACATGAACTTGACCAGAATTTTCGGACAGGCTTGGTGGTTTCTCCAACAACAATGATAATAAATAGAAATGCAAACGTGGTTGCTCGAAATACAATGAACAAATAGCATTAAAAAACATGACGGAATTTCGTTTCCGTGAAATGGTTGCTCTTCGTCACACTCCCATTCAAAACAGACAGGACCAAATGCTTGTGTATACTGCTATCAAAAAATTTGAAATTAATGAATAGTAATACAATAGTAACAAATGCTCTCTTTCGTAATGCTGCTGCAATTAATGTTATTATTCTTATTTTTAAACGCATTTTTGCAATTCACTGTTACTCACATGGAAAATTCTCGAAACCAAAGAAAACGAAATTTCCAGTAATTCATTCTAGTTTCGTCATGTAAGAAGAAATAAATGTTATACAAAGCATTTCTCATAAGGGTATTAGGCTTAGCAACTCTTCGACCAGAATAATAAATCTCATTGCAATAGTAGCTATCAGTACATGGAAATCGTGATTAAAAGTAAGCTTCCAAAATGTTTTCTTGGTTTCTCAATGACGACGTTATAACAATCATCAAATTCGCAAAGATAATACCTTTAGAAAGGCTGAAATCTTAATTTCTCTTCATTAACCGTTTAATATTATAGTTAGAGACGGAAATTAACTACAGATTCATTAAAACCATCAAAAATTGATTAACTTATGAAACTTTACTTCCTAAGAACCACACTTCAGCCAAACCCAGATAATGATACTAATGCTAATCGGCGCGAAGGACCGGAACCTGTAAAAGTTTTCAGCTTCTGAAACGCAAATTGGGCTTATCATTTAATAATTCGGGGTAATTTTTCAATAAAAACAACTACATTGTGACAATCCTAATCCAGGCATAAATTTTTTTCCCCTGACTTTTCCAGGTTTTCCAGGTTGCCGGACATCCTGGGTTAAGGTTTATGAAAATTCTGAAATTTGTATCTCATAAGAACTAGTTCTCTAGTAAAAATATTGTCAGAGAGCCGTTATTTCAAATTCATAGGAATGCTTTCTTCTGAAAATCCACACAAAGTCAACGATCCACAGAGATAACATAAATCATGCTCCAGCAAGGATCAAATGTGTTCGAAAGGCAGCAAAAACCCAATAGTTACCAAAGGTTCATATCAACATCTAAAGCGAATAAAATATTTCAACTATAGTCTACTGAGTTTAAAATGACAGACGCAGCGAAAACCAAAAAAGTAGGTTCAGTTCGATACACAGTTTTCACGGAGTGGTAAGCTATGTACTGTAGATAGATATAAATTTCTATATGACAATGAGAAGTGTTAATTGATTACAATAATTGAAGTTGACGGTCTCACTCCGTGAAAACAGAAAATATTACGAAAGATCACGCATGCGATATACTTGCGAACTGTACTGTATTCACACTAAAATTTGCATTTCAACCCTTAAGGCCCTGCCATACTTCGCCGCGAGGTACCGCGCGGCGCCGCGCGGCTCCGGTTGTCCTATTCATACTAACAACCGGCGCCGCGCGGTGGCTTTTCATACTTCGCCGCGTGGTACCGCGCGGCGTCCTACGGCGCTGCCTTTTTACTTTTGGATTTTGCTCTTCTCAAAAAATGTGTATTGCTCGTCTCGACAAATGCGAAATACGAAAAATGCGAAAAAGATGAAAAATACGGAAAAAATCGAAAAATAAAAAGCGCAAGGGAAAAATAAAAATCAATCATTCCTGCATGGTGCAGAAAGAAGCTTGCAAAAAAGCCTAGTCTAAAGATTTTGCGCTCTTGCTACAATATGCTTCTCATTCCAACGATTAATAGCTCTTGAACTGCTGAGGAATATCAATTTATATAAATTGATTTTGAAGAATTGAATACATATACACGATTATTCATTCACATATGTGCTATATACAGGATCGAGGTCTGATCTGGGTCCGGTCGGACCTGCTGTTTAGAACCCAGATTCAAAGTGGATCCATCCTTGAAAATTATATGGAATTTTTTGGAGTGAAAATAAGTTTTTTGAAAAATAGGGTGCAGCCATGCTGGTAACCCAGGTTCGACTCCTGGCTGCACCCTATGGATCCATCCTTTCCCTAGTATTCGTGAAATCGGAAAGTTCCGGGAATAGGGACTAATACATTTTTCGGGGAAGTAGGAAATTTATTCATTATTCGCGGAATCGGGATCTAAAGGGAATACGGACTTTCGGGCGAGTACACTTGCTGTAGGAACATGTTTACACCTACTTTGCATATTCATGATTTTTACATATTAATGTCTTCATTGCAAATTGAGTGATCAACTTCTTGAAGTGTCAGAATTCAACATTCAGAACAAAAATAATTTGACAAGCGTCAGAATTCAACATTCATGAAAAATATGATTCAACTACGTATAGATGTCACAGTATGCAACAATATGTTATAACAACAGTATGCTCAAACTTTAGAACACATAACTTGTTCCAAAATTTCGGTTCAGTTGAAACTTGATGGCGGCGCCGCGCGGCGCCGCAAAAATTACAAACACCTATTCATACTTCAAAGGTGGTACCGCGCAGTACCGCGCCGTGAAGTATGATAGGGCCTTTAACATGGATAAAGTATGATTGATAGCTATCAAAACTATAGTTTCATAAAAATCCATGGTTCATGGGAACCGAAATTCGTTTTTTTCTCACAATTATCCAGCTTACTTTTTCGAATGTGATTTTCTTTTTTCGAAAAGACGTATTAATGGCGGCGCGCGAAGTCATCGAACTCGCACTAACCAAGCTGGCTTTGGATTTTCCGCCGGTATCTGAAAACTCCGTTTTTTTCGACTTTGCCGACGCTGAAGCTTTTTTATCGCCACCAATACCTCCGGCGCTTGCTTCTTCGTCAGTCACCAGTCTCGGTAAAATGTCAAATTCGGCTGACGATCTAGTTTTGCGTTTTTTCCGCAATTTTCGCATTTCACGTAATTTTTGACGAAGTCGAAATTGGCAGCAGCAATAAATGGTCAAACATACAATTATTAATGAGCCGACAGCGAAAGTCGATACGTAAATCAGTACTATGGACATCAAATTGCTATTACTGCTTGAAATACTGTCATCCATGATTAGTCAACTAATTTGCATTTTTGAAATTATAAATGAGGTTGAAAAATTACTATATTGTAAACTAATATTATCTGCAAACTGCTTCGTAAACTACATCGAAAACAGTTCCCGGCATTGTGAATAAGTAATTTGTTAGTATACACGATTCGACACTGTTCTCTTTGCAATTTCAGTTGTTCTTAATTCTACTGTATTCAAAAAAATCACTCACAAAATGAATTGCTGAATTTGTACAACAGCTGAGAAATCTTTTCGTCCACAAGTCGTCCACAGCCTTGAACTCATGTATCATGATCAAAAATAAAGGTGGAGCAAGTTGAATGTTTTGATTATACGTTAAAATTATCTATTGATTGGTGTATGGCAAGTGGACAGAATAATTCGAATGCTGATCAAAACGAAAAAGGATCATTTTGAATAGTTTTGGACGCTGAGTATGGTGTAGATATTTATTGCTAATTGAGTGACCTCCTGTCCCAGCGCCTTCTATTTTAGACGTTGTGGAGATCAGTTATACGTTTGGAGACACGCTGTTTCATTTAAAGTATATTGACAGCAGAATCGTGGTTTGCGGCAGGCGATCATAACACCGTTGTTTTCTTAGAAAGCAAAACATATCATTTGATTTCCGTAATTTCTTCAAAAATTTTCAAAATTTTCTCTGTCATTTGGGGCCTCATTCGTTTCCGATTCGCGGTTTTCTCCACCATCTTTTCGGTTACAGACATAATGACATTAGTTAACGTATTTGAATCACGTTGTATTAGTAGAGCGTATGTATAGACCTTTTACAGCTGCTGAATGGTAAGAATTCTGATATATAATCACATACATATAGATCAACAATTCTGCCTCATAAGCTACCCTACAGAGGACTTGATTGTATTTGTTGTTTTCTTTTCCGTCTCATTTTTGACACTTCCAAATTTAGTCGAAGGTGAGATTTATTCATTGCGGAAAAATTTCATGTCGAATTATAGAATATCATCTGCACTACATGGATAGAATAGAATTTTATGGCTCCCGAGTACAGCCAAAAATCGTTAAAAATCAATAATTCTAAACTTGCGAATTCTGATTTTTATCCAAAATCCATATTACAATAAGTAAATGATATATCAAATATAGGTTTTTCAGCTAATCATGAAAAAAGGAAGTCGAACCTCTCAGAAAGTATGAGCAATGAGTTGCTAAGAAATTACATTTTCGGTTGAAAAATCATAACATTTTGGTCAGAATGTTTTAAAATTTGATTGAACGTCAGAAATTCTATCGAAGTCTTTTTCTGATGAAGAAATACAGGAAGTCGTTTCAAAAATCGATCAATTTGTACCAAGAGACATGAGCGCCGAACGGCAGCTAACATTTTTTTGCATTACACTACTCTCATTACCGAAGCGAATCATTCGATTTGACTGGAAATAGAGACAAATGACTCATGATCATATCTGGCAAGAGCCATCAAATCTTTTGGTTGTTGTACTTTTTTGTTTCGGAAAGTGGTAAGCAATGTCAGTTGAAGACTTGATCAGGTAGTCTTACGAGTGATTCAGTTGATTTCGGTCGAAGTTACCACAGAAAGAGAATTTTTTGCCGGTGATGTGCAGCTTGTTACGATTAGAAATCGTTCAATCAGTTCATCAATTCTTGGCTTTCTCATTTTTCACTCATCAACTATACAATTAGTCAAAATGGGTCAAAATTTACTTAATTTCCTTATCACTCTTTTGCAGGCTTTCTATGATGAGAAATATTTCCTAAATTAGATAAAATTTCTTATGCTTCGCATTGCCCGTATATCAGGAATAAATATAGAGTAGTGGTATTCGTAGCACGTTCCGTGGCCGCTCAACCTTTTGAGGCATTATTTAAACTATGGTCAATTTTTTCCAAGTGGGTCCCGGCACAGAAAGACGTTCATACAAATAATAAACAACCTGCGTATACGGACACATTTTTCTCTCGTTGACTGTAGCAGTAGGGCGAACAAATTGAGAAAAAATATTTCGGTCTACGACGCAGGTTTATGGTCCGATCACCGATTTGTAACGATTACTTTACTTTTCGAGGCTCATTTGAAAATGAATAGACTATAAATGGTATTCCGAAATCCGGTTTTTTGTCGATGGAAGATTTAGCTAATTTACCATCCAAAATTTCAAATGTATAGTAGTAACAGACTTGTTTATATCCGAGTCTCATTCGTTTACGATATGCTTGCACAGAGTCTGGCCGAAGAGGTTCGACGTATTGAAATCAATCTTTTGAATCGCCAGACGTACTTCTAAGACACGATTTCTGAGAAGTTCTACCTCCCCTATGATAAGTTGGAAATTAATCATACCTCAAAATGAAATATTTTGGGTTGTTTTGTGTGCTGAGTTTTATGGTATCATTCATTGGTTTCGCTTGAGAACGAAAATTCACACTGCTACGGTATGCCAAAGTTTGAAAATTGATGTACTTTTGGCATGTTTCTGTGGTCTTGCTAACTAAGCGATATTTCAAGATAGGATTGATCTCATTTGATAAGTGGATATTCATTTTACACAAGACAGAATAATTTACAGTAAATAATTGCACACTGCACCTTTTCTGACAGTAAGGTGTCAAAAATGACCTGTCAAAATTGAAAAAATTTTGTTTATGTGTTCTCCCGAGCACCTTTCCATCGGATGCCGCAGAATTTTATTTTCATATTTTATAGCTCATGCATTTTTACTGCATTGGTTAAAGTTTCATCAAAATTCTTGTTCCGTTTTAGGAGTTACACAGCTCTGAAAAAGGCATACGCATGGAAATTGCTCCGAAGTCACCGCATTTTCCAGGTGGTCCTTTGTACCTCCGTGATACATTTATTATCTCTACTATAAAATTATCAAATAACTAGACTATAGTTAGATGTACTAATTGTTTCACAAATGAACATTTTACACTAAGCAAAAAATTTGAATTGTCGAAAAAGAGAAGCAAAAAAAGAAAAATTCCGTTTAAAGGCACTCCCGCGCACCTTCACTAATGATGTCGCGGAATTAAATATTTTTACACTTTAGTTCATACATTCCTACAGTAGCAGGAAAGTAATATCGCCCTTATATCGCACCATTTTGGAAGCTGTAGAAAGTTGCACACACTGGACTGTCATTCAAATATTTTTCGAACCTGCATAAATGCCCAACCAAGTTAGTTTTGGGAATAAAGGATACTTCTTTGCCTAATTTAAAGAAAGAAAAAATGTGGCTCAAAGTCCTGATAAATTTTCATTGATCTAGGTTTGATGGTTGCCGAACGAAGTGCCTCAAATGAAAAATCGAAAATTTCGAAAATTTTCAATTAATTTCAGAAATCGAGTGATTATTTAAAATTCATTAACAGGAAAACGACAAGATTTATTCAGATGCCCTTTGCTGCATTGGAAAGGCACTGCAATCTACTATCACTTGGTCTATTTTTGTGTGACTGACATCACGTGATGTGAAGCAGAGTGTCTCCAACTATATAGCACTTTCTCACAGCTTATTACATAGGCCAGAGTCAGACAGCCGACGTTTTATTTTATAACATTAAACTCGCAGTTTCGATTTTTTTCAATCAAATTCCTGAAAAGATGATTTTTTCCGTCTCTTCTGAGGCATCCTGTTGCTCAACCATTGTAAATGGGTCGATGAAATCTTACCAGTGATTCGACTCACAACTTTCCTTTTTATCCGTCTAATTTTAACATTTTCAATGTTTCCTGCATCCCGTTAATGGCATATTTAGTAGCTTTAAACACTATTTTTGTATCAGGTTTCAAAATGTGCGGATACCTACAGCTCCCAAAACTGTACATTAATTTTATTTGTGTTTTGACACAATATGTCAAACATTAGTGGCTACAGAAGTCAAGAAAAAAATTCTGCGGCATCCTATGGGAAGGTACCCAAATTAAGGCTCCAAATGACTTTTTCGTTTCATTTCGACTTACTTTTGATACTTTGAAACAGCCTGAAAAGTGTAAAGTAAAGGATTGAAAATTCTTTTTCATATCTGAATATAGAGCCTTCTCCATGCCTTCTGCATGTAATAAATATTTGGCTACAGAGTAACACCTTTTCTGAGCTGTGAAATTTCGAAACACGCTTACAGACTGAAAAATTTCAAAGAATTCAAAAATACTAAACTTTGAGTACTGTAGCTATGCGAATTTAAACTTCTATGCGAAATGAATATTACCACGATACTTAGCGTGCAAAACTAATCAAAATAACTAATTTTCAGATATTATTAATTCTCAATTTATCATAGGTCAATGGAGCAGGAGGTCGAATCCCTCAGAAATCGTGTCTTAAATAAGTAAAATAAAAATACTGAAAAGATTAAAACTCACTACTATTTGCTTCTCAAAGCAACCTGATCAATATTCCAGATAAATACGACAAATTGCAATTTTTGAATGAAACTAAGCTTTTCTACAATTGATGACTGACCGAAAAATGAAGACTGCAGTGTTCAGTGCGCGTAATTTTTTATTGTTGTGAAAGCATGTTGCTTAACTTTACTGTTCTTATCCATAGTTATCGCAATAATGAATCAAATCATCATTTCATTTCAGTCATTTTTAATTTAGAAGAATTGCACAGTGCTACGTCATAACGTCAGCAATCTATTCAAGAAGTACAATCACGACACAAACATATTTCTAATACAAACAAATTTAAGATTTCAAGGTTTTCAAGTTAGTTAATCTTAATTTGATAAGCTCCTGCAAACTAGTTGTCAAAAAAATTTTCTAAAAGCGACTAACGCGCGCATTGTCTTGCACTTTTTGTAGTGAAAGAAAAAACGTGGATCCCAAAACAGTTCCATCATCAAAAGTTGCTCCGTTCTTTTTGGATTCTTCGCTCATACACTTCTTGCAAAAGTGTCTTTTTTGCGGTGTAGTCTTCGATTATAGGCGTACATACTGAATGATAATAAAATTTACTGTTATCAGTTTTTCTATACGGTCTTTATCTTTATTTCAAATTGTTGTGAATGAATTATGGATGATAATACAGGTAAGGAAATTCATAGAATGAACATTTTTCATTTATTTTATCATTGGTACGGTTGAGAAGGTGGTAAATTTGTGAATGTTGATATCATATCATTATTCAGGCCCTTTTTTACCGACTATTCTAGAAAAGTTGCTGACTCTTTCACACATTGAATGCAAGGAAATGTTCATCATTAGTCTTTTCAAACTAATTCAATCAAAAATCAAAATTTTTATACTTAAAAATTTTGAAATTATGAAACAATATTCCAACATTTAATTGACTGGCGACCATGCAACATCAGGTAAATGGCGTCGATAAGATGTTTACTGTATGGCGAATCACGCAGAATCCACCGCATATAACAATTAAGTTCCAAAAATTCCATGGAGCCACATAATGCATGGAGAAAAAATAGCTGACTGCCTCCTAAGCAAGCATTTTTTGAACATGCTAATCTGAATTTCCGAGTAATTTGTTCCGCTCATAACTTTCCAGTACTTGAAGTTATTTGGGATTTTAAAACAGGATACATGGTCGCATATCATGGATTTGAAATAGTCAAGTAATCCAAAAAAATTTTTGAAAAAAATTAATCCTTATTGTATTAGCACTGATTCAACAAACTTCCATACATTGTGGAAATATT
This sequence comes from Romanomermis culicivorax, assembly GCA_963922205.1. NCBI lineage: Eukaryota > Metazoa > Nematoda > Enoplea > Mermithida > Mermithidae > Romanomermis > Romanomermis culicivorax. The sequence continues at coordinate 1,030,251 of CAWUHX010000100.1, read as the reverse complement.
GACTTGTAAAAGTTGATGTTAATTCCTCGCGGAAACCGGAATTTACTGGTTAACAGGTTCCAAGGAAGCTAGGATGACCTTGTTAGCTAAGAATTCTTCCAGCAATAATCCTGCTAGAAAGGATAGAGAAAAAACGTTAGATTTGTGAAACAAACACAAACCAGTTCTTTAAGGAGTATATTTATTTGTCATAATATATAAAAGTCGAGCCGAATTCCACCTGAGGATATCTGATAAAAATTATCCAAGTTGAAAGGTGCACGCCGTGATAAATTTTCTGACTTATCCGAATGGTACAGTCGTTTTTGTTTCACTTGAAGCATGAATGATGATATAGACGAAGAGGTTCATCTGCCATTGATCCACAACGCCCACGGTACAGCGTTTCTCTTTTTTGAACAGATTTCGTGGTCTTGTGATATGATGACGTTAATTTTTACCAGGATTTATTTCCAAATGCTTGTTTCATATATGTTTTAGACGTTCTACTTGAACCATTGTTCAAAGGCCAACTGATCAATATCGGCGAATTTCCAGAGAGTAAGCAAACTTCCTTGTTATAAGGGGTTTGAATATGCTAATCTATTGTATATTTGGGTGCTGCGTTGGGATCTGCTGTTCACTTTCTGTTTTCTCTGCTCGTGTGCGTTTGATGTGAAACTAATTTCATAATCACATTCACAAGTGCGTTTAGACTAGTTTTGAAAGCAGTTTAATGTATCATTGAAATGTTACCAATCAAGTTTGCCCACAATATTTATTTTAATGCTTTCTTACTGTATATTTCTGTATATCTCGGAAAATAGGAACTTTCACATTAAATGTGGCATGGTAGACGAAATATGACTGACACATATTTTAAAATTATGGAATCTAACTATGCCTCATTGTTTCCAATTTGAGGCTTGACATGCAAAAAGATACTCATGCAGAGAAAAAAAACGGCATACAATCACTAACACCTTTTTCTCAAACTGACACATCGACTAACTACGTATTGCGAGAAAAGAGATAAGCACGTTTATTGCAGGTTTTTCATTAGCAAGGGCATTTCTTCAAGTTCCGAATCTCATTTCTCTAAATGAAACTTTGAGTTTCCGAATGAAAAAAGTCGAACTTTTGGAAACGATTAATGTTGAAAGAGTAATTTTTCGGTTGACTTTGCATCATTGCTCACATCAGAAATCAGTCTTTGTCGGGAACGTGGGATTATTTATAAAATGGGTTCATTAATTCAGTCAATCCACTGAATTTGCATGTATGGTTTACATTTTATCCCATTCTATGTTACGGAGTTTTGTAACGTATTTCATGTTACCCTATACAACATTTCAGACGGTCTATCAAATGACCCAATGCTCAAAGATGTACCTTTCCGAAAGTTAAGGCTCCTATACCAGAGAAGAGCTACGCCAAGTTGTAGTCAGGGTCAAAATTTCATAAAATATCTCTTTCGACTTGATTATACACTGACAATGAATACGTAAAATCAGTGCTATGCAATGTTTCAATTTTCTAGCCAGAACTGTACTGGATCTTTTGAAGACTGCAAAATCTTTACCCTGTCTCCCTCTTAAGGCCACAGTCAACATGTTCGAGATATAGCCAGGAAGCAAGGCCATGCTGATCGACATCTATTTTGCGAAATGCTCATTTTATCTAAAACCGGGGACGATTATTGTTGGTGGGAAGAAGCCAGGTCTGACATACTGTATAGTTCTAGAAATTAATAAGCCTATCAAAGATCATCATTGCAGATGGATAAAGTACGAAGAAACTGTCGAAGGGACGAAAGAAAGGTGGTCGAAGCCGCACGTGCCTTTACTCACGATCAAGGGATTGTTACAGTTGAGGAATTGTTTTAGTAGAGGAGCGGTGTTATTGGATCTTAGTGCAAATACTTTTCCGCAGATTGTTGGTAAGGATAAGAGATATTTCTGATTTTTAATCAAAATATTAGTATCTAAGAGAACTTCCATAAGTAATTCAAAGCTCATTCAGATAGATAATGGCAATGTTATCTAGGAATTTTGAATCGGAACCTATTTCACAACCGTCAGCCTGAACGTTTATTTCGCCAGATTTAATGACTTAGCGTTGCTCTTAAATTTCTAAGGTTTGATCAGTGTATATGATCACAATGAACTATGGTTCGTTTTTCTCAAAATGCTCGTCACTAATACAATTATTGCGTGGCAAGTTATATTTCATGCCTTTACCATTTTCTCCAAAACCGCATGTCGCCTGGGAACTTCATCAAATTCGTGAACTCAGTCAAGTATTATTTCAAATTTTGGATTAGGGATTCAACAGTAAAAGTTTTGTGTACACAATCCATTAAATCGTCTTATTTTTTCATGCCGTAATTTACCATTATTTTCGTTAAATAGTCTGTAGCACTATAATAAAGCCGCATCTATACTTCACGGCATCAGACTGCGCTATGAAAAACCGACGTTATTATTGATTGCACGTCATGTGCACTGAAATTCTATTGGTCACGGCTTCCGCGACTGCGGCTGTGCGGTCGAGTATAAATGCGGCTTAAGGGCGGAGTCACTAAGTTTTTGTGGTTTGATTCAGCCTTCAGTTCTTTGCAAGCCACCGCCTCATTTCACACGTTGTATTCGATTTTGTTGCATTTTTTACATAAGTGTCGATTGTCCTTTTAGTTGTTTTGTTATAGTATTGAAAGACTCGAATCGGGATTGATGTCAGTTGATGTCTGGCTATGATCAGAGAATGAATGAAGTAGAATTTTTTGTTAGGCTAGGTTACTTACAGAATGGTTTATTCAAACGTTAATTGTTTTTAAATTTATGCGGGTACGTCTGTTCTCATTCTTCCTATAGCCGGAAAATAATGTCTCATTTTGGCGCCCGTCTCACTTTAGCGCCCGTCTCACTTTGGCGCCCATTGTTTAATAATGACTTTTCTTGGATGTCCTAACTTGGCGCCCGTCTCACAGTGGCGCCCATCTCACTTTGGCGCCCGTCCCACTTTGGCGCCTGTCTCACTTTGGCGCCCTACCATAGTCTGCTTTTCGGCTTTCACGCTAATCATTTATTTGGGTGAATCCCCATTTCCCGAAGGTCCTATTTTCCCAAAATTCTTTTTTCCCGGAAGAATGCTTCAAAGCTTTTTCTTGAAAGTCCGTATTCTTCAAAATTGTCAAATCCCGTTTCCCTAAAAATAGACGGAGGCAATTTTTAGATAGCATTTTGTAAATTGCTAATTTTCCCTGAGAACATTGTAAATTGTAGGTTTTCGCACAAAATTCGCACGGTAATAAAAATTAGTGAAAAATTGGAAAAAAATTATTTCACTTTGATACGCTTAGCTTCAACTTCGGATCGGGTAAGGCGCACAAGTTGGATTGTGAGCATGATCCGGATTTGACACGAACTGTAGCATGACCCATGGGATTCCCATGACTGTTGCAAAAAATGCATTCGAAGCACATGACTTCACCATCAATGTCCAATCGTTTAACTTTTTTCTTTTTGAACAAATAAAAAAGATACGGATTAACTCTACTTTCACAAACAAACATTGACATTTGACAATACAAAGACACGATAAAGCTGGCTTCCTAGAAATCAGCCATTTTAGTTTCATCAAAAGTGTTTTTATTGAGTAAAGTTTAGCAGGGTAACTGATTATTATATTTTCAACCATTTAGAGAGAAAGAGCTATTCAGGGTGACCTGAGCCATTAATAGCCATAATGATCATGTAAAACTGCGCGTAAAATTTGCATAAATGAAAACACATCGCTTGTTAATTAAGGCATAATGCGCCAAAGTAGGACGGGCCCCGAAGTTGGACGGGCGCCAAAGTGAGACGGGCGCCAAAATGAGACGGGCCCCAAAGTGAGACTGTACCAGACGGAATGGCAGGCTTTATAAGACTATACGGTCATATAAGTGCCAACCCTATATGAGAGGCGCTCGTTGAGCGCTTTCATGCCGCCTAGTGGAGGTCACATTCCACAGGCTAGCATCTGACTGTCAAGCAGGACTTGTTCGGCTACCTAACTCATAATCGGAATAAGCTCACCTTCTCATTCGTCGCACCTTATTGCCAAGAAGCAAGTGGGCGGAGTACGCGGCAAGCAGCATTCCAAGCTCGCCCACACAATTTATCCACCCTGAAAAGACGAAAGGCTATGTCTGCCTGAGCTACCAGAAATTCAATTTCGGGTAACACTCGGAATCGACCCTGATTCTTGAGACTAGTAGTCAGAAGCGATAAACACTAGACCAAGACGGCCTCGATGAATGATACTCATTTGACAAAACTTTAGTTACCATCTTACTTTCACTGAAATGTCTACTATTCAACAAGATTATCATGAAGTTCAACCTGATCCAGAATTCTGTATGCAATAGGAACAGTGTAGGAATCAAACGGTAGTGCAAATTTCACACAATTTGCATTTATTCTCGAATCTTATTTCCAATTACAATGTTCACTTGGCATCCTCATTTTCATGTGTTTATGCCTGTCGCCCCAAGAGAGGATAGTAAAGCTCATATTCTTTAGATAATAGATTTTTTCGAATGTTGTGCAACTTCTATACAATATTCATTGAACCCAATATGCCATCTACTCGTATGCAAATCTGTGACAAGCTAAGCTATTTAAAAACGGAGATCAATTATCCCATTCGATATGGTATAGGGGCTGAATCGAGCTATTGGCTGTAAAGCGTCAATTGCTGAATCGACATTTCGTATACAAATAATAATATAATTGATATTGCTGGCTAAAACACACTGATGAAACGTGATGAAACGTTTTATAATGCTAAATCTCAACGTCTCCGCTTTATCAACTATCCTGGCCGATTTGTTGACGTGTCGCTACTTATGATGTCGATCATTCGCGACTTATCATGTCGATCAAGTCATTGAAAAAAATTATCTTAGATCTCCATTTGAAATGCCTCAGAATCAGGCTTTCTTCATGCTCAAACACAATGGATGATCATGTAACGATCATTTCCTTGTTGCCTTTAAGTAATAATATTTTCATGTCCCTTTTCCCTACTGGTGTGTTGCTAGAACGTATGAAAAAAGTGTCGAAAATCCCAATTCCGAAGAAAACAAGTTTTCATATAGTTCGAATGATAGTAACACATTAATAAGTTACATGATTCAGATGCTTATTGACAAAACGATGATTCGTGTCATACGGTTAACATGCATTATAAGACACAGGATTAAATTCTGATTTTTGAAAGAAGCCAGTCACCGTTGTGGCTTAACTCATTTAAAAGCGTGTTCATACCATAACAAACAAACTTATAATCAAGTTTTTTCCTAGATAAAATCATCAAGAATTGGGAAGAAGGGAAGCTAATTAACAGTGATGCAAATGAAACAGTTCGAGCACTTTTACTCAGTAACAAAGAACATGTCAACAGTAAGAGGCACTTACGCTTAAAGTTGCACTCTTTCTCGCCAAGCAGTCGTCGAGTCAGTATTGACAATAACAGTCCACCCACTCCTCCAAATGGCGATCTCGAAGCTAATGGCAATTACGAAGACGATAAAATGGAAGAAAGTCTAGTGAGTTCTCTTCCCAAGAAATTTATTCCATGGGAACGTAGATCTCAGTTGTAGGTGCTTATCATGCCAGATTGGAACTTCCTTTATGCTTTCTTTATGCAATAAGATCAGGTTCAGACGAACTCTTTTTGAATAGGTTGAAAGTCACAGCACTACATCGAAGAAAATTTTCGAACAGTTTTTATGCAAGTTTATGATCAACAGAATAATCCAAAAATGGTCTGCTTGAAATAATGTATCACAGCTAGTAACAATATGACAGATTTGGGTATCCATTTTTTCATTCTGTTGGCAAAATTTTTCAATGCTATATGCATTATTTGATGATAGGATTTTTATATTTGCATAGTCCCCTGAGTCTTGAAGTCACCAAATTTTCGTCTGGATTTAGCAATTGATTTTTTGCCAAATTCTATATGCTAGAAGTCGTTGAAAAGTATCGCTTTGAATTTTAGATGGTTTAAGAAAGATTTATAATCAGCTCTCAAATGACAGAAATACATATTAAAATGTTTGAAAGACTTTAAAGTCCAATTATAACAATAATTTCGAGCCTTACGATCAAAATTAACGTTCAATTTTCTCGAGTGAAGAATCAATGCTGTAAAATCAACATAACAACAGTCGAATACTGCTAATCACTAAATGTTTATTTTACTGTAAAAATTCTCATCAAAGGCACTGTTTTGTTGTAAGTGAGCGAGGCTTAGGAAGCACAACATCTATACTTATGAAAACCATAGTAGATAGGTTATCCAAATTTGAACTGACTATCTGAGGTACTACAAGACTTTCAGACAAGTCATGCTTTTTGGACAACCCTGGTATTCCGTCAAGTGAGGACCTGCATTACCGTTCATAATCTGATCTTGATAAAAATCAAAAAAGTGCTTAATCTGTCTATCTATCCATCTAAATTTCATCTGTCTATAGCGCATTTAATTTAAAAGTCAGACCAAGCGACGTATCAAAAAAGTACGTTCAATTTGATACTCGCTCTTCATGGAGGGGAGGACTTTATAATGTAGAAAAACGCTAAATTTCTTCATGACAACGGGGTTGTCGAAATCATAAGAAAATCATCATACTTATAGTCTGTTTTTTTCAAATGCTTGTAACGCAAAAATGCTGAAAGTGAGTACGCATGCATAATTTCGTATCGAGATAATATCGTTGTTGACTGTATGTTAGGAATCGATTAACCAGCGGCGGTAAACTGTGACTAAACTCTGAACTAAACTCGATAAATCTTTTGAAAATAATTTCCGTCTGGTGCGAGAAATGTCTAAAAAAATTCGCACGGCTAAAAAAATATTCGGTCTGCGCAGAAAAGCTAAGCAAATGACCAGCGCTGTGGCGCGATGCGCCGGATTTTGAGATTTCAACTTTCCAAAACACACCAATTGTATCACGATATTAACTCCCAAATTTTTTTCATTAAATGAGAACCATGTGCAAACATTTTCTTCTCACTTCCAACTTTTTTTCCTAACCAATAGCCTGCAATCCCGACAAATTTCAATTGCCGCGTTTTTTCCCGTAATACATTATAGTGTACGCAAGCAATGTGTACTTCATTTCATCTTTTTTCGGTTACAAGCATTTGAGAAAAAATAGACTATATAACTGTTGATTTGGATAGGACTGTGTCAACAACTGAATGCTACTCGAAAAATTTTAACCCCTCAACATGGTTATTGAAAAAAAATTTTAGCTGTTTTATTTGCTGCTCAGTGACGAAAAACTTTTCCATCGATTACAGTAATAAGCATACCATTTTTGATTGTGTAGCGGGTGGCCGACAAATGTTACTAAATATAGGTTTCAATACACAAGATATCATCAAAAAATGCAAGAGCGACGCAAAAATATGCTAATTAAGTGCAGAAATATGCCCTTCATAATTTTTTAATTCATTATAAAAGCCTAGATTGATTGATTCTATTGACTCTTTTTGATATTTTTGTAGCAAAAAACTATGAATAAAATATGTTAGAACTTGGCAAAAAATAGAATTTTCAAGAAAGATAAAACAACAACAACGGAATTTCGTTTTTACTTGAGTAAATTATCCAAGGGTCGTACTCTGGAATGTCTCTGGCTCATTACTTTTTTCGATATATGGGTTTTTCAGTGGTAAAAGCCATAGGGCCTTTACATTTGTGGAATATCAGCATGGTGCTTTTATTTGAAAAGAATATTTGTGAATTTTTTGCATTTTCTGTTATGAAAATTGAAAATAAGTACTCCAAAATTAAGATTTTCTTGTATATAAATGTCAAGTATCACCCTGAATGAAAATAGTTTCTAAAAACGTTTTAAATTCAAATGTTACGGTGCTCAAAACTACAAACCAGCTCCCAACAAGTGGGCCGCGTAAGCTAGACGCACTTGAGCAACGTCGAATTTCCATGAACTGTCGACAGATATTCTGCAGCTTCAAAATCATTTTCATTCATTTTAATAACAAATATACTCAACAAAGTGAACGGATACGAGGGGAAAAATTTCTTACAAAATGAAAAAATTTTGAATTCAAATACGTATCCTTGTGTGCTTTTACTTAATTAACATATTTTTGCGTTGCTCTTGCATTTTTTGATGCTATCTTGTACATTGAAATGCACCTTCAGCAACATTTTATTCTCATTTCGCGCAAAAACATTTTACATAAGGTTCGACATATAAACTGTTTCAAATTGAATTCGGCCACCCGTTACGGTCGGCCATGTGCTACAGTCGGCCAGACGGCACAGTCGGCCACCCGGTCTACAACGCCATTTTTTCCGCTGTTGAACTAACTTTCATTCGATCGCTGCATCAATCATTTGAAGATAAGTACTAGACTTCTGACTTTTATACATGAGGATTTCAATGTTAAAAAATCACTATAGTTATTCCTCAATTCTGAAAGAGGCCTATGTTTATCATCATGATGTCATATTTTAGGCATAACATTTGCCAAGTATAATTTATAATCTTTCAGTGGATTATAATATTGCGGTGCCCATTCATGAGACTAGCCCTTCCCCAACTTTTTTCATCCATCAACACTTTGTGAACGTCTTCAAACGACTTTTACCGAGCTTATTACTAACGAAATTTCTTTGTGTAAATAAGGTGAAAAGAAAGATAAAAAGAGATTTTCGAGTTTATCAGCTTTGTCGTAGAGTCAACAGTTACACTTGCTTTGCTTATCCTAAAATACAGGAAAAAACGGTAATCAACGTAGAATTGTCGAAAAAGTTGCCCGAAAATGCCGAAGTGGCTTGCGTTTTGTTGGGCCAAACGGAATGCGTGACGTCGTCCGTGTCGGCGTTCGTTCGTTTGGAGGAAGCGAAATCTATTTCCAATTGCTCAGAGGTAAACAATTACTAGGAAAAGCAAAAAAGTACTGACAAGAAGATTTATAGACTAAACTGAATAAAAATTTCTACATGATCGCTTTTGTGGACTGATTTACTACCGACGTGCTATTGAACTTTTTTTCTGATGGTCAGAATAAGCATGCATCAGAAGTACCAGAATGAGCGCATGAATTCAAGTAGAACATAATGACTAGCCGATAAGCGTCCATATGTGAATAAGGTACAACGTTCAGCATGAACTGCGACCACATCAGCACAAACAGTGGCGAATCGAAACCAAGAATATCAACAGACTTTCGAACGTGGGGTTCAATCATAGGTGGCGCGGTAGCGTCAACCTATAATATACTTGGCCTCCTAAAATCTGACTATGGGCAAACATAGGGGCGGCAAAGGTCATTGGGGGTCTATAATCAAATGGTGCTCGGTGGGGCGCCAAAACATGCAGAAAACGGCCTTTTTTAGGGTCCCCAGTTGCAGCAGGTTCCTCAATGGGTATGCATCCCTGGACCTTGATACTTTTACCCGTGCATCTATCAAGTATACACTCGAAACGCTTTTTTTAATTTTTGAAAATATTGATTCGGTCAAATTATATGAGTGAAAGTTTGAGAAAATCTCCTTTGTTTGGGTTCAAAAAAATCATTTTTTGTGCAACAGATGTAGTGTTATCTGATTATCGTGCGTGTAAAACAAAGGTATTTCCGTGGTCTTTTTTGGAGAATGGGTTTTCGACAATTGGAAATTCAATGGATGCGGTCACTTTACACAAAAAATTATCCCGGGTGTAAACAAGCGTATTTTTGTGATTTCTTTAGTAGAAGGGGTTTTCGACTGCAGGTAATTCAATGGATGCCGTCGCTTGACACAAAAAAATTATCCCGGGTGTAAACAAGCGTATTCACGTGATTTTTTGGGTTGAAGTGTTGGATCGCGGGGAATTCAATAGATGCGATCACTTTACACAAAAAATTATCCCGAGTGTAAACAAGCGTGTTTTCGTGATTTTTTGGGGGAAGGGCTTTTTGAAAACGGGGTATTCAATGAATGCAGCCACTTTACGCAAAAAAATTATCCCCGCTGTAAACAAGCGAATTTTCAAGATTTTTTGGTGGAAGGGGTATTCGACTGCGGGAATTCAATGGATGTGGTCACTTTACACAAAAAATTATCCCGGCTGTGAGCAAGCGTATTTTTGTGATTTTTTTTGTAGAAGGAGTTTTCGACTGCAGGTAATTCAACGAATGCCGTCACTTAACACAAAAAAATTATCCCGGATGTAAACAAGCGTATTCACGTGATTTTTTTAAGTGGAAGGGGTTTTCGACCGCGGGTAATTCAACGGATGCAGTCAATTTACATAAAAAAATATTCCGGGTGTAGACAAGCATACTTTGGGGATTTTTTGGAGGAAGAATTTCTCGACCGGGGGGAATAAAACGGGTGTGGTCACTTTACACAAAAGTCATAATGTGTGTAAGAAAAAGACATTTCCGTGATCTTTTTGGGGAAGGGGCTTTCGACTATTGGGAATTCAATGAGGACGGTTACAAAACTATGCCGGGTGTAAACAAGTATATTTTCGTAACTTTTTGGTAGAAGGAGTTTTCGACTGCGGGGAATTCAATAGATGCCTCCAATTTACACAAAAAAATATTCCGGGTGTAGAAAAGCATAATTTCGTGATTTTTTGGTGGAAGGAATTTTCGATCGCAGGGAATTCAACAGATGTGATCACTTTGCACAATAAATTATCCTGAGTGTAAACAAATGCATTTCTGCGATCTTTGCGGGAAGGGTTTTCTGACTATGGAGAATTCAATGGACACAGTCACTCCACACGAAAATTGTTCTGTGTGTAAAAAAAGATATTTCTGCGATTTTTTTGCTGAGGGTTCTTGACCTAGGGGACATTCAACCGATATGGTCACTTTACATTCTGTTTACAACGTGTTTTACTATGCAGTTTAGACGTCTTTTACTTTTACAGAAAGAGAGAATTTGCAGTTTTAAGATTGTTTTTTATTGCTCCTTTGATGTGAAGATGACCAAATTTGAAACTTCAATGTGCTTCTACGAAGGTTTTCATGCATGACTGAGGACCACTAAAAAGAGGTGAACTAGTTTATTAGAAAATGCCCCGATGGGGCAGAAAAAAAGAGGACTATACTTGATTGGATAGTTACCGAGCTAGAAAAATGATTGAACTAGATTTTTGAGAATTTGAGTTAAAGTTGGAAAAATTCACTTTCGTTATATTGGATTTTAATTTATCAAAAAAAAAATTTCTGTGTCTGTGAAAAAGTATATTCTACAGCTGAGTGCATCAACACACTTTCCAACCAAACATGTGCATCTCCGAAATTTTAAGGAGGATACAGGGTGGAGCTTAGTTTTTTGAGACAAAAAATTAAAAAAAAGTTGACCAAAAATTATTTTCTCGTAACAAATTTTTCAGTTTCAAAACCCTTGGGATATTTCGTATCCTCATTTCCCCCCTCACACATGTGTGCTTCCAACTGTGTTGAACTTTTTTACTGAATTCGATGTCAACAAAAGGAATAAACTGTGGAAAAGTGGTACATAAAATCCTGCTCAGCTTTTTCAGAAAAAAGCTACAGCACTAAGACTTCTTAGAACTAAGTCGATTGTGCAAGATATGTTTAATTCACTGATTTTATAAAACATATCGTATTGAATTCACTCCGTAAGTTCTACTGATTATAAGATATAAACAAATTTAGTCTCTTGTATTTGGCTATTTAACAAAACAGCATTATTCGCAGTTTTTGAATTTAAACTAAATTTGTAGAAAGAGCGCATTTTTTAAATTTTTTTGAGAAAGAATGAAAATCCAATATAAGGAAAGTGGATTTTTTCCAACTTTAACCCAAGTTCTCAAAAATCTAGTCCACTTCTTTTTCTTGCTTGGCAACATTCTAAGCAAGTATATTCTCCTTTTTCTGCCCCATCGGGGCATTTTCTAATAAACTAGTAATGTTCTATTTGATTTGAAACTCATTACAGCTTTTCATTTGTTGAGCTGTGAGTCATTTCACAAAATTGATGGATGATAAATAATCTTGGGCCTTCAACAATCGTCCAGTGGCCGTAATTTATATAGGATATTGAGGACCAATGATATGATGTGAATGACACCTTTGAAATAAATACGATTTTACATCGAAAGTGTCCCGAAAACAATTGAAATTTGAGTCATTGAATGTATAAACATAAAAACTAGAAAGGAAATCTATAGAAAAGATAGCAAATAATGGAACTGAAAAGCAAGTATTATACAATTTTACGATGTTCTGCTGGTCCATGTAGGACTGGAATTTGTGAGCCAACTCATCTAAACCCTAATAACGGTCGTATGCCCTTACCTCGAACGTCCTGTTACGTCAAACATACCTTTACCCCGAAGGTTCTGTTACCTCGAAGATCTCATTACCTCGAATAATGATTTGTAGGGTTATTATAAAAGTTCGACACTATACTCCATTCATTTTGAAATAATCGACAAGTGCTCGTAGTTTCGGCAAACGCAGTCGTGCTAGAAATCAGGAAATAAACTTCCATAATCTTGAAATAATTGAAACGAGTGATCATCAACGAGCTGTATCATGGAGGAAAACTTTATTGAACAGAGTCAACGAGCCATCCATAATTTTGAATAAAAGTTTGGCTGCGACATCGCTGCGTCGATCATTTCAAAAGGAATGGAGTATCGCTATATCCGTTACATCAAATAATGATTAAAGGCAAGAAATTATGTTCTCATTCAAAATCTAATTTTAACCTTCCTTAGGCGTAGGCTAGGCTTAGGCTGAGGCTTAGGCTTACGCTTAAACTTGACTTTAAGTCTAGGCTTAAGCTGAGACTTAGTTGTGCATTCATCATAACGGGATGCTTAGCATAAAAATTCTTTGGAACAAAAGTAACATTGTTCGAGGTAACGGGAATTTTATGCATTATTCGAGGTAACGGGTCGTTCGACGTAACGGGTCACAATCTTAATAACATTTGGACCAAAAAATTCTATTGTGAGTGAAACCTTTGTATAAACGATACGGTATCAATTTCATCATTTTTCAGTTTACAAGCAATTAATAGAAAACAGACAAAAAGTAGTGCTGTGGTCTAAATCGCTTACATTACTGTATAATTTTTTACTTATAAAGTGATAAAGGTTGGTAGACTATGCCCTCAGGTTTCCATTCCAACATATGCTTTGGCAGAAAATCGTAAATTTGTAGAATACTAAATACTTTCCGGTTTTATCATTTAGAAAGATATCAAAAAAGCAGACTATAGAACTACTTCATAATTGAATTATGATGCATACATTAATCTTTACGGGATTCTAGGACCATTTATCAGTTGGATAAAGAAAAAATGAAACAATATCTGGAATATCCCGAATGCATTAATGCTACTTTTCCTAATGATTCCACTTATGTTTGAACAATACTTAAACAAGAAGCTATACGAGAAAGATATATTGAGTGAATCTTTCACGATGATATTTCGTCAATAGATGAAAGCACTACTGTTTTAAAATTGAATTTTGCTAACAGACTTTCGGCTTGGGCATCTAGAAATCGATGTTTAATGTTAGGATTTATACAGTTTTCAGCCGATGGTATCGGCCAATTTTTTGTGCAATCGGTTGCTCACGAATCAGCACATATCTTCTGTGTAGACCTCACCATAAACACACTGACACGATTAATATCATGTTTGGTCGTAGATTCGAGAATTACTTGCCTAGTTTCGCAATACAACAAAAAAGAATCTCATTAACTTTTATTGCAGGTCAATCGAAAATTACGCTTTTTGTTCGTACTTTTGGCACCCGAAGAGGTGGAAGACGAATTGGAGATGATAGGCCGGACGATGGGGGTCGCCTTGACCGACGACATTTTCGTGCATTGCGCCTACGGTGCCGAAAATGCCACCGAACTTTGTTACGCCGTCGACGAAATCATCTGCAGCGCGTTGATCCTTCCACCGGGCAAATGGAGTTTGGAAAATCGTTTGGAGCCGAGCGACAGTCAAAAAATGATCACTGTAAGTGAGGATGTCAACTAACTCTAGCATTCATTACAAAAGCATCAATTCTTTCGAATGATCATGAAACACTGGTGTCAGTTGAAATTTCTTGGCAAATGTCAGTATTCTTCCTATGAGTTTTTGCATTTTGGATTTTCCGCGACAAAATTTGAAAACTCAGGGTTTGTTTGTCAGAAGAAGAGTCAAGTCCACATGAGCATAGTCTGAATTCAGCACAATTTATTTCGGTTAGAAAATATGGGAAATCTCTAATCACCTATCTAGAATTCCGGATAGTGTCCCGTAACTCCAAGTGTCTCGTTACTCTAAGTGTCCTATTACTCCAAGTAATGCTATAAATCCCTTTACTCCAAGTAATGTAATTTTTTTGCAAAAAAGTGTCCCGTTACTCCAACAATGCTATATGAATCTTCTAAAATTTCTGTTGATACTTTAACACCTTAATATAACAACTTAAACAAACACTTGAGCAAAATACAGAAAACGACAGAAAAAGAAATACAAAGAAAAGCATAAGACAGAGAAAGAACAACATGAAAATAAACCGAAACATGAAAATAAACCGAAACATGAATAAAGACACATTCAACAAAAGAAAAATAATGTTTAAAAAAGAAAAAGATAAAAAATAAAGGAAATAATGAAGACTGAAGAAAAAACAAAGCGAAAAGAAAAGCAGTGTGATGCCGAAACAGCCGGCGCCAGCGCCAGCGCCCAAAAGGATCCAGTGCCGAACTGGCTGGCGTCCAAACGGCGGCGCCGAAGTGTAGCGCAGCGTAGCGCCGAAATGGCGGCATCGAAACGTGCCTTTCCATACTTTGCAGGGCCCTTACATTAGTCTGTTTTTAGGGAAATCGTTGTGCAATCATGAAAATTGAGAAACAATAATATATGCTCGGGTCAGTAATTTGATTGTATAGCTTTTCAAAAAAACGAAGCGCCCTGATTTTTTGATGCAACATGAGTCGAGGAGATTACTCATAGTTTGCCCCGTAACGCACTTTACAACATATTTTTTTATACATGATAGCCATTTGGACATGCTATCGAACCATGCGTATTGTGTTTACACTATTTGCACACTATATTTGCATCATGGTGTAACCTGAAAAAATCAATTTTTGAGTATGGTTCCGAGTATTGTCGTAATCTTTTGAACGGCTTGCATTTTAGTGCAAAGCAAAGAGACGTGGATAGACCAAAAGGTGGTGCGTAAAAGTTGGTTGGAAACCGAGGGGTGCAACAGTGGTGGATGTTTTGTGCAATAAAAACGTACGCAAAATTATTTTAAAAAGTCAAATTATCTGCATTTTGTCATAATTTTGTGATAAATTTTTAATTGTCAAAAAATTATTTTTAAAATTAGCCATAGATCTAATGAGAATAGTTATACATATAGTTACCGTGTAATATTCATTACAGATCTACAAAATAAAAACTTTAACTATGAGTTTACAAATTTTCATCATTTTATGAAAAATTCTTTTCAGGAAAAAACTGCAAAAACATTTGAACACCTGCTTTTCCTGTTGTCTAAACAAAAGTGCCTGTCAGAGGAAGTTTTGAAATGGCCATGTACAAATTATTCAGACAATCTATTGTGCAATAGAGTTGAATTTGCATATTGAAAGACTTTTAGATGATTAGCTGCAAAATGATCATTTCAATCTTATTGCAATTTTAAAAATTTAGCATTTTTGGAGTGACGGGACACTTGAGGTAACGGGACACTTGGAGTAAAGGGACAAAACGGAATTCCGTTCCCGAGAGCGTAAGGTATAGGGTTAGCCTACCACGTTGTGTCCCTTTACTCCAAGTATCCCGTTACACGAAGTAAATGTCCCGTTACCCCAAGAATGCTATAAATCTACTTTTAAAATTTCCATTACTGCGTGCTTAAGTTTACTTGTTGAAACCGCCCAATGTGTTCAAAAGTTGCTGCAGTTTTTTACCCCAAAAAAATTTCGCAAAATGATGAAAATTTTTCAACCCATAGTTAAAGTTTTTATTTTGTAATTTCAGTGATCTGTAATGAACATTACACAGTAACTATATCTATAATTATTCTCATTAGATCTATTACTAATTTTAAAAACAATTTTTTGACAATTAAAAATTTATTACAAAATCAGGACAATTCAGATGATTTGACTTTTTAAAATAATTTTGTGAAAGTTTGTATTGCACAAAACTTACACCACTGTTGCATCGCTCGGTTTCCCACCAACTTCTACGCACCACCTTTTGGTCCATCCACGTCTCTGCTTTGCAATAAACTGCAAACCGTTCAAAAGATTACGACAATATTCAGAACCATACTCAAAAAAAGATTTCTTCGGGTTACACTGTGATGCAAATATAGTGTAAAAACGGTGTAAACACAATACGCATTGTTCGATAGCGTGTCCAAATGGCTATCATGTATAAAAAAGGTATGTTGTAGAGTGCGCTACAGGGGAAACTATGAGTAATCTCCTGCACTCATGTTGCATCAAAAAATCGGAGTGCTTCATTTTTTTGAAAAGTTATACAATCAAATCACTGACCCGAGCATGAATTCTTGGTTCTAAAATTTCATCATTGCACAACTATTTCACCAAAGACAGACTAATGTAAAGGCCATGTAAGGAACGGAAAGGCACATTTCGGTGCCGCCATTTCGACGCTACACTTGGGTGCTGCCGCTTGGGCGCCCGCCAGTTGAGCACTGGGACATTTGGGTGCTGGCGCCGGCTGTTTTCTTACTGGTTTTCTTTTCGTTTTATTTTTCCCTCGGTCTTCTTTATTTGGTTTTTCGCCAAACTGGTTTTCTTTTCGTTTTATTGTTCCCTCGGTCTTCTTTATTTCCTTTATTTCCTATTTTTTTCTTTTTTTAACTATTTTTCTTTTGTTGACTGTGTCTTTGTTCACGTTTTGGTTTATTTTCATGTCGTTCTTTCCTTGTCTTATACTTTTCTTTGTCTTATACTTTTCTTTGTATTTTTTCTTTCGTTTTCTGTATTTTGCTTAAGTGTTTGTTTAAGTTGTTATGTTAAGATGTTGAAGTATCTAAGGTAAATTTTAGAAGATTCATATAACATTGTTGGAGTAACGGGCACCTTTTTTGCAAAAAATGCATTATTTTGAGTAAAGGGATTTATATCTTGATTTATATCGTTAGCTCGATTTTCTTGAGAATCACGTTCTCAACTGTTGCAGTATGCTTTAATCAACCAAAATTTCGGAATAAATCTCTTTTTTTTGTATTCCTTGTTTTTGTGATAGTTCATAATCATGATACGGTGGACCGAAGCTCTTCTCTGCAGGCGAAACGTTTGACCGGATTTATTCTAAACAAAATCTTTCTGTCATTTTTTTTAATTCGACAAAAAATAGAAAGTTGAGGTTCATCGAAAAAAGTCTTTTTGTTATACGATTAATTAAATTTTTTAGCGACGAACAACGATGTCATCAGGCTTCTCTTACAAAAAGGTCGGAATAAAGAGAAGTGTTCACGAAATTCACGCCGAAGGCTTACAGTATACGGGAAGGTAAGCAGCAGCCCCGTGAACTTCAGTAATTGTATCTTAATGATTAATGAAACAAGTTTGTTGCAAAAAAACACATAAAATATACCAGTTTTCATGCAGATTTTTACTCAAAAACAGTGCAGTAGAATTTAACCGTATACTCACTTGTATACGTCGTTCTATCAAGACCGATTCCTTGAATATACACTCGTAGATTACATGAAGTTTCAGTGAGTTATTCAACTTTGCTTCCATATTTGTTCTTGATTCTATGTAGCTTTAAGCAGATTCATTGGCGATATCGTACAACCTTTCATAAAGAGGGTCCTACCATAATCCATTAATTTCAAAATGACACTCGGAATCTTGAGAAATGCTTCTGCACATAAGAAACCCCGCAGTACAGGCATCTTTTCCTCTCAAGTTGTTGATCAACTTGAAACATTCAGTTTTCAATAAATGGCGTTCGGAAATGCGGGATGGTTTTTCTCTGCCTTAGTATGTTTTCGCGTCCCAAGTTTCGCTTGGATAAACTGAACTATAATTCCTATGAATAACTTCATGCACTAAGATTTATGCGCTAGTCTCTTTCTTTGGAGACAGATTACACTTCCTGATATATGGGAGCCCAGGTGCTGATGTTGGAAATTCCTTTAGAAATTGACAAAATTATTAGACTAGAAACAAATGTGGACAGATTTCTCTACAGTAACGATTCCAGGTTCATAACACAAATTGATAGTATCTATAAGCTGATTTCCGAAAATAATGCTGTCCCATTAAATGTGCTGCAATGCTCCCCTCAGACTATCGAATTAGTTATGAAATAATCAGTTACTCCTTAAGAGTTTCCCTCATCGGTTTGTCTGCCAATCACCTTCTTCAGTCAATAAATTCAAAATAGCTCATTTAATCTTGCTTTCGTTTTTCAACAAGTCAATAGTCTTGCTTACATATTGTCGACTGCAGTCTGTTTTTTCTCATAAAATGCATGTTCTCGTAAATTGAAAAACGAAAAAACTATTTAGGTATTGTCATTAAAATGGTTTACAGAAATAATGCTTTTACCACTGAACTTTTACGCAGAAAAAGCTGAGGTTAGTTAAATTACCTGACAAATGTTCGGCTCTATATGACACAAACTTTACTAAATTACAAAAATATAACATAATATACTCACTTTCCAGTTTTATTGCTTAGAAGCATTTGAAGAAAGGCAGAATATATAACTTGACAATTTTTCTTTTCGGAGCCCAGGTATAGCACGATTCCAATTCAGTAAATAGTTTTCAAATAATCGACGTCTTTATTTTCATAGACCATTCGGCGGATTGCGTGAGGATATTGCGCGCAAATTTCCTTATTGGATTTCAGACTTTACGGCTCCGTTTTTGAGCGTCAACGCTTTTTCTCAATGTTTAGCTGCTTCATTGTATTTATTTTTCGCTAACTTCACCAATATTATCACTTTCGGCGGTATAATGGGGAAGATGTTGGATGATCAAATAGTAAGGGCATCGACAGGTGTACTGATCGTGACAATGATTCTCAAGCTTTTGCACCATCTGCGTTGTACAAATCGTGGTGCTTGTGCATTTTTCTACACAACTCATAAGTTACTTTCGAATTCATACGAGCACAATCGACGTATGTGGATAGTAACTGAAGAAGCTGTTTACAGATGAACATTGATTTTAAAGAATTTTTTCATTGGAATTTCCGCAATCAGAATCAATGTCTTTCAATCAATCAATGAATCATTGATTAATGTTTTTTCCCGAAAGGGAATGGCTGATCTTTAACGCTAAATTTTTCGATTGTTTAGGCTGTTATCGAATGTATAATCTCTGGTTGCATCAGTGGTCTCATCTTCGGAAGTTTCAGTGGCCAACCTTTGAATATCATGTCGGCGACGGGTCCGGTGTTAATTTTCGAGACGATATTCTACAAATTTTGCGGGTAAAGCATGCACATATTTCTTTTCTCATACAATGAATTCTATTGGTTTGCCTCATATTTAGAATTGTCTGGAAAATGTAACTGATTATACACAGATTAAATTTACTATAGTTCATACATATGACCTCCGAAGGTTTCAATAATATTCCTCTTACCATTAGGAACCTACCTTCCATTAGCTCAACTATGTATCAAATGATTTTGATTATTAATACATTCAAATATCGTAATTTTCGAATAATGCTTCTCATCAGCCTACAATCTCAGCTAATTAGTTCTGGGGACTTGGTTCAAAACCAATATATATTGACCAAGAACAAATGAAATATGGAACAATAAAGAAACCACGAGCTCGCGTCGGAGAGATGCATTTTGTGCTGCAGTTACGTTATTCAGATTCATTGTTATGAGCATGAATTTATTCAGATTAAATCTTTTGAAATCTGTGCATACCAGTTAGCAATATTTTCAACGTCCAGTTGACATGGTCGACATGAACCAGATTATGCGGAAAACTTGCTGTCCGATGCACGATTATTAGTCATAGACACAAATAATTATATACTATATTCCATTCATTAAAATGATCGATGCAGCAGTGAGTTTCGGCAAAAGCAGCCTTGCTAGAGATAGGAAAAATATGGAATAAAAGTTTGACCGCGACCTCGCTGTATCGATCATTTCAAAATGAACAGAGTACAGTAGTTCATTGCAGAAAATTGGTTCTTATTTAATTCTACAGTCCGTTTTTCTTGAAACGCTTCCAAATAATGAAAGTAGAAAGCAAGTAGTATTTCAGATTTTCACGATTTTCTGATCAACAGTATACCATATAGGACTGGAAATTTGTGAACATACCTCATCTTTAACAATTTTTTGAGTGAAAAAATTTACGATAAGAGCTCTATGTCAACGATTTTGACGAGAGTACTGATTTGTGTCACTTTTTCATTCGGAAGCATTTTGTAAAAAACAGACTATATATACACAATCTATAGCCTATCTACGTTGAAGTGGCAGATGCAGCGACAACAACAAAATTTTCAGTCGCCCTGTTTTTTGTTGATGGTCTGGAAAGTTTTTCTCATTGATTATAGTACTAAACTTACTAATTTTTCCGCATTGAACTTACGGCGATCGGTTTCCTGCATCTGCCATTCCAAAATAAATAGACTTTAGTCAATCAATAGGCGATAAATAGTATGAAATCGAATAACTGTTTTTTCTAGCTCGCATAAATGGGCATTTCTGCCGGCCAGATTTTGGCTCGGTTTTTGGACATCTATATTCTTATTCATTTTGGTGGCTTTCGACGCCAGCTTCCTAGTGGCTTATATAACTCGTTTCACGGAAGAAAGTTTTGCCACTTTGATTGCCGTGATTTTCATTTTCGAATCTTTCCAAGCCTTGATGAATTTAGCCGGTAATGCACCTATAACGACAAATTTAACGGTAAAAATTGCAATATTTCTATTTTTGTTCTCTCCTATAACTGCTCCATTGCTTCTATTTCTTTGGGAAAATATTTGTAAATAGTCATTTCAGTATGGGGGAACAAAATTTGAGCTGTTTCCGAATGCATGAACTTCGTACATTTAATTTTCTTTGCTCATGTACCACAAACAATGTATAATTTCTTCATCATTCCAACGCCTTTTTTACAGTACGTATTGAGAGATCCGTGCCGATGTATGCTGAATGAAACCAGTACAAATTGGTGGACCAATGTTACCGATCTTCACGGTTAGTTTGAAGCCGTGTTGTTCAAGAGTCGACACTTGCTTTTCCTATTCTAGAGTGCTCTTCTGTAAATGGAACACTGAAAGGCGCCATGTGCCGATTTCAGCCGGACGTCTTCACTTTTTCGCTGGTTTTATTCACATTGACCTTCATTTTGGCATATACTTTTCATGTTTTTCGAAATAGCCGCTTTTTTCCCTCAAAGGTAAGCTAAAAACTTATTCACATTTTCAACTTTATCTTTCGCATATTTTTCTCTAGGTGCGATCATTCGTCGCAGATTTTAACGTTTTCATAACCATCGTTATCATGACAATATTCAGCTTTTGCGTTGGAGTACCCGTAGAAACCTTAAATGTGCCCACGAATTTCAAAGTGAGAAATATGAACCTTCCTATGGATATGCACTTTCATTTTTTTTCAAAATAACATTGATCCGACTTTTTCTTTGCTAAAACCTATAATTTGAACCAAAAATTATGATCGCGTACATTAAAAAATAATTTTGATGTCATATGCTCTTGATTCACAGGGCATATAATAATAATGATTATTTCACTTAAGTTTTCCAACATTCCCAGTTCGTTTCCTGTTCCTTCTAAATTCTGCGCAGTAGCAACTGACAAAGTGAAGGGAATCGAGTATTTATCTTTCTTTTCTACTTTTGCTCTAAATAGTAGAAATCACAGATCTATTTTTTAATAAATACTTGTAAAATTTCTTGATCTTTGAGGAAAATTGAAAACATAGTGTGCAGCTGAAAATTCTTACCTAATTGGTAAATGATCTTCCGAAAGTCTGCCTGATATTTAAATCGAGCCATGTTTTGTTGAGTTTTAAGCAAATATTTGTTTCGAAATTTTTCAGCGTCAAAATTCTCATAACTCAGTAACTACAGTATGTTGCACAGATGAATTTGAGACACATCAGATCAAGCTAATGAACACAAGCCCCGCCATTTTCAAGACTAATTCTATTATGTGAATTTTTTATTCAGCCTTCTATGGATCGAAGCTGGTTGATCGATTTATCGGATCTAGCTGATTGGTGGATCATTTTGGTGTGTATCTTTCCTGGAATTTTTTTGACAGTCTTGATCGTTATGGATCAACAAATAACAGCCGTCATCGTCAATAGAAAAGATAACAAGCTCAAGGTGAATGATATGTCACTTCATCACTTTCGTGCTATAATTTGACCAACACTTTCGTGTTATAATTTTGATCAATAGGCTTATTTTCATAGAGAGGATTTGGCTATCATTTGGATTTGGCGTTTGTCGCCGTTCTTGTGCTCTTATGTTCACTTTTCGGTTTGCCTTTTTTTGTGGCTGCTACTATTCTGTCGATAACTCACGTACAAAGTTTGAGAATCGAATCAGAATGTTCGGCGCCCGGCGAGAAGCCCCGATTTTTGGGTGTCAGGTAAAGGTAAAAATGTCAAAATTAATGTCAAAATAAAGTAATATTGTTTGATCGAACGTGCATACAGAATTATCCGTGGTAACTTAAATTAGAGTGTGAAGATTTTGGAGTTTTTAACAAATCAGGTTTCCTACGAGCATGGAATTTATAGACTTTACTAGAAAATTGTGAAAATTATCATACCATCTTTTATCTTGGTTATTGTTCCATGTGTATGAGTCGGATGACTCCCAAAGGCTCACAAACTCAGAAATTTCAATATGGATTGTTGGCTGGGACGTCTATTGTGTTTTCTGTATAGATTTTTCTGTTTAACACGACTAATGGCAGTTGGCCTATCACCGAAATGTGACTTTTCGGGTTCTGAGTTCTTCCATCTCATTGAACCCACAAATGGTTTTCATCACGACACTATTTCACGACTAGATGGAACATTGAAAAGCATTTTGGACATGCCTGCTGAGATCCATACGCATTAGAAATTTTTTGTTTGAACAATAATTCAGATATATCTCTACTATTTACATGCTACAATAATTTTCTCAAGCTGATTCTTTACCCTTCGCATTGATATCTGAATTTTGAACTTTGATTAGTCGAGTTAAGTGTGTTCCATTGACGGTCAATGATTCTTTATTCTAGGGAACAAAGAGTCACGGCAATATTCGCTCATCTATTGATTGGAATATCAATCTTTCTAGCGCCAGTACAAAAAGTAAGCAAAAAGCAAAATTGCATAATTGATCTGACTTGAGTCACTATTTATTCAAAAATGACAGACGCAGTGACGACCAAAAAAAGTAGGTTCTGTTTGACACTTAATTTTCACGGAGTGGCAAACTTTATATTGTAGAAAATCGCTAAATTTCTCCATGACAATGGGAAAGCTCAAATCATTCACCAACATGCTTATTCACTCTCAATATGGAAAGAAGTGTGCTTGACACATGATTGTTACGAAAGAAAATTTTAAGCTAAGCTTTTCTGTTTGCCGTCTATTGAAGAGAATTTTTCTTAATAAGCTTTAATAAGTTTAACCTTTCCGTTGTTGAAGTCACTCTCATGGGATCACTGCATCAATCATTTCAAAACAAATAAAATATATAAAATTCATATTCCAAGTTTCCCTGGCATGTTTTGGCATTTTTATACGCCTGTTGTACAAAAACTGATTGTGAATGGCTGTTGACAGACTTGGACCTTTTTTGAAGAAAGCTTTCAACAAAACTAAACAGCACGTTCGGGAAGAAAAAACGATATCGACTTTTATTCGAATGGAATTTGTTTCGAAAATTTCGAAAAGCTATATTGTTCATCAACACGTCACTTTCACAGAATGTTGACAATCCTCATTGTATTATGTCTGTAACTTACAGTATAACCTAAAATATGTACAGGTCACTCCAGAATGTTTACACTAATCAGAGAAAATCTACGTTTTTGAGGTTGCAGCTCACAGCTTAAATACAAAAACGGATTTGTTTTATTTTCATTATTATGAGGCATTTCTACAGTAGAATTCGCATAAGATTAGCCGGATTATGATTACCTGAGTTGCAATACGTTTATGGTTACCTGGGTTGCAATACGAAAAACATTCGTTTACATTGATTGAGTATAGATCTACGGCTGCTGTAAATATGGACTTGAAAACTCGAGAAACTACAGGAGATAGGCCGTGGGGAAACAAAGACGATCAATGTGATCCTTTAAACGAGTCTTTTTGGAGCCCCTATGTTCCCACACTTTTTTATTTCAGTACATTCCGATCGCTGTGCTCCTTGGTATATTTTTGTACATGGGCGTCACCACAATGCTGACCCAACAAGTAAAAATATCAAAATTTCTCGACGAAATTCGAATTTCTTCATTCTGTTGTTGTGTTTAGTTTGTTGAACGAATTTTACTCTTTTTCACGCCCGTCAAATATCAGCCAGACTACGTTTTTCTCCGAATCGTTCCTTTGAAGCGGGTCTTCCTTTTCACAGCCATCCAATTGGGTGCATTCACTTTGTTGTGCGCCGTCAAATACTCGAAGGACATATCAATGCTGTTTCCAATTTTGGTAAACTTTACTTAGTATAGATAGATACACGTCTTTTGGATTGGAATTTTCATGACGATCATAAAACTAACTTAAATCGTGGAATCCAATTTTGTGGGCAATGACTGTGACCGAGCGCTTTGAATAACTACGAAAAACAGTTATGCCAATCAATGTTTGGCATCTAACTAGTTCTCGTGGATACAGCAGTTTCAGAAAATTTTTGAAGAAGCGTAAAGCGTGCATGCATAATAAGATTCGGAATGTTCTGTGTACGAGAAACCGAAAGTTTTTTTTTGTACATGTTCGTAAAAATAAATCGCATGCTCATCGTTATGCAGGTTGATCAAGAGTAAACACTCTTATAACTTTTATGGTTGAACCACAAAAAACATTAGAGTACATAAAATTATTGATTCATATCTCCATTCTTTTAACTAAAGTTAGTCTTTTAACCGAACACGGTCATTCTTTCATTTCAAATATTGATATCACGAATTTCAGAATAAGTTATAAAATGTTGCCTAATTTCCAAGTCAGTTTGAGTTTAGAATGGGAACGGTGTTACCTGAACCGGCAATAAATTATTGTTCTCGTATCGACTTATCTTATTGCAGTTCGAATTATTGGAATCGGATACTATACAGAATTGAGCAAATACTTTTGTGTAATAGATAGTTCGAATACAGTAAACTTGTTGCAGTCAGTGGGCAAAAAAACTAATTTTAAAAGTATTCTGACAGAAAGAAATGGATTGTTTTAGATTTTTGTTCTTGACAAAACTCGCTCAAGTAATTCTTGCACATAAGCATCATGTTCTTTTTTCTCCTGTCGAACAGTATAGCCCATTTTTATAGAATTTACAAACCAAAATGTTGCAAAAAACATAAAATTTGAATTCCGCTTCAATTTCCAGCTCGTGGTATTGGTTTTCGTTAGAAAATGGCTCGACAGAATTTTCTCGCAAAAAGAGCTAATGGCCATGGACGACATTTTGCCCGCCTTCGCAGCGTTAGTCAAGCGTAAAACGCCATCAGTATCGTTGCCTTGCGCCCTGAATAGCCGTCTTACGTCGGCCGTGGAACGGGATAAAAATGAACAAAAATTACTAATTTGAATGAAAAATATGCAATTTAACTTTTTATCCTGTAAAAACGTCTTTTTGTATATTTTTTGTAGTAAATTATTTTCCTATTTTCCCTTTCATTCTTTTGTACGATTTTGATTGGATAAGATGATAATAACACAGCTGGGGGTCATATCTTCTGGATCATCAAAATTGAATAAATAATTAGATTCTAAAGCTATCGGTAATTAGAAATGGTTACTGTAGATGGGCAGTATTATAGCCAGCTAATGATATCCTCGAGTCACAGGTACGTCTACATGCTTTTCATGTATATAAATAATTACAGTAATAATAATGACGTTCATAAATATTAAATACGGGGTGGGTATAGTTGATTTGATAATACAAATGTATACATTTTATGGGCTCATTTAGCTGAAACAATAAAGATCTTATTGCTTACTGTAGAAAGCCTCACTCTTCCCGTAAAAGAGAGTGCTATCCTTTGGAGTGACCTTGTAAATTTATTTTCGCTGAAAATAATATCGATGACGGTTGTTCTCATAGTGCCGAAGTATCTTGTTCTGTTAGCCTGTCCGGAAATCTGATTAGTGCACTATGGAAAAAGATTCCAGAATTTCCTCGCATCTTTTGCATTGTCACTCCTAAAATATGTCATGATCAGGATTACTAAGAAAGTTGATCAAAAGATTCAGAGAATGTGCCCATAATTTCAGATATCAATGTTTCTCGAAATGAAATAATCCTTTAAAAGACATTTCGTGGATTTCCTTATGTGCAAAAGTCCAACGGAGTTGAATGCAATAGCTTTCTATAACTGAACTTTTTGTCAACCCTACTGTCGAAGGTAATCGGAAATTGAAGCTTTTAGTTATGAAAAATTTGTGAAGGAGCTCCAAGACAGAGAACAAGTTTTTGCCTAAGAGGTAGGTAGGATGACTATAGACAGGTTTTTACACACCTTCGATGCTAAAACTGCGCTGTCACTTTTTCATTTGATCATTTGATTAAAGCAAGCTGAAGTTCCCAGAGTGTGTTTGGAAACTTTGAGCTCCATTGAGTTTGACCCCCGGTGTATGTTTCATAAAATATATATTACTCATTGGAGTATTACTGATATTATTTCTAATATTAATTGGTACGAATAAAAAGCTTACGCGTAATATATTAGTCTCGGACACGATTTTTTTCAACAAAATATTAGGGAAGTCTCAACAAAATTTTGTCCATATATGTCGTCTGAAGTCTGCCCTACTAGGGACTAAGTAATTTGGAAAACATATTACTACCATTACTTACCAGCTGCACAGTATACTAGAAACTTCTTACAGTATGCAACGTAGAAGTTTGAAAGATAAGTCCGCTTCATCTGACTGTAGTGACTCAATCCGTATATGCAGTTATAAACTTCCGCTTAAATTGATCAACACTTGAACATTTCCAGTGGAAAGATAATCTTTTTTTAAAACTTGATTCAAACAAGTGATGATGACAGCATTGCATACTTTTTCAGAACAAAGACATGAATCTGACGTAAACGACTTTTTGCTCACGCTGAACGGAGTTCAGTATTGTTCACTATTTCTTGACATCTCAGCGACAAACTGAGACGACGCACTGAAAAATATTACCCAGTAAACAATATTAGAAGAGGACTGAAAAATTTGATCAGATGTGCCAACATATGACGCATTGCAGCTACAGGAGAATGATCTCCATAATATGTAACTTCGTATACGATGTATATATTTCTATCAGAAATGTGCTCACAGTTGTTTTTAGTTTGAAATCGTGTTCTCTGATCCATTTTCTGTCGCTCGGTAATTCAAACAGGCCAGTTTTGTTAAGATTCTTGCAAAAGGATAAAATTAAGATAACTTACAGCAAAGTTTCCATAATTAGTAGTTTCCATAATCCCGTTGTTCTCAAAGTTCTAGCGAAGAACAAAAGTTGAATGCAAGTACTGTTTCATATTTTTGTTTCTTCCTGGCAGATTACACGTCATATGAAACTGAAAATTTGTGACCCCACTCAACTGATCTTTTCATAATTTGAGGGCAAAAAATTTGACTGTAAAACCCTGTTTGAAGGATATTGATAACAATAGTAATTTTTGTAATTTTTAGACTAAAAGATTTTATAAAACTGCCCATCTATTCCCTTTGTTGATGGTGGAACGAATTTTGTCGTATATAGTTTTGGCGACTACTTTTTTTAACTTCTTGAGTTTTTGTGATTTGCAATGTGCTAAGCAAGTAGTATTTTGTATTTTAAGATAAAATATCTGAGAAGTATAACCTTCCAACCATGAAATATATTAACAACCGAAGACAAAACTACACCCGGAAAAAATATAGATCTGCGTATAGATCACAACGGTTCAATCCGTCTAAAAAATTATTTCTGCATAACCACAGTACTCTAGAAACCACAATTTTTTAATATCAGTACAAGGAAATAAGCCTCTGTGTTTTTAATTGTGTTTTGTAGAATCAAGTACACTTTACACATATAGATTCAAGTACACTTCACTTTTAATAAAATCAAGTACACTTTATACATATGCTTGACTTTGTGTGAATGATGCTTTGAAATGCTTGCACATATTACATTCAAATGGCAAGTGTCCATAATTTCGCACTGCAAGTAAACTGACAAAAGGAATTTTATTTCTGTGTGGAAGAGTTAATGGTCATTTATACTTGCCTTTTCCGACGGAACGAAACAGAATGCAATAGATGGAACGTGACCGAACGAAACGGAAATTTCCCATCGGTTCGGTTGGAGGTTACTGTCGGTCGTTTTCCTCAAAATTGCAGTTATCTTTGCCGACCGAAAGTGGATTTTCAGGGTGGACGTTTCAAACTGTTGACGATCCGTTCCGTCGAAAAAGGCAAGTATAAATGACCCTTTAATAATAATTAACTACAAGAAAAGTAACGCGAGAAAGTTCTTCTAAAGTTTTACGATCTGCTTCAATGCTTGCATCACACGATGTCTCGAATTCATTTGGGTAAGTAGTCCAATTTTCGCTAAAATCTGGAAAATCATGTGGTAGTTTGCTGCTAATTAAATCGAAAACCACGTTGAAACAGGGTGGTCTAATTGCAACCATCTTTCCGCACGTAGTATAATGATTAGAGCAAGATAAACGTCATGGTTTATAACATTTCAAAATCGAGCTTCAATTTTTACCATTTTCATTTAAATTTTCTGATGTTCATTTTGAGATGCCTTTGTTCACAACAACTGCAATTACATCAACAAGACTCAACCAGATCCTTGGTGGTCATTTGATTTTTCGGTAAGATCAACTATCCGGCGTCTTATAGCAACAGTAAGCAAATCCCTCGAGGTTTATCAACATTTCGTGTCTAAGTAAGTGTAGTCCAAACCTTTGCAGCACCTACCAGGATACTTTTATTTTGATAGAGTCATATGAGGAGTTTAGCTAACAAGTCAGCCATCATGACTGAACAATTACGCATTTTTAAGCTCACTCGTACTACTACTGACTTTTGTATAAAAAGTAATAAAGATGATTAATGAAACAAATCACTGTCAAACCAACCTGGACCGCACAACACTCTCGGCAGTGGTACCAATGACAATGGAGGAAAAATCTCAAACTCTGCAATTTGGGATTACTGAGGCTATTTAAAAATGCATCTTTGAGCAAAATACAAATCACCGTTGTGATCATCACATGGCACAACATGATATGCGTCGTTTTCGTACAATATTATTTGGCTTGTCGAACGTTTTGTCAATCAGTCTCTTTTTCACAATCAGCCAATCACTGTTTCACGTATGTTTTTGCAGAGAGTCTTTTTTGTGTTTTATAGTATAATTTTCATGATTCAGAGTTTAATTTTCTTAAACGGAGCTGCTTCACTCGCGTCCTGTTTTTCTTCATTATACGTGATCACGTTACCAATATCATGCACTAATTTTGGACACTTGTTCTTTGGCAATGTTTGTTCCGGATAGAGAAGCCAACTTTTTGTTTCTTGATTCAATTGGATTATGAACAAAATTTCTGTTTTCAACAAAATTTTTGCAAATTCGAGTACGTTCACTTATTTGCAGTTGTAGTGTTGAATTTATTTCAAACTATTTAATGGTAAAATCTGGCATGGACCTTCTTAAAATTCGACGTAATTTCTTATGTCAAAGCTGTCTTATGGTCTATTTATTTCCAAATGAGCCTCGGAAAGCAAAATAATCGCTAGAAATATGTGAGCGGACAATAAACTTGCATCATATGCTGGAATCTTTTCTCTCGATTTGTTCGACTAACCGCTACAGTCAGCTAGAGAAAAAAGGTGTTTCGTTTATTATTTGCATGAATATCTTCTGTGCACCGCGGCTCATTTGGAAAAAAATAGACTATAGCTTATTACTTGAACTTCTGAGCTTCCGGAACAATTTCAGTATTACGGTCTATTCATTCGAAACGACTAATGCTGCGAAGAGGCAGCGAATAGTTGTATTCAAAACAGTGAGACATTTATTGTAGTATTAAAAAAATTTCTTTGATTACGGCTCGACAGGTTTTTCTAACGACTTAGATCACGTCAATGATATTTCGATCCTTAGTTAGTCTGCGATTTCCAAATTCACTATGGCTGGCATATCAAAATATATGGACCATAGTGAATATGCCAAAGATAATAGCTGTATCAGAGAGCAACCTACTTCCCAAGGCTAAATACGTGAAATTTTTACTGAAAGTCAAATCACATATCTGGAAAGTTCATTTGACCGGAAACTGTGTAGACTCGGACGACAGGAGACAATTATGAGACAGCAATAGAAAAATTGCACACTATGGAAACTTTTTTGATATGATTTTCTGATGTATTGATTGATTGAATGAAAATGTGATGCAGTGATTGAAGCTTATAAGATTTCGCTTGTTGAATACTGTAGCACAGGAGCAGAGCTTTGGCCCTGTATTTCGTTGGAAAACAATGTAGGCAAAATTCATTTCTTACGCAAGAATCATGAAATTCCATCAGAATGTAGACGAACAAACGCCACAGAAAGCTTACTTTACTGCTTTCTAGCTAGTGAAATTCAGTGTTTACACTGAAGGTCGTATTTACAAGTCGGTTCTTTATTTTATGTAAATTCGCAATTTATCTTTCGTTAACGTTTTCTTTCAAATCAGTAGAAATATTTCAAAATCTGAGGAAAGAAGTGCGAAAAGCTCCCATTAATCTTATAAATGTAGAAATAGTTTCGACACCGTATACATGGATTTAAAACTTGTTATCTATGACGGCTATTTAGATCCATCTGTAACGAGCAACTGAATTTTTAGCATACCATTGATTCCATTTCATGGAACGAGTCGAAAATTTGGGTGACGTACCGCCTTTGATTAGCCTCAAAAAACGACCATCGAAAAGCCAAACGAAAAACGTGAATGCCACTTCCCCGACCAGTAGTAATAATAGTCAAAATAACCGTCAAACGAAAAAATCGCCCTACAAAAAAGCCAGCGAAAGGCCTCCCGTCTCGGTGGCCAGGCGCAACGCTCGTGAACGTGGCCGGGTCCACGTGGTCAACCAAATGTTCGGTCTGCTGAAGAACCTTTTGCCCAGTTTAAAACAGAAGACTAAGCGAGTGTCCAAACTGAAAATTTTGAAAGCTGCCATGGACTATATGTACGATTTGCAAAACGTCTTGGACAACAACGGAGTTTCGGCACCTCATGCCGTCAAGTCTCGCGGCCACACGCAGAGAAAAATCGACCACCACCGCAATCATCAAAAGTCTACGCTGAAATCGACAGCGAACGCCAATGCCGCGGCAGCTTCTTTGGACGACGTTGTCCCGAACTTTGTCGGTGGAATTTTGCATCATCAAGCTGGTCATCCGAATGGTCAACAGCAAACGCAACAGCTAGAAGATGACGGCCTTATCGCCTATTTTCGTTTGGGCCATATGAACGGCGCCGGCGCCGGCGCCGACGCCCCGATGGATCCTTACAACGATTACAGGTTGTCTGAAGCGTTCAACAACGCTCGGCTCTCTTTGGAACCTTTGAAGGTAGCCGGATGTTTCGATACCACGGCCAATCCGTCAATCGAAAGCCCAATCGATAAATATTTTCTAATGAAGAACGCCACCAATTTTTCGGCTTATTGATCATAGTACTGTGCAAGTTATAGGCCGATAATTATTCCATTTTTCGAGATTGGAATTCATATATCTTTGGGAAATTGCGATCTTTATGTACTTCTCGATGTGAAAGTTTCAAACTCTTCGCAACAGCTCGGAGCTTTTTTGAAATTTTCATTTTTGAACTAAAAGTACCGAATTCCCGTGGAACATATTTAAGAAAAGTGGAGTTCAATTAACTTTTCTATTACGCAAAAATGTTCAAAAATACTTTGGACCCGAAACCTCTAGAAAAATTATCAACCGATCAATTTTGTTGATTCAAACTACTATTGACGAAAATCCACCGACAAAGCTACAAAACAAACTGAATTTTAGCTGTTTTATGATTGATGAAAATTAAAAACAACTCGTACCGAATCAAAGATTTCCATGAAGAATCATTGTTGCGCGAAATTTTCAAAGATACTATTATTTATAGTGAGCAGATTTCTAACGACAATTCTATTACGTTTTATCTTATCTTGTTTGATTCACCAATGCTGAAATACGACGCAGAGTTTCTGGAGAATTATCTTGTAACACGGGTTACTGCACAATGGCAAAAGTAACGCGGCTCAGTCGAACCGTTAGGAACTGCATTTCTAGCGCAAGAGCTCCAACTGTATGATCACTCATTTTGAATGTACAAAATTGCATGTGTATGTTCTAGTTTGAATTGCACAATTTGAATGATCAAATGTTATAATAAATCAATACTGCAGCAGCCTATTCAAAGAGCAAGTGTATTTAAAAGGAATAAACTTTAACGAAATATAAGGCGAAAGAGCAGCAAGAAGCTATGCACTGCCAACGGAAAATCAGAAGTTTTGTCAGGATAACTTGAATACATATAATTCAAACATGATTAGACTTCAAGAGTTCAAGAGATGTTTAAACATGATGACATTTCAAGAGTTCAAGAGATGTTTAAACATGATGAGAGTTCACTTGATCTTCTTTGTTCCAAACAGAATATTCGAACAATAACGCATCGGTTGAGTGATTGGCGAATGCGTTGATCCAACTCCAACGGAGTTATAGCGAAGATGCATTGAGAGTTTCATTCAAAGTAGTGGTTCACTTATTGATGGCACTTGATGATTTTTTCTTCTTCATGAAAGTTCCTGATAAGGATTATTTTTAACGGGTCTGAGACCACAGTAATGATTTTTCCATCTTTAAAAGTCTGCCAATGTTAAATTTAGCTCTCGCCGATCTTCAATTTCAGAATAAAATGTCACGTGAGTGGGTAAAGAAGACGTCTAACGAAAACAATAGACAATAAACAAAATGTTGAATGCAGGGTGGTCGAAGAAATGGTGCGCTTAAATGTTCTACATTATAGCAACCAGGACCGATTTCAGATGCCGTTTCTCGCATTTGATGGTAAGTTCAGAGTAAGGTGAAAGCATGTACTATTTTGTATTTTTGATATTTCGTGCTAAAATCCTATGTCGTCAACTAACCATTGTTTATTTCTGAGTGAAACAGTTTGCAGTAAAACCTTTGGGTAAATTATACTTACTTTATTTTTCAATCTACAACGGTTTCATAACAACCAGTGCAGTTTTGATGAAACGAGTAATGAAAGTAAATGGACCTTCTAAGGAAAATTTCGAACACTTCAGCTTAGATGGCCGATTTACACCTCCTCTAAATCATTTTTAGATCATTATGTAACATTCTAGTTTATCAACACTATTTCACTTAAAATCGAAGTATATACACTTCCATTTTCTTTGTCTGTGAAGTCATGTCTTTTATTTGATGCGCACATGAAACCAAAGTCACAATATAATTCATCTTCAGTAATCTGTAATTAGTCTGAAATAAAAATCAATGATCCGGACTCGTCGTTTCGGCGATAGTTAAAAACTTTTCATCAACTGTAGTCAAAGTTTTCTTTTGCATCGAACGGGTCATACTGCTACTGCGCCTCAAACCTGAGCAATAACCTGAAAATATGCTCAAATTGGATCAATTTTCGAAAGCTTGTCTGATATTCTATAATCTGTTTTTCTTGGAATACTTCTAAGTAATGAAAGTGGAAAGCAAGTAGTATTCCAGATTTTCACGATTTACTGATATGCAATACATCATATAGAACTGGATATTTGTGAGCATACTGATCTAACCTTCAGCAATTTTTCGAGTGAAAAATTGACAGTAAGAGCTTTATGTAAACGATTTTGACCACGTCACTGATTTGTGTCACTTTTCTATTTGCAAACATTTTATAAAAAAGATTATAGGTGGTTACAAGTGAAAAAATTAAATAATTTTCAACAGATTTCGTACTTCAAGAGAAATTTAAAGTTGCCGTGATTTTCATTTTTGATTAGTATTTTGCATCATTGAAGAGACCAGCACGTTCATTCCATGTAAGAGATTGGAGAGGGTCAACTTTAATAGCCATAATTGTGTCTGTGATTTTTTTTCATTTCGATCCATCAGTCGCAAAGATACACAATGGAATAATGCCTAAATTTTTATGGCTGTATCATGTATTTGTGCCTATGCTTTCAGCTGGGTCGTTCCTTAAATATCCAGGGGCCGGTTGCAATAACTAATGCTGAGGATCATCGCGAGCTCGGTATTAATTCGTTAATGCTGAGAATTAGCGAATCGCGAGCTCGATTTCATCTTTCTCCGGTTGCAATAAAAAAATCGAGCTCGGAATTAACTGATACACAGGTTTAAGTCCGAGCTCGCGATTATCTCCACCTTACAGGAAGAAACATCGCCAATACATTATATTACGTCCATAAAATCAAAAGTAAACAAAAGTTGGTGGAAAAACACTGTGTCCAACATTGTTTTTCTATTTGCTGTTCGTATGTGTCTTGTTCCCGCTTAAATTTCGAGTAATTTCAAGGAGAAAACATTCCAAAGTGAACACCTAGAAAAGAAGTACTTTTGAGGGAAATTTGTGTCGAATATCGATTAGTTTTTGATTTCAACAGCTCAGCTGCATCTTAACATTCTCGATATGTTTACCAGAATGGTATAATATATATTTAAGCAACTATTTAAGGTACAGCTTAAGCTGCAGCTCAGCTGGAGCTTAAGTTTCTTTGATAAAACCGGCCCCACGTCTGGAATATAATCAAAATGAAATAGTGTTTATATTAAGCAAGAAAAATTAGCATCGGATTTAGAAAAAGAAAAATTCGAATCCGAAATATCGAAATGCGCATTTTAGAAACATTGGATACAGGCCAAAACCAAATATTTATTGTCAAAATGTTGAAAAAATCCAACTCGATTCGCTTGGTGATTATTTAGTTGATAATGTAGAAAATTAATTATGACAAGTATAAAAAACAACAACTTTCTCGGACTTAAACCTACTACCGATGACGATTAACTTTTGCGTACCACTGAAACCGACCTCGCGATCAGAATTAGACTATTAAATTTATTGCAACATCACTGCTCGAGCTCGGGTTTAAGTCCGAGCTCGCGATTATCTCGAGCTCGAGATAATCGCGACGTTGGGATCATCCCGAGGTTATTGCAACCGCCGATCGGGAGCTCGCGACTATTTTGCTGGAGATAATCGCGAGCTCGGACTTAAACCCGAATATTGCAACCGGCCCCAGATGTTCAAGTGCTTACCGAATCCAAGTAAAACGTAAAAAGACACTGAAAATTACTAAAATGGACAATAAATGATGAAAAATGATACACAGTTCAGAGTTTTGCTGTAAATTTCAGGAGATTTCCGAAATCCTTTCATTTGGATCGACAATCCTGTGCAATTTTTTCTAAATTTTGACATCGGTGTCAAGAAATTTCAATCTCACATTATCGTCTCGACGAAATATCGACCGAATGCATAATATATGTACCCATAAATTTACATTTTTGTCGGTTCACTCTCCTCGAACTGAATAAAAAAGCCATACTGCCATGTCAAAAACGATAGTTTATGTTTGTATTCATGATATGGCCAGGAGGCCATTAGCGGTGAGTAATTCAAACGTCTCACCTTCCCGAACCTTCTCCAAAATGAAGGTGATCAACAACGTCCAAGCTTTCGATAGACCCCGATGTTTCCGGACAGCGTCGGTGCGGCTGAATTGTTCAACAATAATTTCAGCCAAATCGTCGAAGACGTCGGCGTTGAAAGCCGCCTCATGTTTTAACGGCGAATGATAGGCGCCCGTTTGGCGGCATTTATCGATCAATGATTCAGCGTTTTTGTGTAAATTGAGCACGAATTCGTTGATCAAATCGAATGTCAAACGGCCATGCTCTTTGTAGACGTCGACGCTCCTGGGGCTGGCCGAAAAACTGGCCAGTATGGAAATCTAAATGAAGATAAATATCTGCCATAAAGATCTCTATTCGAAATTGTTGAAGATTCTGCAAACGGTCATTTTCTAAAAAGAGGAAAAATGTGATCGAAAATTTTTTCGTGACAAAAATAAGACTCGTTCTATATCAATTGTCCTGATCAAATATTTTGCTCAGAAAGTCGAGAAAATTACTCAAACTTAAGAAATTTCGTGAAATCTTACTAGATTGATACAGAACAGTGTTGCCAAGTTAGGGGTTTTTCCCCAAATCTAGGGGTTTTTCGAGGGCGTTGAGGTTTTTCTAGGGGTTTTTTGTTTCAGGGTTTTTTTAGGGGTTCTTTATTTTTATTTTTGAGGTTTTGGGTTTGTCAACGAATTCGCTTGCTTGAATGTTGTGTGCTTGATGGAGAACTACTGTATAAAATAAGAAAAAAGCGTGATGAAATTGAAAAAATGAAAATTGAAATGGATATTGATTGAATAGTGTGGCCAGTTTGTGTATTTTACAATTAAATTGGCATATTTTTGGATTAATTACCAAATTTTGACTTCTGGTGCAGCGTGTATTTTTTTAAAAAATTTTTCCCTAAGTGGGGAAGAAAGACTCTAAAAATGTTTTGCCAAAGTAATAATAAAACTGTATGAATTTAATGTATAGAAGCACTGAAAAACATTAAAATTTGATGAATGGCGGCTAAGTAGTAAGTACATAAGAATATGTGCTAATTTATTTGGTATTTTATATAATGCCGCGAAGCGGCCGAAAGTATTTATTTTACCCCATTAAAGTACATTCAAGTTTAAAATGCTAATCTAGGGGATGTTAGATAAAAACCTTCTCCCTATTTGGCTAATAGTGCCAAAATTTTTTCCCTTTTTTCCAAAATTTTTTTCCCAAAATAAACGTTTTGGAGAAAAACATGCTGGTTTGGTGTAAAAATACTCTGTTGACATATTTGGGACGGTGTGCACACTGCATATTCTTTTAGAGATAGAATAAACAGTTTTTCAAAATTTGGACTTTCGGATTTTGTGGGCTTTTTGCTGGGGTCTCTTGGGTTTATTGTGGGTCTTTTAGTTTAATGTGATGTGAGTTTTATTTTCTACTCATTTCAAGACACTAGTAGGGATGGCAATAATAAACTTTAGTGCCAGGCCAGGTAGTCACAACTTCTACTTATCGACTAGTGAGATCTTCATTCAACTGATCGTTGCTTGGGCAATCAGAATTTGGCTTACCATTGGGCTTAGGCTTAGGTTTTTGGTTTAGGCACAATTTACCTATGTGTATATTCTATACAGTGTATATAAGTTCCAGCACTAAACTTTGTAAGCGCCATAGGAATTATTTGAAACATGATTAGATACATGAAATTTAATCAAATGCACTTAAAATTCTTTTAAAATAACACGAAAAACTTATGACTTTTTCTGCCGATGAGCCACTAAAAATTTAGTTTTCAAAAAGTGCAACTTTTTGGGCAGAAACAAGTTTGAAATGGCCTAATATGTACGCTCTTAAGTATAATAAATCATTTAAAAGTTTTATAATCCAAGTTTATAACAAAATAAATTTAAAAAATTTGTAAACTTTTTTTCTTCTTTTTCTTTTTCTTTTCCTTTTTTGTTTTTGTAAACGTAAACCAAAAACCCAAAATTTGGTGATTAAAATCCAAGAAACTCAAAACCTATCTTTTCCAACCCTGACCCTCTTACTCTTGATCATTATCATCAAACTCAACCGAGAATTCACATTGGGATTGAAGTCTACCTTTTAGCTTTCAACTAAGCAGCCTTATTATAAGTATGGACAGTGTTTTTTCTGCACAGTGCAGACTTTTTAGGCTTCGTGCAAAATTTTTTTCGGTGATTTCTGCACTGGTGCAGAATTTTTTTTGTCTTTGTCTTTGATCATATTCTTCTATAATGTGTCAGTCATTGATTCTGAACCCTTAAAATCAATTATTTTTTTTATTTTAAAATTTTAAAATGTCTTGTAAAAAACTATTAATTCGTTCAAATTTAACATTGAATTACACATTTAATTTGCATTTTTACTATATTCACTAATATTCTATTGGAGCGGGCACTGTTTTTCCCCAAAATCGTTCTTTTTGGGAAAAAATTCAGAAAAGGAAAAAAGTTTTCGACTCTTTCCCCATTTGGGGAAGAAAATTTTGGGGATCTGATACGGAAAAGATGCATTTTGGTGCATTTTAGAAGGTCATAACCTCGAAATTTTCCGGCGCTTCGCGCCGGTTATAACTTCAATAATCATTATTATGTATTAATTAGCTCAGGCGCGACTTTTAGCATGTCTACCTTCACTTATCACTTTATCAGTTTTCATCATCTTAAACGTATTATCTTATGTTTGTTTCAATTGGTAATCTTCAATATTTCATCCTGATATTTAATGAAGATTCGCATTTTTTCCTTGACACATTTTTTGAGAAAGATCAATACGGCAAGTCTCTGAACTTTTTGAAGCGACTATGCCTTTCTTAACGTGAAATAAATTCAAAAGCTTCATGGAATTAGTTTTCGAAATTCCTACTCTTCTTACTCATTTCTTTTCGATCAAGTTCATGAGAGTTCACGAATAAATTACTGGTTTTGAAATTTTTCAAATAAAATTCTAGAAATGACAACCTTTGAACACAAAATTCAAATCTAATTCTTGAAATAAATTTTCGGAAAATTGATTTTCCAGCGTTGCAGAATGTCAATGCCCAAAAAAATTTTCCGGCGCCTAGCGCCGGAAAGATTAATATCTTTTTTCGGTCTCTCACTTGACATCATAGAGGACTTAAGTGTCGATTTCTTATGTAATTCAAAGTCAGTATGCTCCTGGATAGTTTGCTGGAAAGTTTGCTTGTAGATTAATGCTTGCAGACCTCGATCAAACTCGAAAATTTCAATTTGCCCCTCAATTTCGATAAATTAACGGCTCTAAAAACACCGGGAGGTTTGAAAAAGTTCAAAAACACATAAATAAGGAATCTATAAGCATTTTTAAGCGAAAAAAACAACTTCGGGAAATATGTAAAAAATTTTGCTGGACGCAGAAGGCTTAAAGCTAGAGATTTTATGTGTATTTGTGCAAGCACTGCAAGCTGACGCTTAGGCTTCATTTAAGAAGCTTCTAATTAAATTTGTGAATCTTTTCAAAGTTAAAACATACATGTTTAATCTAGTTTGATCTTTGAAGTTAGAAACCCGCAATTTTCTGACTGTATTGTTGGACAGTATTCTATGTATGCAATATGGCTTGGCCAGGGCCGTGATACAGGGCGGGCGGGGGGCGCCCCCCCATCGAGGCAGCATACAAAGAGTGTATAGCGTAAAATCAACATTTTCTGGGGCTATTCAGTAAAAAAATTTAGTCCGCCCCTCCATGAAAAAATCCTGCTCACGGCCCTGTGCTTGGCTTTAAGGAATGAAAGTTGTAACTCTTTTACTGTAACAAAACCTATGTTGGAAAAATTTACGTCGGGCATGTTTGGTGCAGCAATCGGCTGAATGTTATGATGAAGATGAAATTCTGCAGCTAGCAGCTGAATAAAGTTGTTGATTCTTAATAAACTTATGCTTGATTTATTTTTTCATCTATGAATTGAATTTATTCTCTTTTCAAAAATTGGGGTTTTTCTAGAGGTTTTCAAAATTTTTTGAGGTTTTCTAGGGTTTTTTTGGAACGATTGAGGTTTTTTTGAGGTTTTTTGGCGGAAAAATTGGGGTTTTTGAAGGCGACTACTTGGCAACACTGATACAGAATTATTGAGTATTCATTTGAAAAAACTAAAAACTATGTATCATCATTTTCAGTGCTTGTTATTGCTTACTGTGCTTATTAAACTACTAACTTTTTTGAAAAGTTCGCCAATATTAGCGTGTCGATTGGCGAACGTCCTGTATAACTTCGACCCGGCGCTATTACCACCGCTTTGGACGATACAAGGCCAACTTTCCTGAATCATATGAACTTGGTAGGGTGTTAGTTTGATCAGAGTAGCCACCGAATAGGATGCTTCGCTCATAAACGATGCATTTAACGATAAGGATGCGTCTTTCGAGCTCGATACGCTGTCCCGTTTTTGTCTCAAGGTGACGCTGCCTGGACAAACTGTCGGGGAAGCGAGGCGATTTTTGCTGCTGTCGCGCGATATCGTGGATATTGACGGGTCAGACGCTAATTTTGACACGTCTGGAAGTTTCGACATTTATTTGTGTATTGCTTTTTTCCTTTCTTTTCTTTTTTTCTATTCTTTTCTGCAGAACTTACTTGATAAACGCTTTTGAAGTCTGCTTATATTAAGACCGTATTGATCTTCATCATCTAAATGACCGGTAGAATGCCCGTGCTGATTGAAAGCAAATGTGGTGTCCCGATCGAAAGGACCGCTGGATGACCTTGGGTGTGATTTCGACCTTAAACGCCTTCCTCCAACTGAATGATCATTTCCCATTTTTGGATAACTCGTATATTCCACAGCGATGAAGAAAGCGAGTGGTATGATTTGGCGCGTTAAATAATCCTGAAATGTGATGAAATTATACTCCGCTCATTTTGAAATGACTGATGCAGCGATTCCATGAAACTATGTTCAATACGAAAAAGCTACCAAGTTTATTACTGTAATCCATGAAAAAAAATTTCGTCAAACAAAATAGCTGAGAATTTCTTTCGACAATCTGGTTGAGGGTTTACAGTTTCTCGAGTAGCTTCCAGGTATCGATGCAGTTCTGTCCAAATCGACAGCGGATAAGCATGATGTTTTTTCAACGATCTAAGTCTTTCCCATTAGCCTTTTCCTATAGTATATAGTCAAATTGAACCTAGTTTTTTGGCTTTTATTGCATTCATCATTTTATGTCAAATCGGGCACATACTCCATTCATTTTGAAATGATCGATGCAGCGAGATCGCAAACAAACTTTTAATCAAAAGTATGGACTGCTCGTTGACTCTATTTAATAATTTTTCCCTCGTGACACCGACTCCTTGATGATCACTCTTTTCAATCATTTCAAGATTATCGACATTGATTTCTTGATCTCTAGTAAGGCTGCGTTTGCCGAAACTCCGACTGCTGCATCGATTATTCCAAACTGAATGATGTAAAGTTGTTGCCTTGTGCTTGAAAGTGTGACTTTAATACAATTTCATATTATTCATATTTCATTTCATAGCAATGACGTGAGAAAATTCCCAATTACGGAATACGAGGAGTGTCTTGCAATGCTTTCGGTGAGGCATCAAACAACGCGAATAGGTGACGTGAAGAAATTTTTAGGAATTTTGTTACTGCTCGTGCATGATAAAATTTTTTCATACCTTACAGTAATAAGCTATTGTACTTTTGCATGTTGAAGTTATTTCCATAGGATCGCTGCATTAATATTTTGAAATTGCTTTTCAATATTTCATACGTTTTTATGTATGGATCGCTTGACTGCATAAGTGTGAGTTCGTCCGCACTTATGTAGTATCTAATATCTACCTGTATGCAATATCTACCTTAATATCTACCTGTTGGGAATCTTGGCAAAATAATGACGTCGGTGTCATTAAATGTCGGAGTCATTTAAATATTGCACCGCTTGATGAGAAAAAATAAGTAGTAAATGAAAAGTCTTTTGTCAAAATTTTCTGTATTCAGCAACTTGTCTGGAACACATTATATGACAATCATGGGTTTTCTACTAAGTGAGGCCAAACGAGTATTTGACAGGTCGGTGAAGTTTCATGATATTTTAGCTATTAGCATAATTTTACATCTTTCTGCAACGTATATTTTCATACAATAAAATTTTGTGCATGTTTTTACAGATCGAGGGAATATTGATCATCACGTCGAAAAGGTTTTTTAATAAACGTCCAACGTTTGGTGTGTCTATATAGGTATAATAAATCATTAGACTAAGCTGTTGAACTTGTTTGGAAGAAATCGCATGGCAGCAAAAAACCTCTGAAGTAATTTCTCACCAAAAAATAGAAAAAATGGCTCTTCATATTGAGATTTTAAGCAAACCATCTGTACTCAATATTTATCC
Organism: Romanomermis culicivorax; assembly: GCA_963922205.1. Classification (NCBI taxonomy): domain Eukaryota; kingdom Metazoa; phylum Nematoda; class Enoplea; order Mermithida; family Mermithidae; genus Romanomermis; species Romanomermis culicivorax. Next base: position 987,940 of record CAWUHX010000100.1, on the reverse strand, counting down.
TTGAACAGCGATAGAAAACTCATCCATTTTTTTCCAAATGAACCTCGGCACCAAAAAAGATGCCTGTGCAAATAATAAATGACCTGCGTACTCGGTCATCTGGATTCGTCGCACAAGTAATGTATTCAAGACGATTAAATTGTACAAGCAGTCCAATAGGTCAAACACGAGCGAATTTTTACTGAAGACATACTGCGATTATATAACTACAGAAAATTTTAAAATATTAAAAAACAGTTTCAAAATATTATCGTTTCATAGTCAGAACGTTGCGATAATATGTGCTTTTTGTGATTGTGTTCCGCTTTTTCTGCGTCAGAAATCTTGATTTTGTGTGCATGAAATATTGATTTAATCTTCGAAAAATTTTTAATGTCCGAAAAATTTGACATCACAAATCAAGATGATTAATTAAAATCAAGCTCGTCTATCAGATGTGGTAACTTATTCAGATTTGGCACTGTAAAAGATTCCCTCATGAGTATTGCACATACTTTGGCACAATTTTACTAAATCATGAGTTGATATAATGTTGATATAAGTCGCAGTTGATATAAAAATTACTGACGATTGAAAATGACATGATAGTCTGGCAAATAATGATCCAATGCGCACGTTCACAAACTTCGTAGAAATCTGAGCATTTTTTCACAGTATTCCAATGATTCACAGATCATATTCTCTCAACGTTACGCTCATCTGAGATCAGGCAGTTTCTGTTAAACAATGCTCCAGGGACAGAATAATCAGTTCCTACATCCTATCGAATACAGTATTTTGCGACATCGGAACTCATCACCGGAAGACTTTCCCCCTGAATTCCTACGCAGGGAGTGAAATGATACCATAGCATACTTAATCAGTTCAATAACTCGAAGGATAATGCAGCCGATTAGCATGCGAGCAGCTGCGTATACGGTGGTGATATGCTGGGTATAAAGTTTTCCTGGTGAAAGGGAAGCAGGCTGTACAACTCGTAGCAGGTGGAGGCTAGCAATTAACATAAATCGAATTGCAATTCAAATCTCACAGTTGATCTGCATAATGCCAAAGTCTATGGCATACCTACATTAAAAATATTGAACTGATAGAGTAGCAGCTAGCGTTGAATAAGTACAAGCCAGAAAAATGTTTGTGTAGTTAAGCTCTATAATGTGTGTCTTTTTTACCACTATTTTTCCGGGAAACCCAAGCAACGGCTCCCAAGTAACAGCATCGCTGAAGCGCAGCTGATCACTCATAACTTAGAGATCAACGCGCCATGACCGAAATGAATTGACTAAAAAAAGCGTATCAATTAACTGAAAAGACTACAATGAGTATTATAGCCACTGCGAAGAAGTCTGTAATTATTGAAACGGCTTCGGAAGAAATCCGATAGAATGATTAATTAAGATATTTGATAAGTACGTTTTTTCAGTATAATACAAAACCGAAACATGAGTCAAGTGACATGCGTAATTATGAAACCTAATTATGAGACTTTATTATGAGACTTTTTAAGAAACATTTTTCTTGTGAAAACATTCGACGTGCGGAAAGCGTATACTGCTCGAACACTCTGACATGACACCGTTACCTGTCACAATATGAACGTCAGGGATCTGGTCTCATCAGAGTTATTCAAAGCTGCAACTTAAGATGCATCACTGCAGCCTATGTTTGTATGCTTAACTGACTTGCAAAATGCAGCTTAATTTTCCTGGTGTTTTGTCTGTGACTTCAAGACAATTGAATAGCATATAATCTGTTTTTTATGAAATATACTTGTAAATGGCAAAAAGTAAGTGGCGCCCTCAAAGCTGTCTACACTAGGCTCATATTGTAGAATTTTTTACTCAAAAAAATAGTACGGTTTAGCTGAGTAGGCTCGTAAATTTCTAGGTCTATGTGACATATGATGTAGCAGGAAATGGTAAAAAATATGCAGCCGTACCAAATTACCATTCTTAGTGTTTACTAGCATAGTTAAGCTGTAACTCAGGTCTCATTCGTGAAGGGTTACGTAGTTTTCCATATCATACCTTAATCTGCTAAGGAAGTATATCACTAAATAGACAGTAAAATTAAATAGTAAAACCAAGCAACGACAACGAAATAACAATCTAAATCAAACCCCCCAAAAATAATAATCGAAGTTGGTCGACTTTTTCTTTCCACTACATTATAATAATAATATTCCATGCATCGGAGCAGTTCCCTCCAAGAAGCCGTGCTGGCTTTCTCTAGGAATATTATGCTATCTGAGTGCAGTAGTACCCAGAATGTAGCACCATCACTACCAGCACCATATCGAAATGACGTCCAATTGACTTTATTATCAGTTGCATGTTTTTTACCTCCTCGTTCGTTCGTTCTCTTTTCTTCTCTCTCTCTGCTTTTATTTAGCATGTTCAGCGAATTATTTTTCTTGTCACACACAAAAGCGGCCGGCCTCGAAAATTGGGCGCCTTTTGTCAACTTTATAATCGTGAACGGATTCGCATCCATCGTAGGCGACGTCACGGGATTCCGAGCAATTTTTTTGAACGCGCACAGTTTTTACTGTAGTATCAGACAAGTTGAAAAGAAATTAAGCTCGATTGTACAGAATGCATCCTAGTGTTTATCGTCCTAATTTGTTGTTAACTAAACTGCAACTTTCCTAGGATGCACCACCTCGGAATACTGACAATGAACCAATTATGATCCATCAAAAGCACAATCGAGGAAGATAAAAAGTTTCATCTTCATCCAAATCCCAGGACAATGAATTCCACTCACATCCTCGCTAACTACCTCACAAAATATTGACAAATTTTTTGGATATTCAGATTTGCATAAAAAGTGGTTTGAAATACTGGCCCATTCAAAAAACTTTGTTTATCTCAACCAGAATTTCATAAACATAAGCTACGTACACCTTCAAGCGCTCTCATCATGTGCTAAGCCAACTTCAGCGACGTTTGCCATAGTTGTCGGCCTAGAGACAACCATCCTTGCGCTCTAGCTAATTGACTCAATAATATGGGATCTTGATTTTTTTCAACATACCGTCTTGATTTTTTCAAGATCATATTGAAAAAAATGCGATGCAATTGAAAAAACTGCGATTAATTTGAACAGGAAGTCGAACATCGACAAACTCTCAAGGGTCATTTATATTTGTCTTTTCCGACGGAACGGAGCGGATAGTCAACAGCTTGAAACGTTCAGCCTGAAAATTCACTTTCGGTCGAAAAGGAGATGCAATTTTGTGGAGAACGACCCCTGCAACCAAACTGCACGGAATGAAAATTACTCTTTCGTTCGGTTACTTTCCGTCGATTGCATTCCGTTACGGTCCGTTTCGTCCGAAAAGGGAAGCAAATGACCGTTTAGTGCTTATGGTGGAAAATTCATGGAATATCGTGGAGGTAAAATTGTAGAAAATGACCTTCTTTCAAATGACCCTTCTCTTATTCTGTAGAATAATGTCAGTAGCGTCCTACGTTCAAATGTCGTTGCAACAGTTCACAGTAGTATAGAGGGCTGCTCTAGCCGCTCTCAAAACTATTGACCCACTGTGAAAACGCCTATGGATGTTAAAAATTAATTTTCGAGCAACAACCGTTTAATTTGATTTTTAGGATCAAGATACCGTTTTTATAGTCCATTTATGTCAAATTGAGACTCTGGGCCTATGTAGAGAGATGCTTTTGCAGATGAAACTACAGTCAGTCTGCAAACAAACTGGCTGTCGAGTGCGGAAGAACCGAAAAAGCAATAAAGCGAATGCAAGAGAAAATACAATTATTATAGTCTGTTTTTTGTGAAATGCTTCTAAATAATGAAAGTGGAAAGCAAGTATTATTTCAGATTTCCACGATTTTCTGATAAACAATATATCATATAGGACTGGAAATTTGTGGGCATACTGATCAAACCTTCAACAATTTTTAGAGTGAAAAATTTTACAGCAAGAGCCTTATGTAAACGATTTTGACGACACTACTGATTTTTGTCACTTTTCTATTTGGAAGCATTTTATAAAAAACAGACTATAGTGTTGGATGACCTGATTTTAGACAACATTAGAGGCGGCAGAGAATCAAAAATATGTGGTACCGTGTACCAAATAAATTACAAATAGTAGCTATAAATATCGAGAAATCTACAAGAATTTTTTAAATGGAGCAGCAGTGAGAAGTGTATCAGATATTATAGCAGGAAGCGTTTTTATGAATTTGATTTTCGGGTATAACGAATGACCATATTCAGTCGGTAAAAGTTCGGCTATCAGATAGCAGGTCGAACTGACTTTGTGCGAATATAAATCGCAGCATGATGATGATTTACAACAACACGTAAAGTGAACATTTGTTCCACATTTGTGCAAAAAGATCTCCGATACTGAATCAACAAAGTGTTGATCATCAGTCAACTCTAAAAAACGTAATCGATATAGCTCAACTCGATGAAAGTTTTTACTTTCCTTTCTTTGCTGTCGTCGCTATTCGTGCTTTTAGAGTCAATTTTTTCCAATTAAGCCTCGATGCGTAGAAAGATGTTAATGCAAATAATAAGCAGAATTCAGCAACGGCGTTTTAATTCGAATGAGAAATGAAAATTAGTAAAATATAATCTAATGGAACACGGCAGGCGTTTTTATCATGGTTTGTGACATTGGCGATCTCTATTTCGATCCACCGCCGCCCTCCTGAGGCGTAGGAGCGACATCGGTGGCTGTTTCTTGCAATAATTTCACCATCGTCGTTTGGCAAGTTTCGTGTCTGAAAGGCATCACCCTGAACGTTAATGATCGAGTGATTTAGATCACGATTTAATCAATAAATAAATACTAAAGATATAGTATATATTTTCCAAATGAGCCTCATCACGCAGAAAAATGTTCATGCAAATGACAAATGATAAAATCTGCGTATACGGACACTTTCTTTTATCTACAGTTGACTGTAGCAGTTAGGCGAAAAAATTGACAGAAAAAGATTCCGACCCACGATACAGGTTCATTGTTTCCTCACCGATTTCTGCGGATTATTTAGCTTTCCGAGGCTCAGTTGCAAACGAACAGAATATAGAAAGGTTCTCAGTCAAAATCTTGTTCGCAAACAACTCTGTTCAGAAAAACGGACTCTGTGCGACATCAGCCCATACAAATATAAAAACATAATGCATTTCTACGAAAGTACGTGAAGAAGCAGGACAATCAGTATAAATACTATCAATATGGATGAACATTTTCAAAATGAGACTGTAGATTTTTCATCCAAAAAATGTTTTACACGAAAAAAAGGGTTTTCTCATAGTAACAAGACAGACTATTCGACTAGAACTTCTTTCGCGACAGATGATCTTAATTCTTCTCTCTTCAACAAGATAAAACAGTTTCAAAACAGAACCTGTAGGAAATGTTCGAGTGATTCGGAATTTTCTTGAATATCGTCCCACTAGGAAGTATTCTAGATTCCCTTAATGTCACACCTAAGAATTCAGTTTTTTTAGATTTTCGCTCCTCTGCTCTGACCAGGGACTAATTGAAAAAAAGGTCCCCATCGCAGTTCCGGTCTCATGTTGTATATGTGAAACACTTTTTGTCATTTTTTCATTTTTTGTCGTCATTTTTTAACAATTCATTAGCTATACGATGGGCTACTACGCCCATCTTCTCCTGCTCCAACTCATGAGTTTTCGATGTCCTTCAACACCTAAAAACAAAGACATGTTTTTAGAGTTCATAGTTATATACGTTGTGGCGGAGTTGGGACAACTCACTTGACTCGTAAGGCGTTGATGTAAATGCGCAGTGCCTTCCTTTGTTCTTCGACGTGATCTGGTATTTTGTTTAGAAGATCAGTGACGTAATTCGCTTGAGTTTCAAAAGCCATTTTGTTATTTTTTACCAAATCATTCACTCTGTCGATTCTTTCCGGTTTGCATAATCTGAAAAAACGGTTTGCTTCAGAAATTAGTTCACTTTTATCCTTTCAACATCGCTCTATCCTTTTCAGTTGATCGAATTTTCCATATCGTCTTTCAATTTTTCGATGTGCTTTTTCTTTATGAATCGAGTTATCTTTTGTATTTTTATTCCAAAATGTGGTGAACATGATTTTTCAAACGGATAGAGTTAAATCATCATAAGTAAAGTGAATAGAGAGGAATATAAGAAAACAAGGTTCAGCCAGATAGGGAAACATGAGAAAACTTTAAAATAGATACAAAACTAAAAAATACGACGAAAATAATAGTCATCTGATGAAAGACAAAAAAACAAACAGGAAATACCGATTCCTATTTCCCATTGCTCTAGCACTCTCCTTCTACATTTACATTTTTTATAGATTTTTATTATGATCGTTCTATTAGTCGGAAAATTTCTCACCGTAATTGATTTTTCGCATCGTCGTAATCAGATTTAGCACTTTGCAGCTTCCTATATTCACTCAAAATGTGCTTCAAGTGTAACTCGACGTATGTTTCCAACGTTTTGATCACGTTCGATTGAGTTTGTTTCAAAAAATTCGAATTAGCTGCGTTACAAGTGTACATGGCTTTTGATAATTTCTTGGCAAATTCGCCGGATGTCGTTGATTTATTCATCACGATGGCCGAGTATTCGTTCAAAACGCGCATTAACTGTTCATAGTCGTTCTCAATGCCGCCCGTGTAGAAGAGAGTGGACTGAAAACGAAATTCAAATCATTTGAGGAGTTGACGTAAAGTAGGAATTGACAACAGCCGCAGGAAGTGATAATTGTAACCGAATCAGTTGATATGCAAATATCAAATTTCATAATCTAGATTATATCGACGTATGATAGAACATCCATGACGGAAACTTCTATGATTAAACATCCTCTGAAGCATTCGGTAGAGATTTTGACGTGTGAGAAATAAAACATTTTCGAGCGATGAGAAGATTCTCTCGACCCTAGGACTCCGAATATCATCGAGATTTTCTGAAAACATGTTTCGACACGACGTACATCATCGTAGACACATTTTTTACAACCTAAGTTCATGTCAAATGGCGGCATAAAACTGAAAAAAAGATGAACAATTGAATTGCAGGTTTTTGATCTTTGAAAACATTTCTCTTTACGCTCGGAGTCTCATCTTAAAATAAATGAACTATAGAGATTGATCTAACTCTATGGTCTTGTTTTTTTGTATAATTCCGAAAATGGAAAAATGATGGCAAATATTATTATCGTTCGAAATTATTCACACAGTTTAAGTGTGGATTTTTTTACTCAAAAAATTGTCAATGTTTTGCTATAAGTATGATTCACAAATTTCCAGGGTTATGGCAGTTCAGCGGAAGATGTGGAAAATATGGGATGCACTTGTTTTCCGGCGGCTTAATATTTTGGAAGCTGCCAAGAAAAATGGACATTTATACTCTTTCAGCAATCATTCTACTGTATTTGAATCAGACTGTATCAGAAGACATATAAAAAAGCCGCAAGAACTACAATTCTTCAGTATAAAGCAATAATGTATCACAAAGAACATAAAAAACGCAATGTTCCGATGTTTAATTAAAATTATTGATAACTTATGCAAAATTTGAATTATGCCCACTCATTGCAAGAGGAAAAGACAGGGAAAAATTCAAATCGTCAAGATACTTCAAATCAATTTCGGGTGTAAACTCAATCAAAAATTTTGAAATTCTTCAGCCGAAAACTTCACTACTAATAAGAAGCTTTGCAAGGGAATATAATCAAACCTGATAGGCCGGATTAGGTTGGGCGTTATTTTTGATCGCTTTAATCAATAATTTAGTCACGCAGCCTAATTCTTTGGCGTCTTCGACCATTTGTACGAAATCGCTGTGAAATTCCGTTTGTTCCACGTTCAGTAAAATGTGTTTGAATTTGAGCCACGCGGCACGAAAATTTGACGGACTGGCCGAACTGCCACCACCGCCGCTACCACTACCACCGCCTCCACCACTGGCCGGCGCAAGACTAGATTTTTTTGAAGCCATGCCGAGGGTTAGTCTGTGAGTGATACATAGTTTAGAAGCATGCCAGCAACGGTAGTTAATAGTTGAGAAATCAGGAAACTTTTCACTGCATGATATAAAAATGACAGTTTGCAGTCAGAAAAAATGAAGAAATGTGACTTTTCAATGGCTTTGCAACATATCAGATCACAGGACGAAAAGACGACTTAGAAGATCCCGAATGGATCTACACTCATAACCGTTATACGAACCTAGAGGCAATATGTATTTATCATCAGAGAGGGCATGAAAAACGACTGATTAATATAGCCAACTTTTTCTCCTCGGCGCGAAGATATTCATGTAAATTATTAACAATCTGCATATAGGAACACATTTTTTCCATAGGTTGACTGTAGCAGATAGGCGAACAACTTGAGAAAAAAGATTTCGGACTACGATGTAGGTTTATTGTCCGCTCACCGATTTCTACGAATTATTCTGCTTTCCGAGGCTCATTTAAAAACGAAGAGACCATAATCCGATAGAAAATTAAAATGAGTTTATCAGTTGTGTAATATAAACGACTTTGTGTAAAGCCGATCTTCCGTCAAAAGACTGAATGCGAAATTCGACAAGCAGATGGAATATGAGACGGACCACTTGATTTTTTCGTCCTAACTTGAAACACGAGTTCGATAGTTGAAAAACGCTGAAGTTTCTCATCAGTTATTTTAAAAAATTTCGCACGTAAATCAAGTTTTGCAGAAAGAAATTAAGTGCATCTTGATGCAAAAAAGTCATCAAGTGCATCTTGATTATTTTCACTAGGTACGGATGTCCGCCACCGAGCCGCACAATCATCCCCTTCGCCATGGAGAACCTTTTGGCCTACTCATACCTCAATGACTTGTGCATCGAGGGTCAGAGGCAGGGCTCATTTAAACCGTTGGATAGATTTTTGAAAATTGGACATGTCGAAAATTGAAATCGGAAAAGCTCAGCTGATCATTCGGTCCAAGGATACTTCTTCGCGAAGGGAGCGATTGTGCAACCGAGCCCTGGCAACACCAGTCACCTAATTTCCGATGGATTCTCGCCAAAAGAAAAATAGCTGGTGGGTGCTGTAGAGCGCGGAAGTTTGCAAACCCATACTTTGACATACTCGATCCTGCTCACGTAATTTATTTCCCTCATAATATAACACACAACTTTCACAGCCCAGTCAATAAAATTCTTAGGATATTAGTATAAGTTTTTTATAATTTTCGTAGCTTCGGTATTGTCTTGGCCGGAATCGTTAGCCGTCGTAGTCGACGCCATAGTGGAAGTGGAGAATTTTAAAATATGGGCGCCAAATTTCTCCCTTTTTTCATTATAAATTTTCGATTCTTCATCGTTCGGCAACACCAATTTCGCGTTTTTGTCCAAATTAAGGAAGGATAGTGGAACGTTACCCGGATCTCCGACTACGTACGACGTTACTTTTCTCTTTTTGTATAGGTAAACTGGTTCGCCCGTTGTCTACAACAGGAGAAATAGTGCGGAGAATACCTCAGTATACTCATTAAAAATAGCCGGTATTGGAATCGGATCATTCGGTAACTTAGCAGATATAGATTGAAATTTGCATTCAACCATACTTTTTTATTTCATTATCTTCTGAGGCCAAAATGACAAAAGGGTACAGCATGCTTTATAGAATATAAGCCATTTGGTTGGTCAGAATGGTAGGACATGAGTACTTTGGTAGGACATGAGTAATGGGGTAGAAAATCGGATTGGCAGGGAACAAACGGTAGAGTATTTTACAGAGTATATTTTTTTCGGTATCACGGAAAGAAGCATCACTAGAGGAGGGTATTTTGCCGCTGTTTTCTGCTCCAAACAAAAAGAATGGGCTGAGAAATGCGATTTCCTTGTATGATCAACGTTGACATGATCACTCTAAGACGCTGTACAGTGTCACCGGTTACAGGATAAGACCAGATCAATAACGGATTAAGTTTGTTTTTTAGACTTTTATTATCTCATGGGACATTTCGGAATTTACCTCAAGGATCTGTTGTACCTGCATGATTTGCAATTCATAGGCTGACAGTGCAAATATTTATTAGCATTTAATTTGATCCATGTGATTGAGAAGCAAGTCTTTCTCATTTTTTTGGGTTATGGACGAGGAGACTTATAGACTCATGGACAAATTCAACTGAAAAAATTTCGACTTTTTGCATTTCTCATCGGCCGTTGTGTGAGTTAGGTTCGAGAACGGATTAACCAGGTATCTCAAGTCTGTAGAAATATTTCCTGCAAGTAACTTATTGCAAATATTGTTTTCTTGTACGTTTTAAATTCTAAAAGTTACGGTTATCCTTGAGATATGCAGCGTCATGAATTCGGGTTCGAGCATAATAACATTTAATTTTTCCGTATGAAGTTTTCAGAATCTCTGTACATTTATTTTTAAATAAGCCTCAGAATGCAAAAAATGCAAACAAATCCATGAATAGCTGACGACCATGCATTAGAAGCTAAAATTTTCTTCTTTCAAGTTGTAGTTATGAGTGCTACAGTCAGTTTGATATGAGAAGACGGCCGCGAACGCGGGCTGTTCAATATTTGCATGAACATTTTTTTTCTTTATGAAGTTCATTTGGAAAAACAGACTGTAGCAATGCTATGCATTTACGTAACAGTTTTTATAAATCTGATATTCAAGTATACAAAGAAATTCAAAAGTATATTTTACGGTCGTAACAGATCTGAATTTTTGAGTTGTGCAAATAATCTGGTCTACGAAAGTCATATCAAAATTCTGTTAATGATAAATACAAAATGGGCACTGAAACATATGACGTCAGCAAGATGTATATTAATATGAAACAGTTGTACTTTACATCAGAATCGTGTGCGCCCACTTTGGCCTCAAAAGGATGTTTCCATTATCATTTTGACATAAAGTAAAATAGATCCGTCAAATTTAGAGTTCAGAATCATCCTATATCTTCCAAAATGTCAACGTTCAACAATTCTATTTCGTGACGAAAAATTTTTTCTTGTGGACTCTTACATGAAAACTAGTCAGCAAGGTTGTCAAAGTGACAACAGACGCAAATACTGCGACGAACGATAATAGAACGAGGGCCACTCTACCGCTGCGAAAATTGTCATACGGAATTTCGTTTTCATCTTCGTCGAGTAAATCGACCAATTGATAACATATATTGGCATTTTTTCTGATGGGAATATGAAGATGTAGATTTGGAGGGCCCGAACTGAATTACCTATTGCACGACAAACGAGTGAAATTTAAAATGTCATTGATGTTTAAAACAATTTCACGTCTTCTTGAAACACTACTGAGCTCATGAAATTGTGAAATATATATTAAATTGCAAAACTGTAGTTAATGATGAACGCTCTTCAGAAGAATTGCATCATATCAATCAGATTCGTCTGTGAAAAAGTATGAAAACTGTCGGAAATGAAACGTCACGAGCATAGTAACTTGAGATAAGGAGGAGAGAATTCCACAGAAGAGCATTAATCAAACATTTATCTAGACTTCAAGAAACGTAAAAATTATGTTGAACTCGCACTGACTCACATAGATCACAAAAAACTCACCTAAATGGTCGACAAAGCGACGGCATTGGGCCTGTCCATGTACAACGCAATGAAAAGACTTCAACGACCAATATGAATATAGATATCATGCTTGATGTCAAACACGAAATTGTCGCTATCAATCTTTTACTACTGAATATTGCGCAGAATAACGTAAGACATGATCTGAAATGTTCAAAAGTAATTTGATCGTTGTCTCATGACTTGTTCAACAAGCAGAGAAAAGACACAACTTTAGTCTCATAATTAAGATATTACGTATGGATACCATTTTTTTCAGTTTCGTGGCTCAGGGCAGAATGTGAATTCTCTGATCTGAGCTCAGCGCTTCGATTCGTCTTCAATTAGGAAAACAAGACTCCAAAACGTGGAGACACGAACCCGAAAAGATTGTGGAACTGTGCATTTTAAGCAAATCTGATTTGCAGCTTCTGCAGCATGACTTGTGACGAAGACGAAAACATTCACATCGAAGTTACTTGTGTGCAATCATATCTACCCGTGATTGTTAAAAGCTATACACACGGTGATCCAAAATCCGCCCATTTGATTGAGCTAGTAAATCGGATTCAATCATGCTAGAATGTTCTAGTTTTGCTTCACAGGATCACTGCACTGCACAGATCACTGCATTGTCCTACTCATATGTACAGTAAATCTCGAGATGCAACACATTTCAAGTATACGCGTATTTCGTAGGAAAAATAAAAACTCCCTCCGGATAACTCGATATTTTCAGCTGACGGGGATCCCTTCATTTAAAGATCATAAAAATTGGAGAAATGTCAACTATTCGGTCGAAAAACGTCAACTTTACGGTCGAAAAGTGAATCAAAGTCTAAATCATACATATAATTAGGGGTGTGACCTGCTATGCGAATACCCTTTGCGAGGAGTCATTACATACATGGTATTCATGACCATCATCAGCAAGGACCGAAAAGATACCTGAATGCAGGAAATTCAAGACAGACGTCTGAATCCTCTACCATAATCATACCGAAATTTAGAACAAATTTGGACCTCTTTGGAGTTGAACGTACATTTTCGACAATTTTTGAGGGCAAAATATAATTTTTTCGAAGCACTTCAGACCCTCTCTACCAGATTAGCTGCATGGATGACCCCGTTCCCCGATAAAAGTCATTAGCCTCCTTACAAGCAGAGAGCTGTAACATGAGTGATCTAAATTATCAATTTTCAGCGCTCTGTACCATGAGTGGCTGCACTTATGATTTTCTAGATCAAAATCCATGCATTTTCAATTTTTTAGCATTTAGACGAAAATGTCAACTTTTTTTACCTTCAAAATTTGAATTTGGCCTTTACCTTATTTACATTTTTACCTTCAACCTTTTTTACCTTTTTACCTTTTTTTACTTTTTATTTTTTAACTTTACCTCACCTTTTACCTTTTTTTATCTTTTTACCTTTTTTTACTTTCTATTTTTTAACTTTACATTACCTTTTACTCTCTCCTCAATCCGAAGGGAACGGAAGTTTCCGTTCGGTTGTTCGGTTGGACGTTACCGTCGGACGTTTTCCGCGAAATTGCAGTTGTACTTTCCCACCTAAAGTGGATTTTCTTTAGATGATTCGTTCCGTTCCGTTCCATCGGAAAAAGCAAGTATAATGGGCACTTAAGAATTGGTTACTTATTTTATTTATACAGAACAGGAAAACCGTTTCAAAACCCAAGCGTTGGTAATATTGAGTTATAAAATTTTTGTTTTTTTGACTGACGAAAATAAGCCCCTATCTGTAAATTATGAAATCCGACGTATTTTAATTTAGTCGATGGCTCTGCAGTTACTGGAGTAGTAATGTTATACCATCTACTTTTCTCTATATGACTTATTTACACGTAAATTTACGTGAATATGCTAAGTGCTCAATAGTTGATTCTATCCCTGTACAAAATGTGGGAAAGAACATTCATTATATACAGGAATTTGCAGACATGCGTATGGTACAGCCAGTGTGCTACCAAATTAAATTCAGATTTTACGTATTGTTTTTCTCCAAATTTAATGGAAATTCGGGCTTTTGTATGAAGTTGCAAATTTGTGTGTAATTTATATAAACAAATAGATTCGTGTAACATAACTCGAATTATGCGCTATCGTATTATCCTGTTTCATAACCTATACTCCGGAGTCCAGAACAGAGTGCCCAATCATTTCCGTCTAGAACTCTTGTACTTACGCCAATAAAACAATGGCTATAAGAGGCGTATAGCTGGCGAAATGGCTTTCTTGGCACGTGTACAGGGTGGCCGCTGTGCCAGTAATGGTCAAGGCTAAGGCCAAAGACGTCAATGCTATGCTCAATCCGAAAGCCGTCCATTTCAAGTAGCGAACCTTTTCCGCCGCGTATTCGAAGGTGACGGGCGTTGATTGGTGATCGGCGGCGGTCCCGCTCGATCGGGAATGCGACGACGTCGTGGTTGTTGTCGTTCGCGTTCGGCCCCCGGCGCCGTTCGAACCGCTCCTCCCTCTTTTGGCGTTTCCGGTTGCCGTCGACGGCATAATTTTAGTATTTTGGAATTATTTAATACAATTTATACAAATTATGTCTAATGGGCTTGCTAGTAAAAAACAAAATATTCTGTGTTTATAAAGATCCCGAGGACTTTGAAAAGTGGTAGCAAATATTTTGTAAATTGGTCATTGAGTAAACAAACAAACACAGTCGTTTAAGTTGTAATTTGTCCAATAATACCCTTTCTGTGATACGGTTTGTATCGAATGCCTGCGATTAGAAAAACGTTGAATGTAATGACAATGTGATTTTTCCCTTTTTGGTACCTGTTAGCTTTAGTGATTGAATAACTATGATTTCTTCAGGAGAGTTTCTTGGGCCATTCCGTAAATATTTTATGAGTTCTGTGTAATCTAAAATAATTTTGAATAGATTTCCGAGTCAAACAAAGCTATTCAATGTTCTTTTATTCGAAATATACAATCCTACACTGTTGACTCGTAAAAAATTGTTTGACCATTTTCCATGATAACATCACAATAGTTCAATGATTCGCTATGGCATGGATCATGTACGCACCTTGGTGAATTCAGCACCAGTCTTTCACTTTTCCAACGGCTCCAAACTGAGAACGGCAAAATTTCTGCACAACGCCTCAATCGAACTACAGTCCATTGTCTGACCGTGGATCTCAAAGTTCCGTTGCATAACAAATGGATGAATAAACGAAGAAAAGAATTCAATAGAAATAGAAACGAAACGATATCAGCCAAAAATCCTAAAGTTTCCGATGTTACCCAACCGACTCGGAAATATTCTACGATACTAATGAATAAACTTAAAGAATTGCAAGCTAAATAAGTCGTAACGATGGCCACCATACTGTAGGCGGCTTCTCGTACGTTTTGTTGGCCTTTCACTTTGTTGCTGATCTGAAAAGCAAGTGAACTATAAAAACAATCATCTTGGGTCAAGTTATATTTTGGAACTGTGGAAATTAAATTTCAAACCAATAACCACAGCTTAATTTTTGTATGCAAATTTTTGGGTATTTTCATATGTATTTTGGCTTATCCTGAAGCATGTGAAGATAGAAGAAAAATCATTCACTTTGAGTCATTGTACTCTATTTGCATCGTGGAAATCAGTAATGAAGCGTTATTTAACGTTTGTGATTTTTTCCGCTGTTCATCCTCCAGTGATATGACTCCAAGACTGAGCGACAGATTCAGTTAGATACATATACTGATCGATCAGTGGCGTACCTTTTTTTCCTAATAGTCAAAATAAACTATTTCAGTTCGGAAATCATAAGCTTCCCACCAATTACTCCATATCCAAATAATTGAGTGAAATAGGACACAAAAATGTGATGATTCGCTATAGGTGAAAACAGGTCAGCATATACCACAGAGCGTATGAATTTTCGAAGCAAGGAACTAAGTATAGGTAGACCATCTGGGATCAAAAGCCGGACTTTCTGGCTTGGCTGGAACATTTTTTGGATTAATGTGGGCAAAATATTGAACATCTTACGTTCAATAAATGTGAATGAATCAACAACGTGAAAAAAAATCAATAATTCTATCATGAAGCTACTCTAAATAGACTGCCATGATTGCACCTAGTAGAGAAATCGTTCTTTCTCATGAGAGTAAAACAATTATGAATTCTCTACTACAGAAGAATCTATCAAAAAACTGAACTTTATTGATGCATCCCATATACTTATCGATCGTCCAAAATAGTTCAAAAAATACCTTCGCTATGGCCGAACCACCGCCGTCGACGAGACTAGAGCCCAGGTCGACTCTTTGGTACTTGTAGCGAAGTCTCAAGCGCCATAGAATGACCACATTCAAAAGTATCAATGCGGAAATGGGCAAGAAAACTTGCACAAAATGTACGATATAAAAATTAAAAATATTTTTATAAAAATGCCAATCGATAATTAGGGGTACGAATTGAATGATGGCGAAATCGTCGACTCCACGACATTCATTTTTAGTCTCCAAATTATAGTCCCAAAAGCTAACAATTCGTAGGCAAAAAACGATGACGAAGATGAAGGTTAAGGCTAAGACTCGACTTCGACTTGTGCAACAGAATGTTGAATTCGGCGATTGTTTTTCTACATGCAATGAGAAATGAAGTTTGAAGATCTGAGCGAGAATGAGAGACATAGTGGCTAGTTCACCGTGATTCAAAGTGTTTATGCATTATTTGATGAGTGATTACAAGAGAAAATCTGTATCCAACATTGGCCAATCAGTAATGACTCGAGAAACTGAGTACACTAAAAATGAGAAAACGTTTCCTGGCGGAAATTCCAAAATACAGGGTAAAAAGAATAATCTTATTACTGTAAGCAAGGAGAAAAGAGAAAAACTTCATTGGCAGCAGTTCTATCTAAAAACCAAAAATGGATAAAAAAATGTTTTTACTTTGATTATGGCCTTCTGATTGTCAGAAATGAATCCATTTTTTTCTACAGTATAAAGTTGTTTTCTCCCTCAAAATTTTTCGTCAGATTGATACCATTTTTTCTTGTGGCGGCACCTGTTATTTCAGAGCACGAGTAGTTTAGCTACTCATTTATTTTCTTTTATTTTGGAAACTGTTAATCAACTTCAGCACATTATTCTGGACGACTATTAAACCGTTATATCGACGATGAAAAACAATGTCGAAGTACCATTTGATCACTATGGACCATTTACTTCAAAATGACAGACGCAACGGCAGCTAAAAAAGTAAGTTCCATTTGAAACGCAATTGCCACGGAGCGAAACACTTTATACTGTTGAAAAACGCTACATTCTTCAATGAAAATGGCAAGGCCAAAATCATGGACAGACCACGATACTTATCCATTTTTGATCCGGATAAGATCACCTTTGACATCAGATCAGTACTGGAGAAATTTTGACTGTTTTTTGTTTGAAGAGGCTATGGGAGAAAATTTTCAGTTGTTCTGTTTACCACTCATGGACGAAAAATGTTCTCTGTTCATTACAGTAACAAGTTTACTAATTTATTTGGGTTGAACGGAATTCTGTGTGATCGCTTCATCGATCTCTTCAAAATGGATGGAGTATTATTTTGGACTAGTATAATCATCATTAAACTCCTTCCAGAGTGAGCTAAGTTAGCCACACTGGTCGTTCTTCTTAGTAGTCCTTACAATGATTTTCATAATGGTAGTTCACTATTGGTAATTTCGCTTATATCTGATCTCAGGAATAACGAATTATTGGCGGAAACATTCAATTTGATAGAACTTATTCGAGTCACAAAATTATGGTATATGTGCTTACAAACTTACCTGATGTCATTTCCTGAACTTTCCAAAAATGAACTGAACAAACTTAGCTGAAATTCAGAATATTGTACTCAAATATTAAAAATATTTATCAGATTATATGACCGGGCGTGTTAAAGTATGCATAGGTGAACTTTTACGACAATTATGCACAGCCAGTGTAAAATTATTCCGGGATTGAGTTGGAGGAGAACGGTCAAATTTTGAAGTTTAACACGGCTTAAAATTTTCAACACCGTGTTAAGAAATTTAAGACCGGCGGCTGTTAATCCACGTTCGTGAATACGCCTAAAACTGAAGCCGTGTTAGCAATTTAACACGTGTTAACTAACACCGTTCAAGTCCTTAACACGTGTTAAAGTTAGCGGCGTTCGTGCATACGGCCCTTAGTGTTGATCAGAAGGAAGATTATCTTCCTAAATCGTTGAATAAATTGGTGGAACTTGTATCAAGTGCCAGAAATCGGAACTGGAATCGGAAAACAGGGACTGGAGTTCTACTGTTGTCCGCTCGCTCCTCACTGGTGATTAATTTTTTTAACATTGAGGTTTTCATAAAAGCCAATTATTTTTGATTATCAAGTTTTCAAATAACAAATAATGCGACAGAAAAAGACAGTTGCCTTAGCGCTATGTGCGAAATTTTGAGGGTAGAAACTAAATTAGATCGGTTTTTAATTATTCTAGCCTCTATTTTTGCCCAGATGAAGTCTTGGATCATCTAACATTTCACTCTTCTCTTCAATGCTGAAAATTTTTCAATTGAAATGAAAATTTTTGATCGAGATGAAAATTTTTGAAATTGAAAATCTTGCGGCTGAAAATTTTTCTTTCACCTTTTCGTTCGGCGTTACTATGGAATGTGATCCAACACCGTTCGATGGTGGCTGCCACAACAATATATGTCGAACAAAGTTGGATAACCTTGGAACAGACCAAGCATGGCATAACGTATGAAATCCACATCCTCCACATCCAATAAATTTCGTGGTAGATGGCGTAGGCGTCTACGCTGAACAGAGCCAAATACAGCAGGCAAATGCCGATGTCCAAGTAGGCTAAAACTAGGAAATAAAGGGTCGGGGTGGAACGGTTCGGCTGGTCCGTGAACAGGGCGACCAGGAGACTGTTGCAAAAAATGCCGATTAGGGCGATCGGCGATCCGATATAAATAATTATGATGTATTGGACGTAAGAATAGGGGTCGTGCTGGCAAAGAGTTTCGGATCGGCCGGTCTCATTAATGGTCATCTAGAAAGAAATAAGAACGACGGCTGACGTAAAATATATGTCACTGATTAACACCAAAAGTGAAAAAATAAATCATCAGATTTCAGAGTTCAATTCAAATACACTATGCTCCAAAAAACCTTATCAAAATTCTATCCTTTACATCGAGTTCAGAAAAAAATCATGCGGTGTTCTGAAAAGAATAGTCCGTAACCAAGTTGACAAAATTTCATGACTGGATATTGTGGTTTTTTACCAAAATAAGGCATTTTCCAAGCAAAAATATTTTCTACATGTTTAAGAGTATGTGATGTTCCCGATTATTTTGAACAAATCGAGTCACCAGGCGTTCAAACTTCTGAGGGTCGGTGCAGAGTTACTGAATCATCAAACTGTGCTACTGAACTTTTTTTTATGCAATCTCGCTTATCCGACTAGCTGAATACCACACAATGCACTGATTGTCTAATAATGAAAATTGTTAGAATCTGAATATTTTTTCGGGGATCTCAACATGTCTCCATCGAACATTCAAAGTCTCATCCGAAAATCTTTAGCGGGTCGGATTCTACTGTATTGTAGCCAAAAATATTAATTCCCTGTTTGCAATTATTTTGACAACTTTATTCGTCCTTCAAGACAGCAAGAAAAACGTTAAATGAATCGAACATGGATAGCAAGCATCGCAGTTCATAGGCGAGTGTTGAAACGTTTCCGGCTTTCAATCCGTACGACAATATAGTCATCTAATTCTGGGTGCTAAAGATTGGAAAAAAACCATTGTTGATAGGTGTCACAAGTGTAGACCAATAGAGCATTTCTCGCAGTGATTGTTTGTAGGAAGCAAGTCTTTTTGAACTGCGCCTCGCAAAAAATCGCGACCCTATTATAGCTTTGATTCGAGAAATAATGGGACGAGCATGGGTAACATCCTCCACAGACAATACTTGGAATAATTCAAGTTCTTCCTTTTGATTTTTGGTGCAAAAAACATTGATCAACCTTTTCGAACAGATCATAACCTAATGGATAGATGCATTTTACATACTCATGTTCCCCTGTAGACACAATTTTAGTGGCTATTGTAGCAGAGTATATACCGATTCATAGTTCTTGGATTTCCACAGGAATGTAAAATTAATTTCTTCGTTTTGAATTCTGTAGTATTGCAATGCTTTGAGTTTTCGGACTCATTGAAATCCCTGTGAATTCTTTTGGAATTCAATCTATCACTTCGAATAACTTCGGAGATAAGAAATTGATAGCTTCAAAATGCGACATTGCGTGTCAAGCTGGAGTCTTGAATGCGAAAAAAGGTCAACTATTTCGGATCTCCAAGAAAGTCGAAGAAATATCCGAGGCAAAAACTTTATGTCAATGATAGTAGGATTGGACAAAGCCGATTTTTTAATATAACCCTCGTCGAATTTTTGCGCTTTTTGATTTAGTGTTTCAGGCACCTAGCGATTACGGGTTTTGGGCGCTCAGTTCATAGAAAATTGAACTTTAGCACAAATGCAAACAAAGTATGTTCCATTCACAGAATTATTCCGTAAACGAAGAAAAACTTCCCAAATATTGCAATGAACGTCCTGATTTTTTAAATAGAACTAATGGGATGACCGTTCACTAGCTCCCACTTCAAAATAAACAGATCGTAGTTATGGATTTTTTAAAAAAAGGTTATAATTCTGCAGACCAAGAGTGAGATCATTTTCAATTATGCAGAACATCAGAACGTTTTAATGTTTAACGATAAAGAAATGATTAACGATAAAACCTCAGAAGAGATTTTCCGTATCAAAGTCTCTTCATTTGTATCTGAGGGGATAACTGTTGCTGGCATGCATAATTGGATTTCGTCGAAAGTCGAAAACGTGATTCGAAGGCGACTTCTAATTTTTCTCTTGATTTATTGAAGCATCCTGTAATCTAGCCACGTTTTCTTGAGAAAAATCAATTAGGTTAAATTTTGGCTTGCGGCTAACAAAGTGAATATCATCAAACGAGTCGTATTCTTCATCAGCAGTAGAGTAGATTATTGAAACGAGCTGTTTGGCAACGTGCCAATTAAAGAAGGAGTATGGGAAAGTATGGTAGTCATATCTGAAAGAAATATACGTACATAAAATCAAAGATCGGATGTGACGCCGCCCTTGGGAACACATTTCTTTGTAGTTCGTCGGTGTGCTTCAAAACTTTCCAATATTTTTTCATTACGTCAAAAAAGTGGAACATGCAGTCATGGCAACTAAGCAGATCACTGTTTATTTACTGAATAAAAAAACAAGATAACAACTGGTATGATGACATGATGTCAAAGTAAGGGAACTGATATTACTTATGTTGAACACCTTACGGCTGAAATTCGCAATATCGAAATGATGAAAAGCTAGATGAGGACTTAACGTGCAGTTCGAAATTTTGATGACCAGGTTTGTGCGATAATTGTGATCCGAACAGACCGGGGGATCCAGTCATTAAAGCACAAAAAGCACACTTTTCTTTTTTCAACTGTTTCTAGCTCTCCAATAGAGTTACGTGCGTTTCATCAAGAACAATCAACATTAATCGTCATACGATAATTAATGCAACTGTAGTTTTGTAATACACGAATAAATGTTCAATAAGCGGCTTGTCTGATAATTTAACACTGCTCACTGCACGTTTGACATCATCTCAGTTCACAAGTCGGCTAATTACGATCAAAAATGAGTCAATTATTGCAGTTCAAGACAAGTAAACACTGCCTTTATAACATTTACAGTAAGTAACCATCAAGTGGAAAATGAAATTCAGAATGGTAACATGTTCATCTCGCAGTACACTGCTACATTCCACGCTAGGTAAGAGAAATGTAGAAAAAAGGTTCAACTAATACGAACATAAATAATAGTAAGGATGGTTAGAGTTGAAGTAAAATGTTAATTATATCAGCTGAATATATCTAGATTTCAGGATAGTGACGCAATTATTTCATACAATTAGGCTTTTAACTCTTTTTTTATTCTCGTTTTTAATTCGTGATTTCATTTTTCAATGGTACTAATTAATAATTTAGTCTCACTTGAAGATTTGAATGAAACAACGAAAAATAAGAGAGTCTGTTACGGTTTGCAGAGCTGCATATAATTCCAAGTGAAAGTAGGAATAAGTAAAACGACAAAAAGAAAAAGAAAGAACATTATCAAACAAGTAGCAAAAATAAACTAAAAGTGACGCTATGAACAGTGTAGTGACAAATTATAGAAAACAAAAAAATCTAAAAAATCTGTCAACAGGTGATGAGCATGCATCGGAGGCCAACAATTTTCCTTTTTCAAGAGGAAGAATTCTGGAATCGAAATAAGTATAGTATAAAATACATTTAGACAAATAACGTTCTCTATTCCAGAAACGTTCATATTTGAATTTTAACTGAAAGATTCAGAAAGAGAAGTGAGAATCAGTGTATCATTGAAAATTTTGCTATAATTCTAAGCTGATTTATCTGTCTATTAAATTATACAGAGTATCAAATGCAAATTCAAAGCAAGAATTAAAATCGTAGAAAGCACGGCAGTGCTATGTGTGTCCTTGGTGCGTCCCCCCTCTTGACTTTGTGATTGTTTTTCTAGCTAACCAAGAGACATCTGGAAATGAAATACGGGGAACACATGTAAGTCGATCTGCTCTATCCAACACTGTAAAGTATAGCACGACCGGGATACTGTAGCGTATACTTTAATGTAATGTGGCTAAAAAGATGGTCGGACTTTACAACCCCCCTGATTAACGGCTATTAGAACAGATTAGCGGTTTTTTGTGTTCAACGTGATGGTCAGGACCTAAATAAAAAACACGTTTTGAGATTTTTGGAAAAGAAGCATTCCGCGTTGTAATATGGTGAAAAGATGATTTTTTGATGATCATAGAAATATCTCAGGCTAGAATACGGCCAGGAACAAAATTCTTTTTTTGTTGGATGAAGAATAAAAAACTCAAATACAGCTACAATGGAATTATGATGGTGTAAAGTGACTTTACACCAGCCAAAAAGCAGACAAGAAAAATTTAGTTTTTCAGGTTCAGCTTCCGAAACCGATTCCGATCGATCCGGCGTATCTGAAATCCCTTGCAAAGTTTTTTCATTTTTTGAAAAAAGTCACCGGAAGCGAAAAATTTGAATTAAACTTAATTTACATAAAAAAAGAATTTCCCGTAGCATGTTACATGACGACTTGGTTATGGTCCCTGTAATAAAATAATGATTGATTTATATGTTAGATGATATTTCAGAATTTTTTGTGCATGACTTGAAGTTTGTTGATCTGATGCAGAGTAGATCAAGTTGATCCGGAAGTAAAAAATTAGTAGATCAACAGTTGTTTTTGATGAAATTTGATGCAGAGCAGTTGCTGGGTATTGTTTTCAGTTTGATTTGATGCCCACAAATTTTTTATTCGGATCAGATCAAGTTGATCCGGAAGTAAAAAATTAGTATGTCAACAGTTGTTTTTGATAAAATTCGATGCAGAGCAGTCGCTGGGTATTGTTTCAGTCTGATATATAGCACGATCCAGAATATTTTTTATCTGGGTCAGATCAAGTTGATCAGGAAGTATAAAAGTTAGCAGATCAACGGCTTTTTTGATGAAATCGATGGGAATCAGTTGTCTGATGATGCTTTAAGCATGGTCTGATGCCAAAAATATTTTGAGCCAAATTAGATCAACTTGATCTGGGAGTAGAAAAAGTAGTAGATCAACGGGTGTTTTTCATGAAAATCGATGAGAATCAGTTGCATGATGCTGGTAGTTGCATGATCAGTTGCATGATGCAAGCATGATCTGTTGTAAAAAAATTGTCATCAGAGTCAGATCTACTCGATCCGGGAGTAAAGTAGTACATCAATGGGTGTTTTTCATGAAAATTTATGAGGAAAACGTGAGCTCATGACAGAAATCTAATTTTGTAAATGAAAAAGAGTAAAATGTAAGATTGTCGTGGTGGAACCATGATAGTCAAGTTCAATAAAAAGCACGATATTTTGCTGTTCGTTAATAGTTGTAACACCAGCTCATCATCGATTTTTGAACAAAGTAAAAGATTGATGGCATGATTCTTCGAATACTTAAAAATCAGATACAAGGAAAAAATGCCTGGGGCTGGCTAGCTAAACCGAATATTTTTGATTTAAGGCTTTCTTAAAAGTTTATATGATAATCTTTAAAACACAAGACAGACGCTTAAAGGACAGATACAAGTCATGTTTCACAAAAAGTTCATCCAAGACATGCACTTAAAAAGCAGAGACAAGGTTTCGTTTCTTCCACACAAAAATTCTTTTTAAGAAAAACATATGCGCGCCCCAAAAAATGTTAAAAAATACTTAAACTTTCGGCATAATTTGAAGAAAAAGAAATGAACTGCATACTGTAGATTGGCAAAACAATGGCGGACTACACTTGAGAATGTCACTCACCCCACCAGCACAGTCCGCGACATCAAGGTGTGGACATTTGACGGATGGATTACATGGAAGCAGCCATATTTTCCAGTTATGCTAAACAATAGTACATGGCATGCTTTATATAATAGTGTGGCTTGCTGACATTAATGCATGATAATGTCATCGTATTTGTCTCGTAGACATTTTTTTATTTCATTATCTTGATGCGCAAGTTAAACCATTCACTTTCAATATTGGTAATGCAAAAGATTTACTGTAGGAAAATTTGATTTTTTGTTGTTCTAAATTTTGATTTTTTTCATCATACTCATATT
Source organism: Romanomermis culicivorax (assembly GCA_963922205.1). NCBI lineage: Eukaryota > Metazoa > Nematoda > Enoplea > Mermithida > Mermithidae > Romanomermis > Romanomermis culicivorax. The sequence continues at coordinate 963,582 of CAWUHX010000100.1, read as the reverse complement.
CTTTCATCACTTTCTGTTTCTCTCACCGATTTTAGCTGTTCCAATAGACCTGCTAACATGAGAAAAATCGGGACAAGGTCGTCTTATCTACTATTCAATGACGACAGAAGTAAGTTTAATTTTTAAGTTTAATTTTGGCTGACTTATTGTTCGGCTCTCGAAATTCGTGAAACACAACAACGGAAAATTAAATACAAACAAGACAACAAAATACCAGACCAACATTACTCTTAAGATCTAAGTAATTCTTTAAATGATAAAAATTGTAATTATTTTATATTGTTGTACTAATTGTTTAAAAATTTTTAAAGCGCATATGTTTTTCTTAAAAGGAAATTTTTGTGGAAGAAACGAAACCTTGTCTCTGCTTTTTAAGTGCATGTCTTGAATGGACTTTTTGTGAAACATTACTTCTATCTGCCTTTTAAGCGTCTGTCTTGTGTTTTAAAAAGGCCATCATATCAACTTTTAAGAAAGCCTCACATCAAACATATTCGGTTTAGCTTGCCAGACCCTGGCATTTTTTTCTGGTTAATAGACGGGTGAACAGAAACACAGAGAAAGAACGAAAAGATTTTACTTAGCTACAAACCGAAAAAAGACATAAACTTATCTCCAATATCGAAGGATTTCCGTGCGCACGTGGCAGTGCTACTTTGCTGCTGATTGTTCCAAACATTAATTTAACGAATAATGTAATTTAAAAGATGCACACACAGGAATCACCAGCCAAAAAAACCGCAGGTATATTATTTCATTATTTTATATAAACAATTAGCATAATCAAAAATGAAACAAACAAAATAAATTGGAGGGACAAGGCGAACAGCAATGATAACAAATGAAAATAAATGGGAATAATCGGTTCACCCAAAGATAATAAAATGCGAGCAGTAAGGAAAAAGATGCTACGATGGATATTAGAAGAAACAGTGAAAAAAGTAAAAATTTGGTTGAATCGGTGAAGCATGCAAAATGAAAATCCAAAGAAAGAATCCGAACCAAAATTGACGATTTTAATCGAAACAAGACGAGGAGCACCTCAAAGTGGCAAGTCGACAACAGAACAGCCAAAAAATCAAAGAGAAACGAGGCAGAAATGAATTTTGTCGAAGTTTGGTCGCCTTTTGATCATTTATATCACGGATGAAACCACAAAATAATAGTTTACCGTAAAGGAACACGTACTGATGATGCATTGTTTTGAAAAAAGCTATCCTAGATGCATTGCGGTACAACATGTAGGCGGATGTTCTAGCTTTTTAACCATTTTTTGGACTGCTATCTAGTTTCTGTAAATTGTATTTCAAGCGAACCAGTATTTCTAACTAATGCATAAATTACAATTGAAGCTTACGGATTACTATTGAGGGAATCAATAGCCTATTCGTCAACCATACATCATCTATATACAGGCTGGCTCTAAAAATCTACGCTCATCTCAATATCTCTCAAACAAGAAACAACTGTGTGAGTGTAATTTCATAAGAGTGTCGTTAGTTTCTAACCAAAAGTAGTAACTATTGAAATTTCTGATTGGTTGCAAAACACTTAATGAACTGGATCAACATCACCTTTTATGCACATTAGAGAGGCAACGTGTTAATACTCGTCCAAGAGCTTTGAAGTCTGCTATCAATGCTCAAGTGAATCAAAACTTATCTTGATGTCCGATAGAGTAAAAGTGTGATAGCTGTTGTGGGATCTGACTGATAAGTGATTTTTGGATGAACCTTTGGCTGACCAAATCACACTTGTCGGGCTTTCGAAAACATATTAGTTGATCAGGATTACTTACTCAGAAAAATCGATATCACACCATACGCAGCTCTTTCTGTAACAATTACTACAAGAATTAAATTGTGCAATTCGTGCATAAGAAATATACGCTACGTATAAGCCACGATGGGGTAAGCACTTGCAGGCTTTAAAAAAGCCTTGTCTTCCAACTTTCCCATGGTCCCATGGAAGAAAGAGTCATGCGATCAATGGATCGTAACATTATCACTCCCTTGAAAAGCTCTACTTATGCGAATTCGATGTTAGCCTTGTCTTCCGAGAAACGTGTTTCTATAGCAAAAAATACAAAAATGTTTCTACATTTTCTGTACTCTACTCTCGAGCTATGCAAACTAATTAGCATGAAGATAACATTCTAGGAATGATTTGTTTTTTGGTAATTTTTGCCCGTAATATAAAAAAGCTCCGTTGAATTCAAAGTTCCACTACAGTTCTTATACACTAATCCGTCAGCATACTAAATTAACTTGATCATACCGAGTTGCAGTTTGTTTCGATTAAACAGTAAAACTGTGAACTCCTGAGTCAGCAATCACTAATAAGCAAAATTTACTCAAGCACCGGCGCCATGTAGCCGAATGCTGAATGAATCGTGTTCTAGATTATATACGCCATGTTAAATAACGAATAGTAACCATACATGCACAGCATAGAAATTCTGCAGGGGGTCAGCCAGGACAGGGGGTGGAATACAATTTTTTTTCGTTCCTGATAATGAAAAAAAAGGTCTCAGAAAGGTCTTCTAACGTCCAAACAGCATATTTTCACAACTATATTAGTCAGATATGAGAAATAATTTGCTTAGACAGCACTTTTTGAAGTTTTAATGTTACTCGTTTGCAATTAAGTATGCTTTGTTTAGAAAAAATGTTAAACTACAGCATCATTCCCATTTTTATGACGACTTTCTCTTCTCTCTTGCTCATTTTCCTTCGTCAACTTCTCAATCATAGCTAGTTGAGTCAAATCTACTGGGGGTCAGCAAGAATCTGCTGGGGGTCAATAAAAATCTGCTGGGGGTCAAACCCCCCCACGTTCATGTATGATAGTAACCAGGCCTACGCTGCTTGATTTGTAAGCGATTCCTATCTTATGATATGGCTGCACAATAATTTCCAAAAAAACCTGCGGTATATTTGTACGACCGCTAATATAAGTGGAGTTTCTAGTGATAATTGTCGTACAAATTAATAATGCAATTGGTAGGGGAGGACACGGGTGCTCAGACTTGAACTTACTATACTGCAGGTACAACTTTTCTCCCATTTTTTATTGCACTTGGAAGTGACGACATCGAATTTATTTTCCATCCATTTCAAGTGCTAAATCTCACGTTGGGGTTTAAATGCTCAAGTTAAACCCGAGCGCGAGTTTGAATAGCGATATTACAACCGGACCTGGACGTTTATCTGCTTCGAAAGGGAATAACATCGCCGAAAGATTAATTCACGGGAAAATTCTAGCAAAGCTTTTCGTCATAGAACAAATGCTATAAGAGATGCAAGACATTCTAATCCCGTCAATATACTATTGGATGTTTTGACATCTTCTGCTATGTAGAAAAGATCTAGAATTGAGAGAACCCCGATCCATCTATTTTGAAGAATGCTTAGATACAAAAAATACGATCTGTTTGAGCGCCACAAATACAAATTTGGATATAAATATTTCGTCACGACGACTATCATCCTGCAACTTTAAAAAAATAATTTGCGCGTAAGATTGTTTCGTGGAAGCTTCGTAAGAGATGCATCTTGTACAATAATGTGATGAGAACTACGGTCAACTTGAAATTTCTGTAATGTAGTATATTCCGCCTTTTTACCGATCATGGTATTACACTATAGTTAAAATCTGTACTGAGCTCTAAAATGTGCAAATTTACAAAAAATCACAGAATGGGACGATTGATGGCCTTTTACGATAGATCTGTTGTTCAAATGATCATATGCGATTGAACCAATTCCATAATATGGGCTGGGTTTCAGAAAACTTAGTTAAAACTCTTGAATGATTGCTACAAAAACGAAATCCAAGAAAGATTTTTTCGTCAACATCTTGAATATTTCGACGCGAAGAAACAACTCTCAAGCATCCTTTGATCACTAGTTAATTTGACTGATAAATCGAGCTCTAACAACAAAACTTGGCCCTGGTGCAATGTTTATTGTCCGTCTTACTTGAAATGATTGTGAACGAAAAAAAATTTGGCTTTCACTTTTAGTGTCCAGAAAAATTCGAGTAGAATATTTCACAGTTGAAGAGTCGTTCGTAGGATTTGCAATTTGCGGACGCCAACTTACGTTCAGCTCGCGAGCATTTGAAATAAAAATAGAATTTCCGACGATATGAAAGTGACCACACGCCAAATAAAAATCTGCAAATTTTCTATAGTCTGCTTCTCTTTGAACTCTCCTATCCTTGATAATCACTCTTTTCTATCATTTCAATATTATGGAAATTGATTTCCGGATCTCTAGTAAAGCTGGCTTTGCTGAAACTCCATCCGATCACCTCAAAATGAATGTAGTATAATATTTAACAATTTTTCAAGTAAAAACTCCCATGGTAAAAATTTTGTGTAAATAGTTTTGACAACAGCATAAATTTTTCGCATTTTCCAAATTAGAAGCATTTTATAATGAAAACAGGCTATAATCCATCAAACTTAACCATTATTGTGGTTGAGGCTCACTTGGCCATATTGAATCAAGGAATAGATCCCTTTAATCAAGAGAGAGTGGTTCATTTTCGGAACGATAAAACGGCTAATTAAGCACCATACCACATAGAGCATTAACTAAATGACCAAATTTTATGCATGACTTATCTGGAAAATAGTAATCGTGCTATCAATAAACACAACGCAACGCTGGCTGATCAGGTACGACGACCCAATGGACACACAGGTCGTGTTGTACACAACGCTCCCATCATAGGCTGCCGATACTGAAGTTATACAGAATCGCAGTTACAGTAGGCGAATACGTCGATCAACGTTGTCACTTACTTTTAAGCCTTGGGACACCAGGTGCAAATTGAAAAGTGTGAAACACAAGTATTTCTCATGGATGAGCAAAATAAGAATTTGTAATGGAACAATGAGCTCTCTGGGAGGAAATTGTCTGATAATAAAACCGTGTTGGCATAGAGGAATAGTACAGGAATGATAAAATTGCAAGTGTTGCATGATCGAAAACCATTCTTCCCTGTAGCACGTCACCAAGTTGGACGGATATTTCAATCGAAAGCACTAGAATTTCGACTGTGTATGCATTAGAAATGAGATTACATTAAGATAAAAAACCATAGCTGCACAACGAGCATCTGACATGGTCACTTTTTTGTCAAAAACTCACGTAACTCATGATTAGATACTTTTTGCATGAATTTACTATTGTTACCGAGCTGAAAATTTTTCTGTGTATGAAAACTATGCATTCTAAGATTTTGAAAGTAATTTTACACAGCAATTTTGTAGCCACTGCATGTTATTGAGACTTCCAAATTTGTTAATACTTTCCGAAAAACCAATTCAGTGTACTTGTCGATTATATCGTTTTACAACGTTCATCTATTTGCAGTTCAAAATTTCAGGTTGATTCATGTCAAAGGTTTTCGGAATCAGGGGGAATATAAATAAGAGCACAAAAACTACTTTAGTCATACTTTTAACATTGTTTGCCAGAACTAACACATTTAAATTTGTCATTTCTTCTAAGCTCATTTAAAACAAATTTTTTTCGTTTGGATGTGGCTTCTATGGCATATTTCACCTTAGAACCGTCCTGGAATTATCGCTGATGTACATGCTTTCAGTTATCAAATTGAAAGACAATAGAATTTATTGACAATATTAGGCCATCACTCCGGAACAAAGACAGGAAATTGTCATTTTCCAGCAGTCGTCTGTTTTCCAATGAAATACCGCCGAATCTCATTTATACGACCATTATTCACCAAATGAATCATAGTCTTGCAAAAACTGCTAAAAACCGTGAAAAATTGAGGGAATATAAATATAAATATAAATAGAAGTGGTTTGTAAACAAAGTAGAAGTGACCAAAATCAATAAACGTATTTTTCATTTTCCTACTCATATACCTTGAATTCAACAGTTCATAAACAACCAATTGAATTTTATACCCCACCATCAAATACCCATCTAACTGCACCAAACTTTGAACTCGTGGTGGAAGCAAAAGTAGTAAACAAAGGCGGGAAAAGATTGCAGATAATGTTCCAGTTGTGTCAGTAAATGTTTCTCTTCATTTCCAAAAACTGCCAAAGCTACTGCATGCAAATAGCATATTACGTATATTACGTTTATAGTGAGGTTGTGATCATCCACTTAAAAAGGCGATATCTCAATTTCTGATAGACTGCAAACATAAACCGCACCTGAAAGACTGAAGGTGTGTCATTTATTTTGTTTTTTTCAAAATGCTTGCAATATTTCATACAAATTCGTATGATTTTCTCGATTCTTACTTACTTATCATGCTAATTTTGTGATTTTATTTCTTTATCTTTCTCTTTTTCTATTCTCCTACTCCTTTCTTTTTCACTCTTTTTTTACGTTATCTTTCTTTATTTCTTGCTGCTTTATCTATTATATTTTTTCTTTCTTGTCACGTTTTTTTGTTTTCTTTCATTTTCTAATGATTTTTTACCTATTGTCACTCAATCTTAATACTCGTGCGTTCATTTTTTTGACATTTTCTTTCTCTTGATCTTTCATTTCTTATAACATTCTTTTGCTTATGTTTTTTATAAGGATTTTCACACCTACAGCGATGAAACACAAGCATGCCGAACTGTATAAGATCGATTTGACAACTCATAATGTATTGTTTTATGGGCAAAAAAGAAAAAAGAAAATGACAAGAAAAAAGAAAATGAAAGAAAGCAGAGACAAAAGATGAAAACGTAAAAACTTAGGTCAGAAAAAACATTAGAAAACGTAAGGAAAAGAAAATACATACAAAGAAAAGCGTGAGATAAAGAAGGAAAATATTATAAATTTTTTTTGAATTTTTGAGAATAGCTTGAGAATAGCTCAATAGGGAATTTTGAGAATAGCTCAATAGGGAATTTGCCCATATGAGACTGCGCTTACTTGCAAATCGCTTACATGGGAATCGCTCACTTGGGAGTCGCTCAAATGGGGATCGCTCAATTAGGATTTCACTCATTTGGCAATTCGTACACTTGGGAGTCCCTTGCTTGGTAACATACCGATTCTGGCTTTTTCTGGATTGAACAAATTCAATTGAAACTAGAAAAGCAAATGTTCTTAAACTGATGTGAATGTAGCTTTCAGTACAACGGAAACTTTGATTGACCCTTATCTCGTTTGATCAATATCTGTACCTCTGATTCACCAGACAGTCGAACTGTCTCGATTGATTCACTGGTCTTAAATAAAGGTGAACCTTCAAATCGAGAAAGATTGATTCAGGAGTCAGTGAGGTTATAAATGAACTTTAAAATATGTGATATTAAAAATTGGATGATTCTGTTTCTAGACCGAAAGACATTTGTCTAATTCTGAATGCCTAAAATGCAGTCAGACAGCGTGATAGACGCGCTTTTTAATTAGAAAAACCTCTGATTTTTCCCAGCCATTGAAAAGTTGGATTTTCTCAGCTCATTTCCAAGTCGACAATGAATCTGGAGGAAAGCGCCATATAGCTTTCATACATGGTGAACAAGATTAAGTCCTTTTGTTATAAAAATTAATCGCAAGTTTAGTAGGTAGACTGAATTCATATTTACTCTCACTTTTAAACAGTGATGCAGAGTTTGGAAGAAATCACGCATATGTTGGATAGGGAGTTTTCGGCCCCGGTCATTTCGGCACCAAACTTTTTTTCTGTTTGATTTTTTCTTTTTTTACATTTTTTACATTTTTTCTTTTTTCATCTCATTCCTTCTTTATATGATATTTTTCTTTGTATTTTTTCTGTAGTATCCTTTGTCTTGTATAATATGTTTTGGTTTATGTTTTCTGTTTTCCATATTACCTTTTTTCGCCAATGTCTTAGTATGAATCGATCGCATTGCCAGTTGCCAGTTTTCTACTGTTTCTGTCCGAAATGAATTAGATTCCATCATTTTGATCCAGATAAACAAAACAAGACAAAGTTGTTCAAAAAAATCGACCAAGTGCAAAAATTTCTTTAACTTGTCGGTAATCGCAGAGAATATTGCGCAGTGGATTGTGAAAACGGGAAATTTGTAGCTCTACAATAAGACTACAGTAAACAACTTGCAGGGGTTTGTGAGGAAGTACAGTAAAAATGTCGACCTACCCTTGAAAGGTAAGAGCACTCTCTGAAAAACACAATTTAGGGGTTTTACAACTCTTTTTCTGCCTGTTTTTCTTGCAATACAAATTCTTTCGTTCATACTTTTACACAACTATTACAACCTCGGAAAGTTAGTAGCGAAACAGTGTTGTTTTTATTTATTTTGTTTTTTGCAGATGAAATTTTATAATGTCAGGTGCAGAAACGATGGGCGCCGAAATGGCTGGCACTGAACTGGCTGGCGCCGAAGTGGCTGACGCCGTTGGCACTGCTGTTTCGGAGTTAGTCATTTCGACGCCAAACTGTTTTTTACTCGTTTGATTTTTTCTTCCGTTTTCTTTGCGTTCTTTCTTTTTTATCTTATTCCTTTTTTATGTTATTCCTTTTTTATCTTATATTTTTTGTTTCTTTTTTTGTCGTTTTCTGTGTCCTGCTTAGCTCTTTGTTTATGTTCTTATGTTCTTCCTCATTACCTTCTTTTTTGCTAATGAAACCGAACATAATCATCATTATTTATCTAGTTACTTTCATACGTTGCAATGCCCGAAATCAGACGCCAAAACGGCCCAGTGACGAACTGACAGGCGCCGAAATGGTGGTGCAGAACTGTCCTTAACCTCAAAATAATGTAGCGGTAATAGCCTCTTACTTAAATAAATGATTAGAATGATTGTTGAAATAGTAGCGTAAGATGAGGCGCCAAAGTAAGGCGAGCGCCAAAGTAGGATGGGCGCCAAAAAAAGAAATCTAACAAAGATTGTTACTGAACAATGGGCCACAAAGTAGGTAGGCCCTCAATTAAGACACCACTCTTTGGCGCCTATAACATTGGGCGCCAAAGTAAGATGGGCCCCAAAGTGAGACGGGCGCCGAAGTAGAACGGGCGCCAATTAAATACCACACCGTATTTACAGACAAAACTTTTTCCTCGCAAAAGACAAAAAATATGGTGAAAATCGCAAGCAAGAGACTAGTATATTTTGAACCTTTTTTATCATAACTACAGATTTGTCTGGGTCAGATGCAAGCATCTTTTGTATATATGTATTTTCAGAATCCAAGCAAATTTTGCCTTATTCATACATACATACATTTAACGGGAGAGGTCGAGCGACTTTTTTAGGACCGGGGTCATAGATTCCCCAAAATTTTGAGCGAGGGTTCTGAAAGAAAAAAAATCGATTTTTTAACCAATAAGGTCAGAAAACGGTTCAAAAAATAGTAAGTTTTGTCTAAAAACCGTAAACAATGTATTTATGGTTCGAAGTGCCGAAAAAATTGACATTTTTGACCATTTTCGTTCAAAACCTGACATTTTTCAGCATTTTTGCGACTAAAAGTATGGGGGCCTATGGCTGGCTAGCCATAAGATTTTCAAATCCCGTGGGGGATCACCAATGGCTAGTCTTACGGCCGATGATTTCTGGGCGGAGGGGGTCATGGAACTTCCCCCAACTACAATACATGTATGAACTATGCACAAGTTATGAAACGTGACGTTTCCTCAATCATCATTTCTTTAAATTTAAGTAACAATTTTTTCTATGATTCAGCAAATACGTTTTGAAAGTAGATTTTTCACAAGGCAAATGGAAGAAATGCAATAATATATTGAAAATAACAAAAAAATTGGTGAATAACGATGAAAAATCGCAGTAAAAAATAAAAAATCAGCGAATAATATTGAAAATTTACGAAACTTGTAATAAAATTGTAATAAAACACTCAAATTCATAATCAGTGGTTTATAATTTAAAAAATAGCGATAAAAACTAACAAAAAATGAAAAAATGTTAGAACATTGACATGAAATAAACGGAACTCAGACGAAATTAACAAATAATTAATATAATTAGTACCAAATTAACAAAATGATTGTTGAGAGTGGTCACAGCAACGGCTTCAACTACAATCTGTTGCAAATTGAGAGCGCCTCTCCCGTTGCTCGGTTGGCTCAGCTGGTTAGAGCGTGATGGCAGCCGCAAGGTCCAAAGTTTTAATTCCAGACCGAGCCTAACTTTTACTGAAGACCCGAGCAACCAGAAAAGGTTGCCTCAACATCAAGATAATCTTAGATTTTACTACCCGGGAACTGTCAAGGAATAGGAAAACCCAAAAGTAGAAGACAAGAATTTTACCTTAATTATCTTACATGACTAGGGTTTACGCGCAGCAGTCGAACTTCCGGCAAACACAGCCTCACCAGAGATCAGAAAATGAATTTCGTTTGTTATTGAATGGTGAAAAAAGACGATCATCAACGATTCGGCATCACGAAAAAAAAATTCTCGAATAGGCATAAGTTTCGTAATTTTGAATAAAAGTTGGGCTGCAACCTCGCTGCATCTATCCTTAAAATAAAGATGGATGTGTTGAGAATTTAGAAGAAGTTGCCTCTGCCAAGTTCTTCAACATTCTTTTTTATTAAATTTAGAAAAGTTCCATGCTGTCTTTTTTCAGAGAAGCAGTCTTGACTTCAGGAGGATACGTCCGACAAAATCATTTTTTTATAATTTATGGGATTCAGTCATTTCTCAATACCGTAGGATTGCATTTTTCTCTCCTACTGGAAAGGAAATTCTTTTTTTAAGATTTCGTTATTTTATTGTTAATCCCATATCACACAAAACTTCAAATTTGTGAGTCGAAAAATCATTTGGTACAAGTAACAGTTTTGTGTGAAACATTTAGTATATTGTTTAGGGCAATATCGGTACTCAATCATAAAGTACTCATGGCACAATCAAATTCCTTGTATTTCGTTTTTTATTAATTATCCTGAATAACAAAAATCGAATTCTCCAGCTTTATCGTGACCTATTCTACGTTCTAGAGAAGAAAACAATTCTGAGCAAGCTCCCTTTGGCTGTCCAACGTGTTTAGTTGCTCAAATGACTTTCGACCTTTTCTAAGGAACAAACCAAAACTTGTTTTATTTGGCTCATCTCCGAACTATTTTCCATTGTTCGTCGTCTATTTACCTCGCAACGACCTCTAATTTGTGAGAATTATTTTTTTGTTGAAAACAAATATATTCTGGGTTCGAGGTTTTTTATTCATTGTTCGAAAACGTGTTCACTGGAAAAAACATTCTGTCCTTTCGAAGCGCGTTCTCTGTCGTCATGATCACCATACTAAGTATTCTCGCTTTACCTAATTATAAATATTCGTGGTTTTTTATCTCATGAGCGTCGAGGTGCAAGGCCTGTTGCCGAGCATCGATTTTTTTGTTATAATTTCGTAGAGAAAGAATTTTGATGTCGAGCCGATTTTCGGATGTAGAAATGACTGAAAGGTACTTTTTCATATACACTTATCGCGTGTTTTTCATTCTTCCTTGCAGCAGATATTTTGATTCTCACTCGCCATAAAAAGTGTTTGTTAAAATCTTTACGCAATTGAGAGAAAGGTGCCTCAGGTGCCTCCGAACTTTTTGACGAATAGATTTCGTCCTAATAACATCGATTTTGACGGAAACTTCTCAAAAATTAGTTTCCTATAGAAGAAACTTTACAAGATTACTGTAACAACGTTTTTGGTTAGTTGCACATGATTGCTCTTGACGTTTTACTTGTCCGTGTACTAAAGTGCAGTTTTCGATTGCACGGGTTAATTCATTCAATGAAGCAACGATCACATGAGTTTATAGATGATTGGAAGGGATTGCACAGGGATATACGTGCAAATTCGAAAACCGCCGCTCAACCTTTTGCGGCACAAATGCACATTTCAAAATGGGCAAATCCAACGCTCAGTACACAATGTTTTACAAAATGAGCGGTGAAAAAGCCCATTGCACGTGGGCAATGTGCAAAAGCGCCGCTCTGTTCTGAAAAATTCGTGCGGTGAGCGGTGAAAAAGCCCATTGCACATTGGGCAATGTGCAAAAGCGCCGCTCTGTTTTAAAAAATTCGCGCGATGAGCGGTGAAAAAGCCCATTGCACATTGCCCAATGTGCAATGGGCTTTTTCACCGCTCACCGCGCGAATTTTTTAAAACAGAGCGGCGCTTTTGCACATTGCCCAATGTGCAATGGGCTTTTTCACTGCTCACCGCACGAATTTTTCAAAACAGAGAGGCGCTTTTGCACATTGCCCACGTGCAATGGGCTTTTTCACCGCTCATTTTGTAAAACATTGTGTACTGAGCGTTGGATTTGCCCATTTTGAAATGTGCATTTGCGCCGCAAAAGGTTGAGCGGCGGTTTTCGAATTTGCACGTATATCCCTGTGCAATCCCTTCCAATCATCTATAAACTCGTGTGATCGTTGCTTCATTGAATGAATTAACCCGTGCAATCGAAAACTGCACTTTAATACACGGACATACAACAAAAAACGTCTTTTTATTCATTGCATGTAGCTCGAAAGATGTCGTCAAAATCGACCAAAACCGTGGAATTTTTTATTCAAAAACTTCTCTTATGCTCACAGATTTCCATTCCTACCTGAAATGCAATTTGGCGCGAAATAGGTATGAAATACTATATCCTCTCTAGTTTTACTATCTTGAAACATTAGAAGAAAAACAGATTATCTATAGTAAAACACAAATTAACGACAACTTCGAGGATGTTATTTACCAAATCCATATTTTCTACAGAAGTTCTATTGAAAAATATGTTTGAAAGAGTAAGGAAAACATCCAAGACAGTGACTAAAGGATTGTGTCTCATCACAGCCACCATCTCACTATAGCCACCAATCAGACAACATGTAGACGTCCCAGTATAGCCACTGTCTCATTACAGCCGCCAAAATTTTTTGAAAAAGGATTTATATTTGGTTTTTTCGATATTTTTATCAATCCCAGTTTTCTTAATGGGGGTATTACTTAATTGGTGATACTAACAAGTAAAGATTTTTTTCTTGTTTGTCATTGTTATTAATAAAATGCGAGTTTCAAGTGTTGACAGCTTTCTAGATCACCTTTTTGTTGAAATCCTCGACTTTTGTGTCAGTCTCTGTTAAAAGCTACAAATATGGCCTCTAAACACATAACAATATTTAAGAATTCTCACATAGTCCTCTATGATTTTACCTGATTGATCTTTTTTAACAATAAATGGAACTTGGAATAGCACTCAAAAATACTATGGGGATGAAAATTTCTAAAAATCCTCAGTTGCTTCTTTTTATGGGTTGTCTTGTACAATATTTGATCGAAATGAACAAGTTTGAAGTAGCTTCTTTTATTCTCACGAATTTTATACAGTAGCAAATTTTGATCTATGAAACTCCTGTGGAATCTTATTTCATATCCTCGAAAAAGTCTCAAAAGAGGTTGAACAATGGTACAGTTAGTCAATATTTCGAGTGTCTTCGATGTCATAAATCGCGGTTGGGAAACATACTAGCTTCAAAATGCGGGTTTTGAACGTTCTTTTAGTTCTGCCTCATTTTGAAAGCAAACGGAGAATTCTTCAAAATTTAGTCGAAATGCCTACAGGATCTCTGGCCAAACCTGCTGTTGGTCCATCCATACACCATCCTGTGGCCCAAATTAAAGAAGGCGGGTAAAATAAAGGTAATTTAAAGGTGAAATCTCAGGCAAGGTAACCCATGTTCAACCCGCCATTTTACCTGCATTTTACTTGCAATTTTACCCTTGATTCTACCCATCTTCAACCCGAATTTTTATTCTCGATTTTACCCATGATTTTACCCGTCTTTTACAAACGATTTTACCCATGTTTAACTCAGAAGTTTACCCAGCTGCTTTAGTTTTCGTATTACAGAATGTAGGTAAGTCGCTGCTTACCCAACCCACCATTTTTATATAGGTATTTCACGGTGAGCTTGTTTTTAGTCGTATAAACAAGGCATCCCAAAACTGAAATGCCGATATCTTGCAATGGAACATTTCTTACGGTTCAAAGCCGATGTATGTCCCACGACTATGCACTACTGCCCTGATTATGTGAGTCTACTCCTGTAACTGCAGCTACTCTGAAATAATTGTAATGGATGACTTATTCATTGATATTCATTATTTCTCATTTTAAACTTCCTTGTATGATTTTCTGTAATGTTCAATCTATCTCTTTTTCATGACTAACTTTTCTAGTTCGATTTCATGTCTGGTGTTTGCTCTATTGTTGTAATTTTGCTATAATTATTTATAGTCTGTTTTTTATTAAATGCTTTTAAAGTGAAAATGGACAAAAAATAGCACTGTCGATAACATTGTTTACACACCTTTTTGACTATAAAATTTTGTACTCAAAAAATAGTTAAAGGTTAGTTGAGTAGGCTCACATGTTTTCAGTCCTGTGTAACATACATTTTAGGTGAAAATCTAAAAAACTCGAAATACTAATTGCTTTCCACTCTTATAATTTGGATGCATTTCAAGAAAAACAGACTATATCTATCAAGCTCGATCACACAAAGTAAGTCTTAATATTAAGGTCTGAACTTCTTGGAACTCATGCCTAAAACATTTTTGAACTAAAAATCAAATCTTATTCTTGATGGATCTCCAGATCCAGAGTCCCCCAAAATAAAAAGAAAAGAAAACATATATAACACTGATGATCCGTTTAGGTTTATTAAGTACTTATCTACTCTCCATTGAGGCCTAGTTTCCTAAACTTCAACTGTATTCTGGAGGCTAGACCTTGTAGGACATCTGCCTTAAGATACTTTCTGGATTTTTATACAATGCTAACGAATTCTCAAAAAATTCCCCATACCTCACCTGCTAATAGTGCTTTGCTAGTCGTACCACTGGCAAATAGCGCTTTGCTATTTGCATCTGGATCTTCAATTACTCCTGCTTCTGTGCAACTGGCGCAAGATGTGCAGATAGTTGCACTGTCTGTCCTCACTCTACCACAGGTGGGATCGGGTCCACAGGATGCTGTGTATCAGACGCAATTGGTAGCAAATCTGACACACTCAGGTACCTCAAAACTCAACTGCTCAGTCTCCCTATGTAATTAATCTTCTGAATTCAGCTCAAAATACTCCTGCTAATCAGGTTTTATTGGTACCGCTGCCTCAGTCCGTTGCAGCCCTGATTTTGCAATCAGCTCCTGCTCCGATTGTGGTGCCTGGTTCTCAAGTCAATAATACCTCGCAAATTCAGCAGTCGCTATTGCACCATGCTGTTTCAAGCTCTCAGCAAACTTCTTTCCAACCTCTTTCTTCTTATTTTGAATCTTCAACTTGTGACTACTCTCTACTGCCCTTATCTTGCCCTCGTAAGAGTAAGAAACCTCATTCGAAAAGCATCGGTGATGCCTGTATGGCTGAGATTGAGAATTTTTGAGTGGAAGCTTTGGCACTGTTAACTGCCCTGGCGGAAGCTACTAAGTCAGTTCAGCAAAATATTCCTACTACTGTCACTGTTAACCAAATTCTCATTTTTGTGGAAGACCCAAGAAATTGAGGAACAATATCTGTGACTTCTGAATGAACTTCAGGCAAAGCACAATAATCAAACTGCCACTATGTCTCCTACTCTGAATAGTTTAATGGAACAAGTTAAACTTCTTGTTTCTGCTAATTCTGTTAATTCTTCTGCCAAAAATCACATAGGTAATTCAAGTATCCGTCCTCTTTATGTACCTCAATCTGATCATCAGGCTTCTCATAATGTATCTACCCCTACTACTGCACCTGTAACGTCTCATATACCTGCTATACCTGCTATAATTAAGTTAAAGACACACAATTCTGATCAGTCTATTCCTCCTATTCACTGCCATTCTTTGGTAATCGAAAAAGAGCATATACCTCACTCTGAGATACCTCACAATTCCTCACATACTGCTCCTCCTCCTGATTTTTCTGACTATCCTCCTGTAAATTTTTCAAATAATAATGGTTACCACACTGCTGATATTTGTTACCCATCGCATCATGATCAGCAGTGTGGTAACCATTACATCATCATGGATAATGAGAATATGACTCCTCTCTGTATTGAGAATATGTCTCCTCTCTGTATTAATAATATGACTCTTCTCTGTATTAGGGAAGCTACCCATGATAAGAGATTATTACGGTTCTTCATTCGTCTCGGAAGTGAGTTTGGTTTTGACTTGGCTAATTATGTCAAGATCAGCACACTTCACAGATTAACTCATGATACTCCTAGTGATACCATTCAGAACATCAACGATTATGAAGAAGCTAAGCATATGTTAATGTTCTCTCTCGCTCCTGTGATAAGACTATTACTGAGACAACCTCTATTTTACTGAGACAACCTCTACCCCTCTTGCCTTACCTGCTCCTCAATCTCCAGCTCTGACTTCTAGTACTTCTGAATCTACTTCACTATCTGAAACAGTTTCTCATCCACCTTCTGCTAATATGGTACAAACTGATTCTGAGCCTGATAATTCTGCTAACGCCACTCTCTTCTCTCCTGGTATTATTAGTTGGGATGTGGAAGACATCTCAGGGAATGACCCCTGGATTGCATACCTGGCAATATGCCATATTGGTAAGTGTTCTCCTGTATCTGGTGACTATGTAAAAAACTATCTGCCTACTGATGCCTTTCTGATTCATATCAAAATTGGATGCATAACTGCAAACACTCTCATCCATACTGGTGCTCAGTGTTCTGTGTTATCAACTGGTCTAGTCAAAAAAGCTTTTGAGAAGATAGATACCTGTCTACTTGTCTGTGGACATATATGTGTCACAGATTGAGCAGTGGTACCCATGGTCTGGTTCTATTTAAGATGGAATCAGACTTTAGACAACATCTTGTCAAATGGGTCATTCTGGACGATGACACCGAGTACCAGTGCATCATTGGCTGATTTTTTCGCTCATCTTGATGTCCAAGCTATTCTGAATTTTAAGCAAGAATACATTGAGATAGCCAATAAGTGGCAACCTCTTACCATAATTCCTAGACATCTGCCTAACTCATTTGAAATCATTTCTACTCTGGCCAGTTTAGAAGGGCCTACCATGGAAGAAATTTTGATTCATGACCAATCTTCAGACTATCCATCATCTGAAAGTGATGAGCAAGTTGAGGAGATTGAAGCTGAATCTTCTGATTGACCTGTTCAAACCAATACTTCCACAGTTGTTGATCCCAACAATCTAGTAGTCACTGAATTTGCCAAACGTATCTTTATTGTCACTTCTGCTATTGTTAAGATTCAACTTTATTCTCAACATTATATTTTTGGTCATGTTTTTCCACAAACAGACACATCCATACCTGATCTTATAGTTCAACTTGCACCTAAAACCTCCAATGGCAAAGAATTTCCTGTAGAGACTTCTGTGATTAATATCTGTAATGGAACTTGTCCTCTTCTGTTTGTCAACAATTCTGGAAACTGTCTTAAGCTTCCTGCTAACCAAGTAGTTGCTATTGTAAAGCACTCTTTAGAAAAGTCAACCATCAGCTCACGAGAGAGTCCCCTAACTTGTGTTGCTGTAGCTGCATCAGAACCTGATCTGACTGATCACCAACCTGCTGCATGCTTTACCTAATACTTCTGATTCTCAAAAACTCCATATACCTCTTCAAAAATGACTCAAAACACCTTTGTCTCGCCCACTCAGAAGGCTGAAGCTATTAAGTTACTCAAAAGGTATCCTGATGTCTTTAGCTTACCTAATGATCCTCCTACCTTCACTCACAAACTAACGGTGAACATCAATACTGGTGATGCTCAACCCATCGCTAGACACTACTATCATGCTCCCATTAAAAAACGTCCTGTAGTTAGGTCTCACATTCAAGAAATGCTTAATAAAGACTTCATTGAACCTTCACCATCCCCTTGGTCTGAACCTCTTTCCCTTGTGAAAAGGAAGGATGGTTCTTGGCACTCTGTAGTTGACTATCAAGGCATTAACAAAAATACACCTAGTGATTCTTTTCCAATTCCTCGAATTGATGATTGCTTAGATGTAATGGGGAATGCAAAGTTTTTCACAATTTTGGACCTGAAAGCAGGCTACTGGCAAGTTCCTCTTGACTCTGACTCTCATGAAAAAACTACCTTTATCTGCCGGGAAGGACTTTTTCGCTTTAAGGTTCTATCCTTTGGCTTGAAAAATGCTGCTGCAGAATTTCAACACCTGATGGAAACAATTCTTCATCCAAGGAAAGAATTCATCATCCAAGGAAAATCTGTTTAGTTTACATTGATGATATTAATGTTTTCTCGAGAACCTTGGAAGAGCATCTCGAATACCTTCAGATGATCTTCAAAGCCCTCAGAGACGCTAATCTCGCTCTTAGACTTGACAAATGTGAGTTTCTACCTCCTAAAGCCAAATTTCTTGGTCACCTTCTCAACGCTGACTGCATCTCTGCTAATCTGAATAAGGTGCCCAAAGTGAGGAAGAAAGTGTCATCTAATGACAACAAAAATCGGTCAAGTTCAAGATGGTATGAAAAGTATTCTCCCATGAAATCCATCTCCATGCACAAAAACCACAAAGGTTGAAACCAGAAAATATTTTTCACATGACACAGTAACAATGTATGGTTATGAACCATTAAGAAATAATCAAATACCAAGACTCCTACCAGCAAAAAGAGAAGCGCACATTTCATATTTTGCTGATAGCAGCTGGAACATAAAACAGCCATTGATATTTGTCACTGCTAGTGGTACTGGTACATAAGCCTTGATTGACACTGGAGCCACACTATCTTTGCTGAGTAAAAGTCATCCCCAAAAAGTAAATCAGAACAATCAATCCAAAAATAATCCCATCATCTATTTAATCCACTAGCCACTAGGTGCAACCTCTTTAATGGGTCATATTGTACAACTGGCTGGTCATGGACACCCATTGTAATCAACAATTTTCAAATAAGGATGAACATTCTTGTATTGGACAAATGTTCTCAACAAATGATTTTGGACACTGATTTTCTTGTCCAGATAGGGGGTAAAATGACCATCGATATCATAAGAAAATGGGTTCTTTTTGATGTTGGGTCTCAGATTCCCTTATTGAAGGCATCAAATCCTGTCTAGCAAAGAGAAAAATGCCAAAAGTTAAGAAAATCTCCATCCATCTAGCTCAATCGAAAATTGTACAACCTCATAGTATTATCAAGTTGTCTACATTATAGAGGGCTCCAAATTTGCCAGAACAAGTTAAACTTGTCCCATCTGCAGAAACTCTGTTGAAATGAAATAATCTAATAATAAAGAAAATGCTGATAACCCCGAATGCACCTATTGAAGTCATTCATCAAAACCCAACTGTAGCACCAGTAAAATGGTTCAAAAATAACACACTAGCCTATAAAGAAACGTTTAGTCAGAGCATTGTTGCAAACATGGAGTCAATCCTATTCATTGAAGATAAAGATATCAACAGTTCAGCTGAAAACTTAATTGAACAAAAACTAAGAAAGTTTCTGACTAATCAATATCACATTATCAGCCAATTTTTAATAGATAATATGGAAATTTTTGCTCTCTCTCTCTGATGAAGACCTTGGAAGAAACTGATATAACCAAGAATAAGATAGAAAGCCATGACCATCCACAAATAAAACAAAGACCTTATCATGTCCCTTTTTCCCAAAGAAAAATTATTGATGATAATGTGCACGATCTTTTGAGTAGGAAACTCATAAAACCATCAACCAGCACATGATCAATGTCACAAAAGAAGGATGTATTTCTGCTATCTCGTATTGATGATATACTCAACACAGTAAGGAAATCTAAATACATTGCCACATTAGATCTTGCCTCAGGCTACTGGCAGGTAGAAGTAGATGAAACAGACCATGGAAAAACAGCCTTCACAACCTATTCAGGATTATACAGAGTCAATGTTATGCCATTCAGACATTGCAATGCCCCAGTAACATTTCAAAGAACCACAAACAAAGTTTTGACTGACCTCAGATGGAAAAACTATTTTGATAACTTGGAAGACATATTGGTCTGCACAGAGACAGTTATGATATAACAATATTGAATTTTTTGGGAGATTATTCAAGCTTCAAACGTTTTCATCAAAAGCCACAATTTTCATCAGATTCACATATCAAAATATTGATGCCAAAAACCTGTTGATTACTTTCATCTTAACGGAGTTTGAAAAAAAATAGATGTGTTTCAGAATTGTTGCACTATTGAGTAATAGTATAGCTGGAAAAGATGCTCTTCCACAATAACCCATTAATATCACAAATTTATGTTGATGCTGCTGTACTGAAATATGTGCAAAGATGACCAATGCATTTCCAAAAAATTTGAATTTTTGGGCTTCTCGTCATTGCCATGACTAACATCAGATTCAGTTTAACCAGCAACACATCGACGGCATGCAAAGAATCAATCAAATTCGAACCTTACATGAAAAATATAAACTTCTTGGCAATATAACCCTGCCAATAGCATGGTAAAATCACAGGTTATTTTCATGCCTTTTTCACCAACTTTCTACCCAACTTTTATCTTGCTCACCTTCTATAATCTCGATATGGCAAAAATCATAGGTTATTTTTTTCTACCGACGATTCTAATCGTCTTTAACTCACGATCTTACCTGCAATTCTACCTGATTTTAACTCATTTCTAACCTACAATTCTACCCCAGATTTTACTCGATTTTCATTTACCTGTGATTTTACCCTAGATTTTTCTTGACTTTTATTTACCTACGAATTTACCCATCATTTTAGTCTTACTCTTACCCACATTTAATCTACTTTCTGTAATTTGCACCATGCCATATAAATATCCGTTAAAATGTTGTTGGCTGTAGCCAGACAGTAGCTGCAGTGAGACAGTCACAAAGGCCCATATTCACAATCGTGTGTTAGCAGCGTGTTAGGCTGACATGGTGTTAAATTTTGGCTAACAAGGCAGTAACACGGTGCTAAGTTTTATCCCTGTATTCACAATCATGTGTTAGGGTCAAAAAAAGGAAAAGTTAACACGGCTTTCTAAACCTGCCCTCTACCAGTTTTAGTGGCCTGTTAGCAGTATTCTGTTTGTTAATTTTCTCAATTGTCATGGATATTATTGACCGATTGGATCATATTGATGAAAAAGAAGAAATAGTACATCATATTTGTCACTTTCAGGATGGGGCCAATCCATTTGAGGGCTACCATGACATTATCTTTAAATCAAGATACAAATTATCGAAAAATGGTGCCCGAGACTAGATTATACTTCTCCAGGATCAATTAGAAAATTCTGGTCGAAATCATGTGATTCCTCCAGCATTTCAGGTTAATACAAAATCATAAGTTTTATTCATGAAAATTAACTGCTCATCAAATGACTGTTCAAACTCAAAGATTACATACTGAGAAAATCAGGCATTGTTGAAAAACCTTGTTGACATTGATCATGCTGATCACCATCCAATTGACTCCCAGAGGGCAAGGGTCCTGTTGCCTGTTGACCACTAAGCAGAGCCTTTTTTAATTTGTAGTAGTCGCCTTTGGCTATGACTGCAGCTTTTTCTTGGTTCAGAACATCAATTCCAGCCTCATGTTCCCGTTTCATACATTTCTTTTGATAAGTTATCAATTCCGAGTGGGCAGCATTTTCTTCCTCTCTAAAATTTTATAAACGAATTTTTTTTGGAAGGTGGCTGTTGACAAACGGATTGATCCGTAGAGACTGAAGGTGCACTGGGCATAGACAATGCTAAAAAATGAACATCAATTTAAAAAGAAAAATTTTACAAAATTTTATTTCATATTTTTTTAAATTAACATATGTTTTATGTACCTGAAACTGGCCTTTCTTCTGATTCACGTATCAATTCTTCAGATTTGGGGCCAGTTAGAGAGGCATCACAGTCTACCGAACAAGGCAACCGTTCAAACTGGCTTGGAAGCATGTCCGAAATTTTAATAAAAATCTCTTGAGGGGGAGGGGGTGGTGGCCCTCCACCAGTTCCAGCTTTCGTACAGTTGTAATTGCCAACAACTTTTTTTCACTTTCTGAAAAAATAAGATCATTTAATGAGCATCTTGCATGTCCAAGAAAAACTCGTTTGTTATTGTTGGTAAAAAAATCTTTGTTATAGTTATCATTAATGAAAAATGCCAAAATTTGTATTTTCGTTTATTGGATCCAAAAACTGAAAAACTACTTTGGGTATGTATGATAGATGAAGATTTAGTACCTGTAGGTTTCTAAATGAACTGCATTATTTTCAGATTCTGTTTACACTGAGGTTCATGGGATCAGGCTGTTTTCAATACCAGGATGCTGATTTGCATCATATAAGCCAACCTACAGTATCTAGAGCCATTAATCATGTACTATGTGTGTTAGCAGAGCAACATCAAAATTCCATAACATTCCCATCTGAACATGAGATACCAGATATTCGCCGTAGTTTTTTTGCTAAACATGGGGTTCCAAGTGTAATAAGAGCCCTAGATTGTATGCAGGTTCGTATTCTCAACCCTGAGGGTGTTGATTCAGAACTTTTCAGGAGCTGAAAGGGTTGGTTTTCAATGAATATGCAAGTACTATGTGACAACAAGCTTCTGATTCGGGATATAGTCGCCAGTCACAAAGGAAGCACCCATGATTCCTGTATTTTCAATGAATCTACCTTAAAAACTAAGTTGGAAGGGCTTCCGGGATATTCAAATTGTTCAGGAGATAGGGGATAGGCCTGCCAAAGATGTTTACTGATGCCTCTGGCAAATTCAAGGACTTTTCCCAAATATCGTTATAACTTTGCACATTCTTCAATGAGAGTGGTGATCAAAAGAATGTTTAGAATTTGGAAATGATTTCTGCCATGCTCGTCAAAAGGTCTTAATTTTAATCCAGAAAAATGTGCCATTTTAATAGTTGCTGCAGCAGTTTCGTATAAACCTTGCAAGGCCATGCAATGAACTTGTGGATGAGGATATTGAATTTGATGATGATGACAACTATGGTCAGGATAATGGGAACACATAAAAGGACAAGACAAGAGAATTGCCATAATACGTGATTATTTTACATAATTGTGTACATACAGTATGCCTTACGGATTTTAAGCTTTTCCATTTGTCATTAAGTTGATCCCCCGAACGATTTTTGGTAACTGGATATTCTAAAAAACTTTGTACAATATCATGGGGTGTAGCCAATTGTGTCCTTTTCATATGCGCGTTTGCCAATTGCGCTATTAGCAAATGTGCCATGTGTTAAATGTGCCATTTGGAAATGTGCATTGTTCATTTGGGCCATAATTCTAATTGGATGCTGAAAACATAGTATCAAATGAAAAATGTAGTTATTCCTGAAGATCACACAAACTAGGCAAAAACAACATTATAAATTATTCTACAATTATACAGGACCACACAGATCACACATAGCCAGAATTGAAAATTATCAAAGTGCAATTATGTCACATTTGAAACTTTAGGATTTTTTACACTCAAGTTACAGTATGATCAGGGTGAAATTAATGCTATTGATTTTATGACCGGTATATATTATAATTTGGCTGATCCATGGGCGTATTAAATACTGTAACTCTATACATTTGTGTCTTGCTTATTTTGACTTTCAAACTCAAGTGGTAAGATCTGGAGTCAATGTTTAGTTTTGTTACTTCTGAACAAATTCGAAGTACGAAGGTACTGGGTACAGGATTATCTGATCATAGAATCATCATCAGATCATGAAATTGAGATCAGATCATGGAATCATTTGCAGTAGCTAAACTGTGATATAGATTACCTACATAAGTCTGAGAAAAATAAACATACAGCAAAAATTTTCGGATCAGAAAAATTTTATACAAACAATGCTTCCTAAACAATTTCTGGAATCAATAGTCATCTTTGTCACTTTTTGTATTAAAAGTGCATCCATTGCCTTTCTATGATGAATGAAAACACAAAGGCGGCACATTTGCAAAACGCCCAATTGCAGTTGACACATTGTACATATAGCGCAAATTCATAGGGCGCATATAAAAATGGCTTGAAAATCGGCGCAATTAGCGAGGGCCCAAAAGGGAAAGTGCAATTGAAATTGGCCCCTATGGCTACAAACCAATATCGTACCACGCCTTTTTTCATGTTGAGCGATTTGGCGTCTGTTTTCTTTGATTCAATAGTAGCTAGCCGTTCACAAATGCTTTTGACCAAAAATTCAACTTCTGCAGAAAAATTCTGTTCGCGTGGCTTTTTATCATTTTCTGGCTTTTTATTGCTTTCCATTTTCATACGGTAATGAAAATGTTACGGTAATGAAAATGTTACGGTAATGAATACACGCCCAAAAAATCAGCTAACCTCGTCAAGGTGAAATGACCACAATGTTTATTTTTTTCCTGTTATATCCTTTTTTATATTAAAAAACATGCCTGAGCATGTTCTGCCACCCTGTTACAAAAGTGATAACGAAAGTAACACGGTGGTAACACGGTGTTGGCTAACACGGACTTAACACGCTATTATGAATACGAGGTGATACTTGACACGGTGTTAGCTCGATCGCTGTGTTAGCCAACACAGTGTTAAGTCCTAACACCGTGTTGACTTAACATGCGATTGTGAATACGGGCCTAAATGACAGCTGGCTATAGGGGGATGCCTTTTGATAATTTCGTGGCTGTTGTGAGACAGTGGCTGTAGTGGAACGGTAGTCGTAGCAAGACAATGGATATAGTGAGACGGGCTCGACTAAGGCAGTAAGGCGAGCAAAAATGTTTCCGTTCCAGGACGCTGAAAATTTGACGTTCATATTTATCCAAAAACGTGATTCAAGATTGTCTTTCCATATCTGACAGAGCTGGGAAAGTTAAATTCAGATAAAAATTTGGTCCCTTTTTTACGATAAGATTTTACGATAAGAGCTCTATGTGAACGATTTTGACCACAGTACTGATTTGTGTCACTTTTCTATTTGGAAGTATTTTATAAAAAACAGACTATAGATTTTCCTTTCTACTAATGTACGGTAGAAACCGCATTTCAATCGCTCTGCTATTTCATCTATTTTACATTCAATTGATGGAATATTCTTGGCCCACCCGGTGTAATGGAGTGACTCAACTATAGTCTGTTTTTTATAAAATGCTCCTAAAATAAAAAATGGCATATGCAGTGAGTTGAAAATTATCTACACACAGTAAATTTCTGAGGGATAGTTAAAGGGTGTCAGAAGTTTTCAATTCCATATGACTTGCGGTTTGGCAAAAAATATTGAAAATGTGAAACAGCACTCGACTTCCAGATTCATTAATTAAAAGTATTTTAAGAAAATCAGAGTGTAAAAGTCTACTCATCTCGATTGCCCCATGAAAATAAGTATGAAGTTCTAAATATCTATGTTCTGTTTTTTTAAATGCTTGTAACTCAAAAATGCTGAAAGTAAGTACACATGCAGAATTTCGTGTCAGACTATATCATTGTTGAATGTATGTTAGGAATCGATCAACCGGCCGCTGTAAACTATGACTAAACTCTCAACTCAACTCGGTGACTTTTTTAAAAATACTCTCCGTCCTATGCGAGAAATGTCCAAAAAAAATCTCGCACGGCTAAAAAAGATATTTGCTGCTCTACGCAGAAAAAGCTAAGCAAATGACCAGCGCTGTGGCGCGATGCGCCGGATTTTGAGATTTCAAGTTTCCAAAGCACACCAATTGTATCACGATCTTGATTCCCGAATTTTTTTCATTAAATGAGAACTATGTGCGAAAATTTTTTCTAATTTCCAGCTTTTTTCCTAACAAATAGCCTCTAATTCCGTCCAATAACTTCAATTATCGCGTTTTTTATTGTAATACAGTATAGTGAAAATTGAACAAGCAATGCATACTTCATTTCATTTTTTTCGATCACAAGCATTTAAAAAAAACAGACTATAGAAGCGCGTGTTAAGTTAATAAAGGACATATATGATTTTTGAGTTTACAGTAATCTTTGGATGGTCATTCTTCGCTTGAATTCTTCGCAAATTGCAGTCGGTAAAAAATTCTATTCATTTTCAAGCGAGCTTCAAACACAAGAAATTCTTTTGTCATCCAATGTAAATGCTACAATCAACCTGAGAAAAAAAGCGACCGCGTACGCAGGTTGTTCTCTTTTTGTCTCGAGACTCATTTGTAAAAAGTTGCACTGTAAAACAGAAAAACAATTCAAATGAGAATTAATTCGAAAAGAAACGCGAAATTTTGAATGCAGCTTAGCTCGCGTAAAAGTCAGTCTTGAATCCGTAATAGAAAAGAGAGCAATTATTTTGTAATTTTTAGTTAAAATACAGCAAGCTTTGTTTTCAAATACTGATCAGGAAAATCAGATTAAACTCGATTTCGTGGACAATTTTCAATTAGCGACTGGATCCCGAATTGTCGCACGAAATATTCACGAAAGAATCGTGCTATATTGGAGAGATTAGAAGCGCTCTGAAACAAATCACGGTAAAAAGGAAGCATTACTTCACACGTCATTAGCATTGTTGTATGATATTGAATCTGGATCAGAACTTGTGCTTCTTTCCAATTACCATATCTTATTGCTACAAGTGAAATTGACCATCTTGGTAGGGTGTAAGTATCATCTACTTTCGGATGCTTCGTACTGTTTGTTACTGGCTTCACTTTCGTTTTTTTCCACAAAAAACTTTACATGCAAAAATTCGATTGTATATGACCCATAAGACACGCATAAAAGTGTCTAGAATTTCCACGCTTTTTTCGTCCTTGTAGCTTCGTTTGATCTGGTACAAAAATAACCAACGACGTCCAACTACCTTCCTTGATAGTTGGAATATGAATCAAACCAGGATGTTTCCTCATCACCATCGTTACCCGTTTCAAATCCAAAAGCTATGGCGATGGCAGACCACGTTCTGCCTAGTCTGCTTGGTGACGATCACTTTGATTTTTTTCAATAACCGGTCAACTTTGATTATACCGTCGTCTTTTGAAAAGATCAATATCGTCGAAAATGTGGCTCAAGAAATAGAGTTCGTCAAGCGCAAATTGGATCAAATAAACAAGGACGAATTTGGCCATTGTTTCAAAAAGTCGGCCGATTGGAACTTCACGTACGAATGGACTTTGATGCCGTCGTCGTGCCGGCTGGATATTGACGCTGTTTTGTTGATCAAATCGAGCATCTATCGAGCACCACTTCGATGGTCGTTGAGGGAAACTTGGGCTAAAAATATTTCGTGGCCCGGGTAGGGAAAAGCCAGGTTTTCATACTAATCCACGGTATTTACGTGCAAGTGTATTTCTAACTCAGCGAGAAGAAAATTAAAATAATTCTGCGTCTCTTTTTGGATATCGGAAAATTCTTCAACAGTCAAAATTTTGTAGGAGAATACTTTTGATTATCTTTTGTACTTCCGACTGAAGATTATATAAACATTTGAACTGACTCTGCAGAAAGTTGACTTCATAAATGGCCACTTTTGTTACGCTGAACCAGAATATCATTTGATTAAAATCAAATAATTTCGGGAATACATAGAATCGAATGAGATTTTTTATTTTTCGGTTAACATTTTTTCTAATTTTCCGTCTCTTGCATACTTGTCCATTTTATTTGAGAACTTCTATTGTATTGCCTTGATTTAATGCTCGAATTCAAAATCAATATTTTTATTCGCAAATCTAGTTGAACGCGATCGAATTTTCAACACTGTTCAACAACACTGTGTTTCTGCACTCAAACGAAACTTGAATTTTGAAAATCAATCAGTTTTCAAAATGTTCTCTAGCATCGTCAGGAATTTTGATTTCGATTCTGTAACACAATAAATTTCGTCGCGTCTAAAAGTGTTCGCGCCGAAAAGCAAATAATTTGCTGTTTGAGACGTAACCGTCTATAATCGTGAGCAATTCTACAGTAATCAGTCACAATTCGAAAAATTCTTCACACTAAGAATCCAGTTGTGGAGATAAGTACGATTGAGGTCTTTAGGTTAGATTTGATTAATAGTCTTGCAAATTTTTCACTTCTCATCATTGAAAATGCGTTACTGACGTCAATTCTGCGTATTTTCTGCATGGACTTTAACACGCGTCTTCTTCTCTCAGCTACAATATGAAACGTGTATTCTTGACCGGTGTCGCACCGAGCGGTCAATCTACGAACTTACTGAATTACGAACATTCTAAATACGACGATATCTTACAAGGCGATTTCGAAGATACGTACAAAAGTGTCAGTAAGAAAATCTACACGGGTATGCGTTTCGTTAAACTCCATTGTCCGTCTGTGAAATGGATCCTCGTGGCAGATGACGACGCCGTAATGCTACCTTGGAACGTTTTGACTTACTTTCTTGACTCGTCAAACGTCATCAGTGATCAAAAAGTTGTTGATGAGAACCAAAAAATTCTAGCCGGATTTGACATCACAGGAGCCCGAACGATCAGAGACAAAAAAGTAATGAAAAACAATTTTCTCAAGTCACTGATATTCTGAAAGTTGAGGAATCATCGGAGTGGTTATCGGCGCATGAAACGATTTCGAGAATTGGAATTTGTCTCGGTTAGAGATGATAGAAAAAACCTCAAAAGAAATCCGAAATTCGCTTATGATTTTTCAGAAATAATTTCAACAAGAATAGAGCAATAATTGAAATATAAAGTTATAAACTGGAAAAGATAATGGAGTTAAATAATTAGAATTGTGAAGAACCAAATGTGTGATTAGTAAATAAAATCGATTCCAGCCAGAGTTTATGATGTGTTCACGGAATTGAGTTTTCGAAATTGCAAAAAATTGACGGCATATTAGAAACCAGAGTCTACTGCAAGCATGCTTATCTGAATGCGAATTTTGTAGAAACCTGTGAAACTTCGGCTTGAGAAACTGTGCGATTTCGCCTTTTTTTGGCTTTTTGAATTTGAAAATTTTAATTCTTTTTTAACTTTATTTTGATTTTGAACAGTTTTTAGAATATTTAAGATTATCTTTTAGTTTTATTAACATTTGTATGTTTTTTGAATATTTTGAATTTTTATTTTGGATTTTTTTAAGTTTGAATTTTCTAAAAAAATTAATATTTGAATTCGGTTTGAATATTAGAATTTGATTTAGATTTGCTTATTCCATATTCAACTATTCGAATTGAACGAATCTGACCCATTTTTGATGAAGGTCTCTTAAATGGATCTTCTTTATGGAAGACCTTTATGGATTTTTGCGTCGTCCCGAAATTTCTGTCAACATCACAATCTTTCAATTTCAGGATCGATGGTACGTCAGTCCCGAAGAATATTCTTGCCCCGTATATCCGCCTTACGTTAGCGGCAGTTTATACGCTTTGACCTACGGAACAATGGAAATGTTCTACTCCTATGCAAGGGCTTTCGATCCTTTATTTCTGGACGACGTTCTTTTGGGCGTTTTTGCTCGATTGAGCGGCGCCAAATTCCATCATTTACCGGGCAATAGGTTCAATTTTTTCTGTAACGGTATACTTTCTAGTCATTCGGTAGGCGAACGTCCGCCTGACTATTTAGCTTGTCACGGGGCCGATTTGCCATCCGAACAGCGAAATTTGTGGCGCCAATTTTGCAGCCAACCGATACCGAGCGATCGAGCTATTATCGGCATTTTGAATAGAGTCTATTGCTCAAGTCTTGTGTGATGTTAATTTGTTGGAACAAAAGAAAAAATAATAAAATAAAAAAAAACAAAAGAACAAAAAGAACAAAGAGAAAGTATTGAATTTGATAAAGACGTTGCGATGAAACCTGCAATTTACAGGAATGGAATTACATAAGTCAAAAACTGAATGTTAAAGCCTGGAATACTTCTTTATCGCATTCAAAGCCGATTGTGACCCGAGCCCGGTTGCAAAAACATTCTCTTCGGGTAAATCGAATCCATGAGTTTTCCGATTCAAGTTTCGATTTCCTACTTTGGATGTAGGTTTCAAAAAATTCAGCATTGTTGACGAATTAAAATGTCCGGCTCTCAGTTAACGAGTAATTCTGATGGGTAACCTTCGTGAAGAGGATTTTTATGCAACATGGGCTCTGAACACTCTGGATTACGACATTTTCCAGTTAGTACGAACAGGAGACAAAAAAAGCGGCCTGCCCTCAGTCTGCGTTTTTCACCTACAGTTTGTTATGAGATGCTTCTAAATTTAAATAATGTCAAAAATTATTGTTAAATCTTTTACTACAGATTTTTTTCTAAAAAAATTTTTAAAAGCTGGTTGAGTAGCGCAGGAAATCATGAAAAAGTGTTACGTTACACATGCTTTTCTGTTATTACTTGGTAGTAACTCCATGAAAAACGGACTAAAGATCTTCTACGTAGCCCATCACCTCTACAACCTGTATTTTTCCTATTTTTTTGCTCCAAAAAATGTCGGCTTAGAATGCATAAGTAAAAAACTTGCGCATTCTGAGCCGAAAAATTACCGTTTTCAATAAAATTTGTAAAGGTTTTCAAAATTGTTAGTGTGTACGTTTTTATTGGAGAATTTTGGATGGATCAGAAATGTGCAATTAAACAAAATTTATTGTCCATTCTTTTTTCAGTGAACCTCTTTCTACTAAGTTCGCCGATAAGTTTAGAATCTAACGCACAAAGTTCAATGTATTCAAGTTTGGCTAGTAGAATTCCTGCATATTGTACTACAGATAAATTTTCTCTCGAATGTAAAATAGAAAACCTGGCAGTGGTCGTGTTTACTGCAGTGCAGCATCTATACTTCATTTATTTTGAAATGATCGGTGAAGCGATCCCCTGGAAGTAAAATCGGAAAAATTAGTTTCAGTAGTTCAGTGGTTCAGTAGTTCAGTGGTTCAGTATTTTCCAGTTGCACCAACAATTAATAGAACAGTCGGTTCTCTAGTAGTTCAGTAGTTGTTCTGTAGTCGCTCCTAGTAGTAGTTCAGTGGACCATTAGCAGTTCAGTAGTTCAGTATTTTCCAGTTGCACCAGCAATTAATAGAACAGTCGGTTCTCTAGTAGTTCAGTAGTTGTTCTGTAGTCGCTCCTAGTAGTAGTTCAGTGGACCATTAGCAGTTCAGTAGTTCAGTATTTTCCAGTTGCACCAACAATTAATAGAACAGTCGGTTCTCTAGTAGTTCAGTAGTTGTTCAGTAGTCGAGTCTAGTAGTAGTTCAGTAGTTCAGTAGAAATCGCACAAACAAACCCCACACCATACAATTCAAAGAAATCGCACAAACAAATCTATTAACGAATTCGGGTTCGTTTTTGACGGGGGCCTTAATGGGAATATGGGTTCCATCCATACAGCCGATGACGCATATAAAAACAAATCGCTACTTTTATAATATTATCCGGCCATCGAATGACAGAGTCAAAACAGTTGTCAATTAACAATTCTGTAATATTTTTAACTTTTCCGGAAACTGTCGACTTATGAGGTCCATGAGCGTCGCCCACAATTTGCATAAACGCACCGGTAGCAAAAAATCGAATAGCCAGCAGTAATTGTTCTTTAGGACTGAGCGGAAAATTTCGATCTGTGTCATAGCTTAGTTCAAATCCTATTTTGTTAAGTATACCAAAATCTGGATACGAAATCATCCAAATCAAAATTAATACGCGGTCGAATAAGCCGTTTTTTAGGCGGAATTTCCACGTTATCATTATCTTCATCCTCTGCTACTCCACAACATCATTCGACTTCGATATCGATTCGATTCGATAGAAAAGCTTACTGGACTACTGAACTTCCACTAGAATAGTTCAGTAGAAAACGCGTTAGTGCAACCACCAAATTTTTCGACTACTGAACTTCAGTAGTCTTTCAGTAGTTCAGTAGTCGCTGGTGCAACTGGCCCCTGCTTTGACAGCAGTTTCGATAGAATGAACAAAGAAAATTGTAGCAGATGCCCGATTTTTGCATGGAATTAACGCGGAATGCATGGGAAAGATTTTTTCTATACTCAATACAACTAGTTTAGATTGATGTTCGTGCGTCTCTGTATGTTTTACTTCCGATCTGACCTTGGTTTCTTTGGCAGCAATTCTATTTCGGAAAAGTATTGTCATTCTGTTAGTAGTAGTACTAAATTAAATATTAAATTATGCCCATAATTTGTTTTGAGGCAAAATTTACCAAATATTTTAACTTGTTGGCCAAATTTTTCAAAATGGCTGCTTTAATGATAACTCGACAAGCTCAAAAACTGTCATTCTTTATATCGTTGGCTTTACTGGTCGGTATTTTATTCATTTATGTCAATGTGGAAAATTTACGTTACACGATAGTTCGAATTTCGGAAAAAGAATTTTCTATTCGACAAGGTCGTTTAGATGAATCGGTCAAGAAGAGTTTAGATATTCCGAATTCCGAGACGAAATATAGGCCGGGAAGAGTACTAATAACAGGAAGAGATGTGAGCAATAAATTTTTGCGTGTAAAAGACTGTATCGAACAAGACATTTAAGCTCCAGCTCAACTGCAGGTTAAGCTATAGCTCAACTCTATACGTTAATCTACCATTGCCGTTAAAGTGCAGTTCAGTTGCAGCTTAACTCAGGTACACCAAAAGACCTGACAGTTAAGCTGCAGCTGAGCTGCATCTTAACGCCGATGATATAACATATAGAGTTGAGCTACAGCTTAAGATGCAGTTCCGCTGGAACTCTAATCTCTCTGATGAAACCGGTTCAGGAACTATTGTTTCGAATATTTCGAAGAGTTGATCTATTTT
The DNA here is from genome assembly GCA_963922205.1 of Romanomermis culicivorax. Lineage (NCBI taxonomy): Eukaryota > Metazoa > Nematoda > Enoplea > Mermithida > Mermithidae > Romanomermis > Romanomermis culicivorax. The sequence continues at coordinate 930,862 of CAWUHX010000100.1, read as the reverse complement.
ATAATTTTGAGTTTTTATTTGTAGTCTGTTGTCATTTCCGATACTGTAACTTAATTTTTTATCAAATTAATCATAAACTAAGAGCCTTTTTAGGGTTTCCGTGCTCGCGCGGACTTGGAACAATAAAAACTGAATTTTCATTTTTTGCTTCTCTCTACAAGTTTTTTAGTATACAGAATACAAGTCTTCGATGAAATGTCATTCCAATTAGAATGTCCAATAAAAGTACCAATGATAAATTTGTCTCCAAATTTCCTCGAAAACTTAACTTCTGATCCAAAAAATGTCGGATTTCTGAACAAACTGCTTTAGAATAATTTTGTTTTACTGCTTTTCAGTCCGATGTGAGTTACCTGGAACACGTTTTTGACATATTCGGACGATTGGGCTACAAGAACGCTTCGAACGATCATGATTGGGATGTGTTTTGGAGTCACAATTTTCCATTTTCGGAAGACGGAACATTGCAAGGAAAGAAAACTTTACGGCCGAATCAATTAGTGAGCATGCGAAAGCTGTTAAGAATTTTTAGCAGTTCGTGGAACTGAAAGTCATTGAGAGGTGCAGTTTTGAAATTTCGCTCAACAGAAGTTAAGTGAAACTGCCCGATCTTCTAGATTCGAAAATTTACTCCGACTCAAGCGCGATTTCGTATTTCAGATGCTGGGAAAAAACTAGAAGGCTCATTATGAAATGGAGAGGGCCCCTGTGAGGTATGGAGTGATCGAAAAAATATTACCCGTAATTTTTTCCTATGACTCCGGACAACAGACATAAATATACCAAGTCGTCAAAGTTTTATGATTCAAACAGTTTGTCTCATACATGTATTTGAAAAGAAGTGTCTTAAGAACTCCTCCTGAAATTGTTGGCCATGTGGCTAGCCCTACAGTGACCCCTCAAGATTTGTCAATCGTAACCAAAATGGGCTAGCCATAAAAATCCTCATCCTTTGAATCCGTTGTAGACGGGGTGGCCGACCGCGCCGAATGTGCCGGCTGACCGACTGTATCGGTTGGATAACCGTACCGAATGGCCGACTGGAGCACATGGCCGACCGTACCAGATGGCCAACTGCGCCAGGTAGCCGGATTCAATTTCAAATAGTTTATAAGTCCAATCTTGTTTTTGCAGTGTCAATAAAATGCTGCAAAATATAGGTTTCAATGCTCAAGGTATAATTACATAAACGCAAGGGCAACGCAAAAATACGTAATTAAAACACAAAATGGGATTTCTGAATTTCTAAGTTTTTCATTTTGTAAGAAATTTTTCCCCCGTATCTGTTCGTTTTGTCGAATATATTTGTTATAAAAATGAAAATGATTTTGGAGCTGCAGAACATTTGTTGACAATGCATGAAAATTGGACGTTGCTTAAGTGCGAAAGTCGCTCAAATCCCAATAATTTTTTGCCTTTTCAAAAACAATAAAGCTAAACATGGATGATCTGTTGTTCTATTTTTCTCGAAAACTGAACAAGTTTTGTCAAGTTCTAACATATTTTATACATTTTTTGCTGCAAAAATATTAGAAAAAGGCCAATAGAATCAATTAAGACTTTTATAATGAATTGAAAAATTATGACGGGAAAAATAATCGGATCGTCACATTTCGGTCCGCCGGTACAGTCGGCCAAGTGCTACAGTCGCCCACTAGCTACGGTCAGACAGACGGCACAGGCGGCCACCCGCTATGCAATCTGCAAATCGAAGACACTGAAAAACTTTTTTTGAAGACAAAACGGTCAGAAATGTCAATTCATGGTGGTTTAATTTTACACTGGTTTCCCAGAGAGCTGCAATTTGTAGGTTCGGGCTTGGAACTTTTTTGATAACACTTCATACGAAAAATATAACAAAAAATTCTGCTACAGGTAATGGAACTACATATTTTCACTGCAATCTTTCCAAGTTTCTAAAAGTATGCGACAAGAAAAAATATTGATCTTCTACTATCCTTATATTATATATTGCAGGTCAATCACATTCCGGGCTCCGGATTCTACACTAGCAAAGTGCATTTGGCTACGTCGAAACTACTCGGAGTTCCGCCCGCTTTCCGTCTTCCGGAACAAAAAACGGAATTTTTAAAATTTGCTGACGAAAATTCGGCGAAAGTGTGGATACAAAAGAATAATGAACATCGCGGCATTAAAATCCGCAAATTTAGCGGTAAATTCATTGTTTTGAATGTCATTCTCCGATACGTTCCATTTTTCCCAACAGTTTAGACGTAGAATTGAATAAACGTGGAACATTCGTGCAGGAATACATTGATAATCCGTTATTGATTGATAACAGGTAATATGATTAAGCAGAAGCAGTGAGGCATATTATGGTCCAGCAGAAAATTGTAAAAATATAAAATGACACTTGCTTTCCAGTTTTATTATTCAAGTGTATATCAAGAAAAAACAGACTAGTGACACTGGACAGCTATAAGCTTTCTTTCTGCTAAACACAGTAATCGTCGACAGAATACAGCAACCATTGACAATGGAGACATGTTCGAAATTGTACTTTTTGATCAAAGTGCCTGAACAGAAACGTATGACATCAGAATTCTAAAATTCGAGTTCTTCGCGCCAGAAATAAATTTTGTATGCTTTTTAGACAACAATTACTATTTTTTGAAACACTTTTCGAACTTTTTTGGTGAAAAAAGCGAAACTTTTTTCTCCAGGGGTCCCCTTACAATATTGAGAAATCGTCCCATAAAACCATCCGTTCCATAAAAGTCGCTCAACCTCCTCAGGCCTCGGGGCTCCGCTACATGTATCCACAAAGCACTTATGAAGTTATCCATTGATCCTTCTGTTCCCAATTCTTTGTTTTATAGTGAATTTTACGAATCAAGAACGGTTTTGGTTATTCTTTCAATCTAAAGTCACATTGCTGAGAAATTCTGGAAAGTTCGCTCTGATATTTTAGAAAATTCGATATCGGCATTTATACAGCTATTACATCGATCAATCCTCTGATCATATATACTTTCGACGGTGAAGTATTAGTCAGGTTTGGAGGTTAACCTGTTCTTACCAAGTTTCGTCTTACTATATTTTTTGCAGATTTTGTCCCAAAGATTATAATCCTTTCGATGCCAATGATATTGACAAATACGTTATAGGCGACGATTACACACCTCTTTGGGAAGTGAGATAGTGTTTTTTAATATGCGTTCTTTGAAACCTGGAGTGTTCTTAGTGTTAAGCAAGATTCTAATGCATAAAAATTCTATCTGCCTGCGGATCCGGAACACAAAATTTCAGAAAATGAGTAGATTGAAAGCTTTTGCGTCCATCAATAGCTCTTGTGGTAGTGCATCGATTTCGGTGAAGGCTGTAATTATATGGATCAACCCTGATTTTTCAACATTTCGGTCCTTCAAACCATTTCTTGATGTATATTCCGAACCAGTCTCGACTCCCTTTAATGTAAAATACTTTCGACTACTAAGTTCGCATTCAGAATAAACATGCAAAATAATTTCATTCCGAATAAATTTCTGCGTAATTTTCTGCTTCAAGTTTTCATGTATTATCAGTTCTAGCTGAATTGAACGTTTTATCGATATAGACATTGGTGATTTTCATGCCAATGTTGTTGTAATCAGATTTACTTTCTTAGTTTGCTGCCGTTTTACGCAAAACTGAAAAGTTCTAGTGATCATTTCAAGTAAGTCCCAACAAAAAGTGGTATTTTAATTTTTGTAGATTCCCAGTTTGCAAAAATACTACAATACAGCTAAACTGACCAGGAAACAAACTTTAAACGCTTACGTAAGACACGAATTGAATGAAGACCCCAGTAAAATTTGGCGCCAAATTGCCGAAATTATCAGGCAAATTTTTATAACCAGCAAATCCGATTTCATGCGAGTTATGAAAGACGTCCATTTTTCTTCGTACGTAACTGTTCGGAGTTCAGTTTTTTGAATCGGACCCGAATTTTTTTTGTAGGAATGTCTTCGAACTGAGCCGCTTCGACTTCGTGGTTGACGAAAATTTGAACGTGTTTCTAATGGAAGTAATGGCAGCGACTATGAATCCCAGAAATCGGAATTTCGGGATTCTTTGGTTCAGCAGTCCACACAGTTTGAGCTTTTTCCTGTTGAATCAACTTATTTTGTATTCTAGGAGCTCGATATAAAGTTTTATAGTCCAGAGGTTCAGTAACATTTTACAGGAGTTGTTTGGGTGATCTAATAATCTTGTAGGTGCTTGGTTCATCAGCTAAGTTTCACGAAAAATTCTACGGTCAATGCCAGCTACGATACTCACGATTTATTTGTAATTTGTAATGCACAAGAAGTGACCTTGACCTCTGTTTGACTCATAAAAAACTCACCAATGCGGACAAAGAATGTTTTATCGAACCTCTCAGATCAGTAGACTTTTACAACTGAATTGCCCGATGTCAGTATACAATGTCAGTTTTTATTGTTGTCATGTGATGGTTTTTGGTTGAAGAGGAAGTACTTCTTGACGTTTCTTAACTATTAATTTTTGAGATGTGTCAAAGTTCTAATCTTTAATTTTTTATCTCTGAATGCTATTTCTCTATAACTGAATTTCTAACTGTTTTCGATGCGACAAAAAGTTTAAGCGCTTTTCCTTGAGGGATTTCCATCGTTTGGGAGAACAGGTTAATTTCCTGACAGATCAAATACAGTTTTTGACACATGGTTGCGGCATTTGGACGTGGATCAAACAAGGGCCTTTCGTTAAGGTTGCTCTTGAGCCATGAGATTGAGTGGATTCTTTCTGCTACATCATCACAAGTCATGCACATTTAACTGGACTCAAATATATGTAGCAGGAGCCACTCATTGACCATGTTAGGTGGGTGTGTGAAGTGTTTTCAAGATTTTAGTATGGCGTATAGTCAATACGCTTTTGATAAATACATGTAAATTCCGTACATTATGTGATAGGTCTGATAGAATTGTCACAGATCGGGGGTCAGTGGGGACCTGAGACAGATGCGGAAGAAGGGAATGGTTTCACCCCTATTCAGCGGAACACACAACAGTGATACTCAAAACAGCGAAACTCAATACAGCGATTCTCAACTCAGCAAAGTCTCAAAACAGCGAATCTTAATTCAGTGACACGCCAAGGGAATTACCAGTTAGTAAATGAGCCAAAGGAAAGATGCTATAAACTACACTTAGAAATGTGGCTTACAAGAGAGAAATACCGTACTGTAGACGAGTAGGTTAGGCAGCTATAAAGCCCATTACTAACTAATGCGCGAATAGAGCTACAAAGTCCAGGCACTAACAATTCGACGATGGTCTGCTGACAAACCCAAACAGGGCAAAGGCCGTACCATGGCCGTGCGCAAGGGGGGGCGGGGCGGCCGCCCCCCCCCCCATTGAGGCATTAACTCTAAACCGAAAAGATGCGTTTTGGTGGACTTTAAAAGATCAAAATCTCAAAATTTTCCGGCGCTTCGCGCCGGTCATGGGTATAATTTATAACTATATTCTATCAGGCGCGGCCGTTAGCATATCTACTTCGACTTACTAATTAATGCTCAACAGTTTCTATCAATCAAGTTAGCTCGTTTCATTTTCTAATCGTTTACAGTCAATTATGTCGCCGAAAATAGAGATTTTTCATCAAGTCTCGATTTTTTCTCTCGATGATTGGAATTTTTTGAACGTTTGCAATCTGAACTTTTGCATTTATTGAAGGTGGAAATTGAAGACATTACTCTAGAACGCGATTTCAAAACATTTGTTCACGGATTATCTGTTGGAGAGATTTATTTTTCAGCGTTTTAGAATACAAAAACCCGAAAATTTTTCCGGCGCTTCGCGCCGGAATGGGAGGCAAATTACGCTTCATCAGTCTGATTTTAATTTATTTCCCAACGTTATGAAGGTTCATTTTCCAGCGTTTTAGAAAGTGAAAATCAAAAAATTTTTCCGGCGCTCCGCGCCAGACCATTCTATAGAACACTTCATGAGCTCATTTTGACTAACATAACCAGAATTTTCTCAATTTTTTTCCTCATTTTTGCAGGTTTCTGACTACAAATACAACAAAATGCTTGGGTATGCTCCTAAAATGCATAAAAAAGGATCCGTAGCCACATTATAAGCGTTTTTAAAAATGTGGAAAATTTTTGGAAAATGAGGAAAAAAATTTTGGGTCCGGTTCTCATGTGGAAAAAATCTTAGAGAAAAAAAAACGGTGATGCACACAGTATATTCGCGTAAGATCAACATTTTCTGGGGCTATTCAGTGAAAAAATCTAGTCCGCCCCCCCCCCCCACGAAAAAATCCTGCGCACGGCCCTGGGCCGTACTATAACAGAAAAAGTTGAGAGATCACCATTCTTTTTCCAAATGAGTCTCAGTGTGCAGAAAGATGTTCATGCAAATAACAAACAACCTGCATATAGGGACAGCTTTCTTCTCAAGTTGACTGCAGCAGCTAGAAGAATAAGTTGTTAAAAAAAGATTTCTGCCTGTTGTCACGTCAAACGGAAAAGCCATGTCACGTTAGGTGGAAAAGTGGGACACACGTGATGTTCTGTTAGGTTTTTCCAGCCACATTGATGGTAAAACATGTCAGTTTGACCCTATCACAGTGAGTGATAGTGTCACGTGCCGACGGATTTCGTCGAACGTCACGTGATTCACATCACAATTTTTCATTATGTTTTTTGTTATGTTTTGTGTTACAGTAATTTACATCAATTTTGCGTTTCGTTTTTTATACTTTTTACATGCAATTTATGTGTGTACTTTTTATGTTTATTTCTGTTGCTTTTGCGCACATTTATTTCCGTTTCGATTTATTATTTTCAATCGCACACGTAGACTATGGTATGTGCCCGCTAGTCAAGAATTTCCGTTAAAGATAAGCTCTCCGAGCTCATCGCTGTAATTAGAGCACAACGTGCACTTCTTATCAGTAAAAACTAGCGACGTTTCACAACGTGAAACGACTAGTTGAAATTCTTCACTAGTGACGTTCCTATGTTAAGCATGGAGAGTGAAAACTCGCCCCAATGCTTAACGTTGCGAACTGAAAATGTCTATGTGATCATAGGCATCTTCTGCAACGATTTCCGCTGCAGAAGTTAGCTTGGGGGAGTGTTAACTCCGCCCAAGGCATACTGTAGTCTATGGAGCCCTTTAAAAGGGCATGTTTTGTGTGTTTTTGGCACTCTCTTAGAGCCTAACTGGTTTTCGTCGTTTTAGCTTCACGTCGCGTCCGCCGTCGATATTTTTATATATTTTATTGTTGTCAACTGCGCCTTGCCGTACGTCGAATAAATTACCATATTTTCGTCCCCGACCTACACACCTACACTTACACACGTCGCCTACAGTAACCTGACCGTAGGAACCCGTCACCGTCGCCGTTAGTGTAGAGACCCGTCGCCCCTCGCCGAGGAAATGTTAATTGTCCCCGCCTGCCGTTTAGCAGCCGCCGAATCCCCACGCCGAATCGCTCGGAGTTCGTTCCCACATCGCCGTCCGTAGGACCCCCGCGTTTGACCCCGAACCCGTCGCCCAGCGCCGAGTAACTTGAGAAGGAGTATCGTGAGTCCTCTCAGGGGTTATTGTTATTGAGGGTATATTTGTGGGAGTCTCCCCTAAGCTAGTTTTCCCCCGGAAGGACCCTCAGTTGAGAAAGCCCTCAGACCCTTAAGGTCAGGGCCAATAAAGGGGATTTAGGTTAACAATCGGGTCCCCTACAGTAAGCCATTCTTCGAATGGCACCGTCCCCCATTCCGTAGAATGAGGATTAGGGATTGACACCCCCGACCCGGCCGCGTTGTCCATTATTCTACAGCATTAACCCCAGGACAAGGCCGAGATACACCATAGGTTTACCTGTGGTAGTATCAGCTGGGTTGGGTTCCCGAAACGAAGATCAATACTGGAGCCACCCCACGGGGTCACAGCATGTCACCTACCGTGTCATGGCCATGTTTCCTATGGGATATGGTACGGGTTCGCCCATCAATGTGACTGATCACCACCTCCGTTTAATGTGACATGGCTCCACCTTCGTTTAATGTGACATGGCGAGGCTGGAAAATCGACCTTTAAGTCTGACTCCACAGTCCTTGGGAACGAACCTTTTAACCTTTTGAGTGAGATACCTCTTTCAACTAGGTAAATTTTCGATTTGAGTAGGGGAAACCTCCATCAGATCATGAGAATCGCCACTTGAGTGGGGAAACCTCTCTCAGGTCTGCTGATTCGCTTCCAAAGTGGGACACTGACCCTTGGGATGAAATTTTTGCCCTCATGTAAGTGGATACGCCCGTAAGCAGGTAGACTACCCCTTAGGTCGGAATAGGCCCTTATATTCGAGTTTAACGCCAACTCAGATAGCACCGCATTTGAGTAAAACTTAATTACTGTAGGTCGGGATTTGCCCCACGAGTGATTAAGTTAATGACCCTTGCGCGTAATTAACCCCTCATGATATACTAGCTCCTGTCAGCTTTAGTTAATCCTCTGGTATCGATTTTTCCCCAGATATAATCCCCAAGAGTCATAAAATTCCCAGAGTTGAGTAAATGGAGTATTCTGCAGTAATTCTCCTCTGAGCTTTTCTTTTTCCTTTTTTTCTTTCTATTTTTCTCTTCTAATTTGGGCCTCCATTCACTGCGTGTGATCGGATAGGTTACTGTAGCGCCGTAGGCCTTTTTGGTTACAGTATGACTGCGATTAGCATGTACTCTAACTACAGTATACCTGGGTACGGGTACTTGAGTATCACAGCCCATGAGGTTTTCACAGCCCCTGAGGGTTTCGGGATCTCCGATCACGAGGTACAGTAACCCTTCCACTCTTGATTCTGGACGTCAAGTGTGGTCGTGAGTTGTTATCTGTGTCCGGTGCGTGTGTCAACACACTTTTTCAAAACTTTTCTTATCTTCACTGAGCACTAGCCCAGTTGCTCATTTTTCCGGCCAAACAAGCCAAAATTTTACTGTTGACACATATAACACCGTACTTAGCAGATCACATTGCTTATCTCTCGGGCCTCAAATTTTAATTTTATTTACTTTACTTTTTATTTCTCGGTCTTCTATGCGTCGTGTGTGACCCAATTAAAATAACTTTTTCACCTAATAAATTTTCTTATCTCCAAAATCAACTCAAATAAAACTTATACCCCATTTCCTTTTCTTTCCACTTTCTAACCAAACAAATTAAAATTTATCCTTTTTCCTACCAAAAAAAAACAACCCCAAACAAACAAAACATTCTCTTTTCACTTCTATTCAAATTTTCACAACCAAAACTTTTCTTCACTGGTCACACATACGTCATAGTTGGCAAACCTTCAGTAGGGCATTCTTATTATTTTTTCCACTACTGTACGGTCTTCTTTCTTCTTTTTAATTTTTCTATTTCTGGGTGGTTGCAAGTGGTGAGAACCTTAGGGTTGGGACCACTGACGTCAGCAACAACTACGTCTTGGGTTGTTGCTATAAGGTGTTGTGTCTTGTGCGACCCCACCTCTGACGTCCGCAACTACCTCACATGCTGCTGTTGCACTGAGGCTTGACTAGCGGGGTCATGCTTCTGACGTCAGCAATGGCCGCATATCAGGTGGTCATTAAGGGGTTGATGGTCCTCCGTGTCCTCCCCCTGCGTCTGCAACAGCTGCATCCCTTGCTGTTGCTTTAAGGGGTGGGTGGCCCTCCGGCTCTACCTCTGACGTCAGCAATGGCAACGTAACAGGTTGATATTGCAGGATGGTGACCGTATGGCACTGTCTTCTTGACGTCTGCAACAGTAGAGGCTCGTGTTGTTGCACTAGGATGGGTCGGTTATTCCGACTTCAGTCCTTGACGTCAGCAACAACAATGCATCGTATTGTTGTTCGGAGATGTGAGGCCTTACAAACCACACATCTGGCGTCTGCAACAACTGCATCTCATATCATTGTCGTAGGATAACTGAGACTCAGCTACTACCTTTTGACGTCAGCAACGGCGATGCTCCGTGTTGTCGTAGCAAGGTTGCTGGCCTAGGGCCCTATCTACTGATGTCCGCAATGATAAATCTCTATTCCAGTATCGGAATTAAGACTGTACAGTCTTATTCTGGCGTCAGCAACGGCGATGCCCCGTATTGCCGCAAAGAGTTTGTAGCCGTAGGCTCTTACTTTTGGCGTACATACTGCAATATGAGATTATGGCACTTACATCACAGCAACCTGAGGTCAGCACCGAGTGTGGTGGTGCGTATCACATCTTTTGACGTCAGCACCGGGTTACTGTGGGTTTCCAAGATGCCACTTGAGTTCTAGGTGATGATTGTAGTATTATTTTCTCACCTACGGCTCTCGTTTAGGGTTGTATCTGTGTGCTACCGGTGCCTGGGAAACATCAGTAGACACACTCACGCAACCTGAGATGCAACCAGTCCGTGGCACTGATCAAGTTGTCCGCAAGGGTAGCGGCACTGATGGATCAGCACGTGACTACTCTTCTAAGCTTTAACTGCAGGTTTGAACGGGTTTACACTCAGCCTCAGCTGGGTTGGTTGTTCAACATACGCAACTGTTGGGCATTTGCAGTCAGTACTGCCTGTGTCTAACAACTGCAAGGGTTGTCAACCTTCCTGTAAATTTCTTATCTAAACTCTCGCATTTCTTTCTCATTTATGATCTTCTTTAGTGTCCCCACCAGAATAATTCCTCAGGAATTACGGCACAGCCACTGGTTGGGCCTAAAGTGTAAAAGACCCCTCTGTAATCATTTCTTTACACTCAAACGCCTTCGTTAGCTGGCCTAATAATGTCCGCACTAGAGTCGCCCTTAATCCTGAGTCCGCCTCTGTTGGTTTGTCCCTTAGCATAATATTACCGCTAGTCCACCTAAGCGAAGGTGTTGGAGTCCGCCTAAACACATTACAACTAAGTCCGCCTTAGCTCCTCACTTTACACTCATTTATTCGAGACAGACTGTACCCCTGATCTCAAGATGCGTTGAGCCTAGCCTCGATTCATAGGAGGAAGCCTGCATTTCCCCACCTCCACCACTGGCACAGCTGGGCCAAGGACCCCCATGCCCTTTTACTGACTGAGTGTGTCAGAATAGCACCCTGGTACCTGGTGCTCTTATATCTCAACTGGTGACCTGCGATCCTCACTTCATCTCAGTGAACGGACACCCGGCCCCCAGCTGTATATAATACTCCTGGAGAGTTCCCGTTCTGTTCAAAACGCGCATTCCCGTTTTTGGGCACGGTTGTAGCATACACGCGAATGACGTCCTCCCGGGATCCTCCTGTCTAGTCATCACACTTTTCAGAGTTCGCAATTGCTCCTAGTGAGTGAGGCTGATTGCGTAATAGTGCGATTCCCTTTGCGTAGTCTGGTTTGTAAACTAATTTTGTCCCTATCTATTAGCACCCACTAAGTTTACTTTATGTTGTCCCCTTTTACTTATTAATTCTTAAGCTACTCCATGCGCTACTCCTGGTGAGTAGGACTTTGTCGGTTACGAGCCCTCCCATATCCCAAAGTTTGTAAACTAGTACAACAGACTTAACCTCCAGATAAAATTCCCTTTTGAGCGGGTTTATCCGTACGCCCTCACGTCGGTTCCTTAATTTTATGGTTTGGAATTCCACCACTTTCTTTCAAATGTATCATACTTTTGGTTCAAATAACCGGGTCTAGCCCCATTTATCTCTAAAGTTTGGGTATACTTCTCCCTCTCTTTACACTCGGGTTATCCCCTCTTTACCTTCATAGGTGACCAGATAAATTCCCTTCTGAGTCAACCTGTTTCTCCGTCTGGCTGTTCTGAGAGCTAAAACCTTGTCCTTTTCTAGCCCAATCGCTGAGTGGCCGCTAGATATTGAAAAGAACAAGCGTTACAGCCTCAACACGCCGTCGCGCAAACGATCTCGTACTTCCCGCGCTTCCTCGCCACGCGACTACAAAAGTAACTCTTACTTTACTCCTACAAAATAGAGACACCTAGACGTTCCTGTCGACTTAGTACTAAGTTTAAACGGACAAGTGAACACCTCTCTATCCAGTTTGATCGAATAACTTCACAGGCACGATCATCAGTCTTAGATACCTTACAGGAAGAGGAATTCTCACCTATGAAGTCAGAAATTGATTTACCTTCACAGATTGAGAATAAGGTCCAAGCTGCATTTGAGAATGCCCTTGGACCACTCAACCAAAAGCTAGAGGCTATGAATGGCAGAAGGCACCCTCCTGTGTCCAGCTTCATGGCCCCTCCTGCCTTTTCAGGTGCTTTTGGTGAGTCCATAACGGATTTTATATCCCACTTGACCCGCTTCTTTACACTTCAAGGGGTAACAGAAGCGGATCATGCATATAAAATCGCGTTTTTGGAGTCTTGCCTTACAGGTCCTGCTCTGGCATCCTACCGGGACTTCAGCAGTGGTACTCCGCAGCCTACCCGCTACGAAGAGTTCACAGCTTTTCTTAGGAGAGACTTTCCAGTAGGGCGTGATTCAGATCTGCATCAGCAGTTGATCCAGGATCGCCTGCAGAAGCTGACTGAATCCGCGATAGTCTACCTTGAGCACCTTAAGAGACTGTCCAGGGTGGCTTATCCGGATCTCGCGACTGACGTTAGGGATTCTATTATTAAACCTATCTTTCTAAGAGGGTTGAGACCAGTCCTTAGAGATAGTATTAAGTTCAGGGAGTTCACAACTCTTGAAGAGACGCTCAAAGCAGCCTGTTACGCGGAATCACAGATTTTTCGGGATGAGATTAGGTATACTGCCCCATCTAATGCTGTTTTCTCTTCAGAACAAAGGACCGCCGACAACGTCAGGTCAATGTCGAATCAGAGGAGCCCCGCTCAACGTCCGTCGGCCACGCCGTCCGACGAGGTTCGACGTTTACAATCGGAGATGGCCCGGCTCACGGCTCACGTTGCGCGACTTACGGCTCAGCAATCGGCGCCACCTTCGAGAAATTCGACGCCGTCATCGACGCCGTCGACGCGTGTCCAGACCGCCGGCGATCGCCCGTCAGGGGCACATCTACAGATGTGCTCCTACCATGGACGCTGCACCCACAACGACGCTACTTGCCGGGCACAAAATCCCGATAGCGCCGGCCCTAGCACCGCCTCCGCCACCGGCGCCAGCCGTTGCTATTTTTGTCGAACGAGGGCGCACCCGACTGACCGATGCGACAGACCCTGCCCGCATTGCCGAAAACTACGAGTGCACCGGGCAACAGCTTGCCCCAATCGAAATTCGACACTGCCTGGTGAGACTAATTTTGGTAACTCTAGTTATTCTCCTCAGGGGGCAAGTGGAAATTTTCGGAGGTATGCTAATCCAACTCCTCACGGGATAGGGAACCAATATCGGTCACCTCCACGGCAAAATAATGCTCTAGGGGTTACCGACGGTCTTCTTCACCCAGATTTATTTGATCTGGATGATGAAGTTTTGGCTGAACACCTGGCGGATCGCTCACAACTGTGCTATCCTGTTTGTGTAATCAGTATTGGTTTTTCAGCTCCGGCAGTGGTTTCGGCGACCCCGTTGTCGACTTTTCCGCCGCCACCACCGAAATATGCGACGCCGGTCAACGTAAACCCGTCAGCGACACCGAAAACGACTGGCGACGTCAGCGTAATCGCGTCGTATCCACCGACGGAAGGTACAACGGCGCCACCGGCACGTGTTATCAACCAGGGACCGCCGCCCGGAATTCCCACGGACTCCGCGTTGGAGGTCGTCGGTCAACTGGAATCGATGAATCTGATAGGTAAACTGCCTTCTTTTTCTGAAGTTTCAAGTTTACAAAGTAGATATCTTTACAAGTCCCCGGCTTTAATGATTTCTTGCTTACAGATTCCTCATCCGTCACCGACGCGATGCGGGCTGTTTGGTCAACCGACTTGGCCAAAAAGCATCCGCACCTCCCCTGGGCGCTACTCAACGAGCCGTTCGAGGTTGAGGTGCTTACGGCCGCCGACGTCATGCTATCGGCACCGGCGGTGTTGCGGATTTTGGGACCCGACGTCGCTCGACGGGCGCTCGAGTTCATCGCCGACGGAACTATTCGCGCCACCCCGGTGGACAAGATCCTGTTGGACGGTGAACTGTCGTCGCCGGCAGTGGACGCCGTCCGCCGCGCTGTGGAGAAGGCCAGTCGCAACGTGCGGCCCACAGCAGTCGTTGCCACGTCACTGACGACAACGACGACGGGAGCCCAAACTTTGGCGGCGATTGCGCCCCAGCAACCGGTCGCCAACGCCTTTGGAGAACCGTTGCCCGCCGTTCACAACGCCGTCAACGTCACCGAGGCGTCGCCATTTCCGACGGCTACCGTCCCGCGGTCCCCGAAGATTGGCGTTCTTCGAGAAGTCCATCCCGGAGGAGGCTTGGTCATCGACTTCCCCGGAGAGGAGCCCGCGTCATCCGACGAGGACGACGTCGAAGAATGAAGCCGCCCGACGGGTGAAAAATGTAAATTTTGGTGTAAATTTACAGACACCATTTGTAAATATATTGTTTGTAATAAATTGGGCCTTCGTGACACTACTGTTCTTAGGAATGAGCTCTGCAACACATGCTACTCAATACCAATTTTGTGGTCTTTCAAGAAGGGGTCATCCACTTGAGCTACCCCAAAAAGTTGAATGCAAACCACCAAAATCTTGGTGGAGTCCACGACGCATGAACGTTACAGTATATGTACCTATTTCTGATCCAATCACGACTAAAGCATGGAAATGTACCCTACGGAATCGTAAGGTATGCACAAACACTGGTTTTTTCGGATCTAGGGGCATTACTGCGGACGTCATTACTACTCAGCACCTCGCGCCAGCGGCGTGTACACTAGCACATCGCACAAAGGTGTTTGGTTTACAAAAGCTCGTGGAAATACGTCCTGGCTTTTATAGCACTAACCAAACACTGGAGGTGATGTACTCATGGTGCTGCAATGACGTCTGCAAGACAGTGACTAACCTTTTCATCGAGGAGGGACAGGTCGCTTCGTGGGATGGCACTACAGCTCTAAGTACCTTAGGAGATGTAGGTGGATGCAGTCCCACTGCAGGTCAATGCACTACTCTAGACGGGGTAATTGTTTGGCCTGCCACAAACTTTACAGCACAGTGCCATTATCGGCCACAAGGTAATTACACTGCGTCTGTATCAGGGAACCACATCATCATCGATGATTTGCAGGTTGCCCTGAAGATCCCGGGAAACTCTCGTGTGTTTCGACTGTGTCCTGACCTCCGGTTGAATACAGTACGAACGGATCAGGGTCTTCTTCTACGCATCCACGGAAGATTTAATTTGACCCAGAGGTTATTCGGATTGGCAAAGGACTCCCTCCCTGACCCCGTCAATGCCAAACTGAATTACCTGGCTCAGCAGATCAAAGAGTCGGAAATTAACAATTTTCGATTCATGTGGCTAGAGTTGTGTTCTCACGCTCAACGCTACCTTGATCTGACTTGGCAGTTGCTTCGTTTTGACCCTACATTAGGAGCCCGGGCATTCCTTCAGAGGAATGACCTGACGGCGGAATTTACAGGTGAAGCACTGACAATATGGCCGTGTCAAAAGGTCAACGCCACTTATGTCTATCATTCGTACCGAGTGGGAGACACCTGTTACAAGTATCTACCCGTACAGGTTGGCGGTACCATTTATTTTGCCACCCCCGGTGGCCCAGATCTCACTAAATTCAGTCCAAAGGTGCCGTGTGACCACCACTTTACAGGGATTTTCCGAAATCGCTCTGGCTGGTTTACTGAATCTGGCACGGTCCATGTGAGCCATATTCCACTCGAGCTGTTCTGGAAGCAGCGCTTCAATGTTACTCACTTTGACGCTCCTGCGCTCTTTCATGATCAGTTGGCCATGACCCCTTCAAGTTTTGCTTTCTTTAAACAGTACATTTACAAGACGGAGCAAATTGAAGCGGTCTTGAACCGGTTGGTAAACTATACAGCTGGTTTATCCCTACAACCAGATACCCTGTATCAGGCGGTTGCAGGGGTAGGGACTGACATCAGAGCCTCACTGGAAGGTGTTGGTCTGGCAGCGAACCGCGTGATTACTGGTCAGCAGCACAACCTCATGCAGGGCTTACAGTCTCTTTTGAGCGGTCCAGTGCAGCTAATCTTTAACACACTTATTACCCTGGCAGCACTGGCCGGTACAGGATTTCTCATCTACGTTGGGATCTCCTATTACCTCAGCTACCGCCTGCGGAAAAGACAGGTTCGGTTTGCTAGCCAATACTCTCCGTTGAACCTCCTCCGGAAAGTTCAGCGTTGGGTAGGTTTTCATTACGTACAGAACGATGTGCCAACTCAGTTAGACAGGATTACTCCGTGTTTTGTTGTACTGGTTGACCACAAGGAAACTCCAGCTTTCCTTGATACTGGTTGTCCACGGACTATTATTAGTCAACGCCTTCACAAAGCGCTGATCAAAGAGAGTCCGAAGGCGGCGATGGCTTTCCAGCAGCATCACGACTTTAACCCATTGATGAGTATCAATGGTAAAGCCGTTCATACTCTCCTTTCAGGACCGTATGAGATAATGTTGCCTGGAACCCATCAGCCACACACACGAGTGGATATACATCTCCATGTGTGTAAGACTACGTCTCCTTTCTGGGCACCGGTCGATCTGATTCTTGGATTGGACTTTTTAGAACAATTCCAGAATATTATGTTTGATTACCAACAAAATGTCTGCCGATTGAATGCGGTAGAACTGCCACTTCTGTTGACAGCAGCCGAGATTGATCAAATCGAACCCTGGTGGGAGAACACACGTTCACTATCAAGGGCCTCCCACAGGTCCGGGTCTCGCTCACGATCAAGGACTTCGTCTCTTTCTCGGCCACACTCGCGAGCTTCCTCCATTGCCTCATCCCGTGGGTCAACCAGAGGAAGTAGGACCTCTTCTAGACGGGCTAGTGGTCATTCCATGGCCAGGTCAGGGTCAAACTGCCCTCGACCACCACCTGGAAATTCTCCCGTTACACTAGAGAAAGGCCGTTTTCGCGAGCCTAGTGATTCTGATGCACCTGCATCCCCTGTACTAGAGGTGCCAGCACTCTCTGATGTTGAGGTTGAATCACTAGGAGCTACTCAGAGCTCAGGAGAGAGGTCACATTATGTACTCACTGTTCAGGTCCATCCAGCTCCTGAGGCCAATCCGGAAACATCGGTTGGCTATGCTCTGGTAGGTTTACTCAGGCGCACTGGCTTACCCATACCGAGACGAACCAATGCGCCAGAGTCGAGCTTTGATGACTCTGTACCTGACCCAGGTCATGTAGTATCAGCCTTCTACCCCACTGAAATGAGGACCCCTCATATCAAGGTTCTACTGAACAATTGGGTAGAGGCCAAAGCTCTAATTGATACTGGAGCAGTTTTCTCGCTCCTGGATCACAAGTTGGCGGTCCAGTTACCCGACTTGGTACTCACAGAGACTAGGGCTCGCCCCATAGCAGCCAATGGGTCCCCGATTCTACTGCTAGGCTCTGCCTATGTCACGGTGACAGTGGCTGATGTCTCTGAACGGATTCAAGTCCAGGTTCAAGAGAATTGTTCAGCTGAACTAGTCTTGGGGACGAACTTCCTCGGACGTTTCAATTGCGTCAGCTTGAGCTGGGAGAAATCCTTTCTCCAGTTCAAGGAACTTCGAGTTCCGTGTGAAGGCCTCATCCACAATCCACCTTCTGCTCGTGGGGCGCTACCCTTGCAGGAGTTGATTGTCCTTGAGCCTCGCTCGCTAACACAATTCACTGCACCCGTACCTTCAATATATGCAACTGTACCCGAAGTAGCTTTTTTCCCTAAGCCCCTTTTGGGTCAACAACGTAATGTATACTTTGCTGGTACTGTGAGTACTGTGACCAATGGTCGCATACCCCTACAGGTAGTTAACCCAAGCACACACGCAGTGGTTCTCTACCCCCACACGACCATCGGTCATGTACAGATGCACACTGATTCCCCACAGGGATCGGCGGTCAAGGCTGATACCATTCTTGACCGTAAGTGGGTCGAAGCCAATGCTGTGATATCTTCAGATATCTCCTCACATGACAAAACAGCGTTGCTCGATCTGCTGGTCGCATTTACTGACCTCTACGCTGTTGATGAAAAGGACACAGGTTCCACTGACCTCGTGCACCATGAGATCAGCACGGGTGACGCTCGCCCAGTCCCCCGTTTCCCTTACCGCACCGCGCCCAAGGAAAAGGATCTCATCATACAAGAGGTCAAAGCGCTCCAAGAGAAAGGTATTATTCGGCCTAGCACTTCTCCCTGGGCTACTAACACCGTCTTGGTTCGCAAGAAAAATGGGTCACACCGGATGTGTGTTGATTTTCGTGGTCTCAACGAGGTCACGAAAAAGGATGTCTACCCTCTCCCACGGATTGATGATATCCTGGACACACTCAAGGGTATGAAATACTTTACTACCCTTGACCAGGCTAACGCCTACTGGTCCATACCTATTGCCGAGGCAGACAAGGAAAAAACGGCGTTTAATACACCTATTGGACTTTACGAGTTCAACTATCTGCCTTTTGGTCTCTGCAATGCCCCTGGGACGTTTCAACGCCTCATGGATCTGCTTCTTACAGGACTGCAGTGGCGCACTGCACTGACTTATCTCGATGACATCTTGGTGTTCGGGAACTCTCACACCCAGATGCTTGAGCGCCTGACGGATGTGTTTACGCGTCTCCGTCAGGGTGGAATGAAGCTCAGACTGAGCAAGTGCAAGTTTTCGCACTCTGAGGTAGAATATCTCGGGTACCGCATCTCACAGAAAGGTCTCGAACCCGACAAAGTCAAATTGGCTGCCGTCCAGGATCTACCCATTCCACAAAACGCTAAAGACATCAAGTCTTTTCTTGGTCTTGTGTCTTATTATAGGCGTTTCATCCCTGGTTGCGCTCGGCTCAGCGAGCCGCTGACCAAGCTCTTACGGAAGGAAGTTACCTTCCAGTGGTCAAAACCTCAGCAGTCGGCGTTCGACGAACTCCGAAGGCTGTTGTTGAACCCTCCTGTCCTGCGCCATCCGGACTTTACGAAATCCTTTATACTTCAAACTGATGCAAGTATTTCGGGGATAGGAGCAGTTTTAAGCCAGTTGGACGAGAATGGATACGACCATCCTGTTGCATACGCCAGTCGAGGGTTAACAGCAGCTGAGAAAAACTGCACTATTACGGAGTTGGAGACTCTCGCTGTTGTCCATTTCGTCAAGCACTTTCGGCCATACCTCTTTCAACATGAGGTGGTCGTTCAGACCGACCACACTGCTGTTAAGGCTGTGTTGGAAAAACCGAACCCTTCGTCCCGGATAGCTCGGTGGGGCCTCGCGTTAGCTGAATTCAAACTGACTATTCGGCCGCGGAAAGGTCGGTCTAATGGTAATGCCGACGCATTATCACGCCTTCCTGATCCTAATTCCCTTGCCGGGGAGAGTATTGACGATATTCCCCTATACAGACCCGAGGGAGAAGTTATGATGATTTCCGATGGTGCTCAGCGCCTGGCGAACTCATCCCAAAGGACCACCAATGGTGCGCAGCACCTGGCCAGGTCTGAGTCTTATGCAGAGATATCACAGGATGCGCAGCACCATGACCTTCTCGCAACTCAATTCGAGGATCCGGAATTAGCCTCCATTCTCAGGTCACTAAAACCCTACGGTGATCAGAATGATGTTAATGGCTACCACCTGTTGGATAACATCCTTCAGAAGTGGACAGGCGAGTCCAACAAGATTGTTGTCCCTCGTTCAATGGTTACTACCATTATTGAGGCTCATCACAACGACATTCTTGCTGGACACTTTGGTGCGAAACGTACCGCGAGGCTTATAGCCCGCAGGTACCACTGGCCTTCCCTCAGTGCGGACGTCAAGTCCTTTTGTCAGCAGTGTGATCTTTGCCAACGGAATAAGCCTGCGAGACAAAAGACACGTGCAACTCTGAAACCAATCTCCATTACGGGACCCTTTCATCGAGTCGGTGTCGACTGTATGGGACCAATGACCACTAGTGAAAACGGAAACCGATTTATTGTAGTTTTTATAGACTACTTTACTAAATGGGTTGAAGCTTTCGCTACTCCGGACATCACTGCGCAAACTATAGCTCGACTTTTTGTTACTCAAATTGTCTGCAGACATGGGGCACCGCAGATTCTTCAGTCTGATCGTGGTACTGATTTCACGTCCAAGTTGATGACTGAAATCACTGCCATTTGTTCAACTAAGAAAATCCACTCCACCGCTTATCATCCCATGACAAACGGAGAAGTGGAAAGAGCTAACCAAACGCTAGCCACACGGTTACGTATGTATGTCCACCAAGGCCATACTGATTGGGATGAACACCTGCCGTACTCTGTGTTCGCTGTCAACATTAGCATGAATGAGTCCACAGGGTATTCACCCTTTGAGCTCATGTATGGTCGTACTCCCATGCTACCTGTTGATGCAGCGCTCTCATTCAACCCTCCGGCCCATATCATAGATGTTTCTACTTATGATATGGAGGTCAAACGGCATTTTACAAATGCCTTGACCTTGATCCAGAGCAGAATTGAGAGATCACAAGCGGCTTATGCTAGGTCCTACGACCGCATGGCACGAGATGTCTCATACAAGGTTGGGGATCAAGTGCTCAAACTGCGCACTACTGGAAAACGTGGTCTGACGCCCAAATTATTGCCCATTTATGATGGCCCCTACCTTGTCACGAATGTGGCTTATCCTAATGTCGCCATTCGACTTGAGGCTGATCAAGAGGATACTGTGCATGTCAATCAGCTTAGACGCTACGTGTCACCAGCTCAGCCTACAGAAGAAGAGGAGACACCTTCCACTTCCCAGGTCATCGAGACGGCACCTTTGTTGATCCCGTCAACAAATAGAGATTTTACACAAGATCTCATTGACCCACATCTTGATGCGGAGGTCGCCGACCCGTAATCAAGTAGCTCTTCTCTTCTTTACTTACGGACGGGGTCGTCCTTTTTCGAAGGACCGCCGTGCCCCTCACAAATTACCCACTTCTGTTCCAAGCTGGAATAGCAGTGTAAAGAAGAGAATGAGCAGCGATCAATGCATCTAAACTAGGGTATTGCTTCACATTGCAGGCGCATCCATGCGATAGCCTATATCTCGCCTCTAAAATTTTTCTTTTTAGTCTCGTTTCAGATTTCACAAATCAACCGACAATTGGCAACTTCACCGAAGGGATCAAATGACGTCAGCAACTTCACGCATCTCCAATGGACGTCAGCAACTCCACGCAACATTGACACAATTTCACAAACCAGAACATACCGAAAAACCACTGAACCAGCAACCGCTCGCCGTCACCCGCACCTGAACGTTTGACCGTCGCAGCCGGCACAAGGACGAGGACGCCCTTTTTCGAAGGACCGCCGTGTCACGTGCCGACGGATTTCGTCGAACGTCACGTGATTCACATCACAATTTTTCATTATGTTTTTTGTTATGTTTTGTGTTACAGTAATTTACATCAATTTTGCGTTTCGTTTTTTATACTTTTTACATGCAATTTATGTGTGTACTTTTTATGTTTATTTCTGTTGCTTTTGCGCACATTTATTTCCGTTTCGATTTATTATTTTCAATCGCACACGTAGACTATGGTATGTGCCCGCTAGTCAAGAATTTCCGTTAAAGATAAGCTCTCCGAGCTCATCGCTGTAATTAGAGCACAACGTGCACTTCTTATCAGTAAAAACTAGCGACGTTTCACAACGTGAAACGACTAGTTGAAATTCTTCACTAGTGACGTTCCTATGTTAAGCATGGAGAGTGAAAACTCGCCCCAATGCTTAACGTTGCGAACTGAAAATGTCTATGTGATCATAGGCATCTTCTGCAACGATTTCCGCTGCAGAAGTTAGCTTGGGGGAGTGTTAACTCCGCCCAAGGCATACTGTAGTCTATGGAGCCCTTTAAAAGGGCATGTTTTGTGTGTTTTTGGCACTCTCTTAGAGCCTAACTGGTTTTCGTCGTTTTAGCTTCACGTCGCGTCCGCCGTCGATATTTTTATATATTTTATTGTTGTCAACTGCGCCTTGCCGTACGTCGAATAAATTACCATATTTTCGTCCCCGACCTACACACCTACACTTACACACGTCGCCTACAGTAACCCGACCGTAGGAACCCGTCACCGTCGCCGTTAGTGTAGAGACCCGTCGCCCCTCGCCGAGGAAATGTTAATTGTCGCCGCCTGCCGTTTAGCAGCCGCCGAATCCCCACGCCGAATCGCTCGGAGTTCGTTCCCACATCGCCGTCCGTAGGACCCCCGCGTTTGACCCCGAACCCGTCGCCCAGCGCCGAGTAACTTGAGAAGGAGTATCGTGAGTCCTCTCAGGGGTTATTGTTATTGAGGGTATATTTGTGGGAGTCTCCCCTAAGCTAGTTTTCCCCCGGAAGGACCCTCAGTTAAGAAAGCCCTCAGACCCTTAAGGTCAGGGCCAATAAAGGGGATTTAGGTTAACAATCGGGTCCCCTACAGTAAGCCATTCTTCGAATGGCACCGTCCCCCATTCCGTAGAATGAGGATTAGGGATTGACACCCCCGACCCGGCCGCGTTGTCCATTATTCTACAGCATTAACCCCAGGACAAGGCCGAGATACACCATAGGTTTACCTGTGGTAGTATCAGCTGGGTTGGGTTCCCGAAACGAAGATCAATACTGGAGCCATCCCACGGGGTCACAGCATGTCACCTACCGTGTCATGGCCATGTTTCCTATGGGATATGGTACGGGTTCGCCCGTCAATGTGACTGATCACCACCTCCGTTTAATGTGACATGGCTCCACCTTTGTTTAATGTGACAATAGGCTGTGACTCCTAACAGGAGGGCTGTCCTGCTTGTTGGGAACCTAACCTGGCTAGTACTGGCTATAGGAAGACCTATAGGGTACTCTGGTGCTGTCCTGGGGTGCTGCTGTAGAGTAATGGACAATGCTGCCAGGTTAGGGGTGATAATCCCGGGGTCCTGCTCAGTGTGAATGGGGACGAGGTTATCCGTGAGGTGACCTATGGGACCTGATTATGAACCAGACAGCCCCTTCCTAGCTCAAAACCCAAAAGGTAAGAGCCCTACTTATTTGGGGAAGAAATCGACTAGAAAAAGGGTTCCCCAAATATACCCACAACAACAATAATCCCCTGAGAAGACTCACCATTCAGCGAAGGGCGACGGGTCCCTGGTTTGGATTTCTATCGATGAACAAGGATGCGATTCACTCCATTCTTTGACGGGCAAGCATGGGAGGTCGGGGCGATGCTCTCTTTATATTCGTTGGGTGGATAAGTGGGTGGTGACCTGGCACAAGATAGGCGATGGGTGACTTGTATGCAAATTGGGCAGCAAACGCAGTGAAGAATAAAAATATTCGAATTTATTAAAATATAGGGCGGTGGATGCACGAGCTACAAAAGAAAACCGGATGCAGGGGGTGAAACCCAAAAATGAGTGAAAAACTAAAGAAACATGTCCAGGATATGTTGGCTACAGCACTGGCCTGGGCGGAGTTTTCGACGCCCAAGCTAACTTCTGCAGCTAGACGCGATGCAGAAGATGCCTATGTGCACATAGACATGTTTTTGTTCACATGCCTTTAGCACTGAGGCGGACTCGCAGTGCCTATGCTAAGCATATGAACGTCTTTAGTTAAACTTCTTAGCTAGTCATTTTCGCATAACAAAAACAATGCTAATTTAGGCGATAAGAGGTGCATGGGATATACCTAAAATAGCCATGTGCCCGTGAAGCATGTTTTGGCGGAAGTTTTAGGTAAAGGGCATACTGTAGCCCAAGTGCATAAAAAGAAACAAAATAAACGAAAATACAATAAAACGAAACATAAAAATGCAAACATAAAGCAAATGATTGAAAAATAAAAAGTGACGGAAAAATAAAATTCAACATGATGATAATCACGTGACGTTGGAGAAATTGAGCAGCACGTGACACTGTTATGCGGGTTTATTGTATGCTCACCAATTTTTGTGGATTATTTTGAACAGACAATAGGTCCACAGTCAGTGAAGACCAAGGGCCAGTTTCATCAAAGAGACTCGATCTGAGCTGTAGCTTAACTATGTTATACCATTGTCGTTAGGCTGTAGCTCAGCTGTAGCTCAACTCATGCACACAAAACATATCGAGATAGTTAAGCTGCAGCTGTGCTGTAGCTTAACTCTGTATGTTATAACATTGCCGTTAAGCTGCAGCTCAGCTGGAGCTTAAGTTTCTTTGATGAAACCAGCCCCAGTTTACAAGACGTAACATTACCTTCACGAGTTCGCCCTGCTGACTTACTCCCACATACACGCTTAGTCATTACTTTACGTTTCAGAATGTCCACTCTGTAGGTTAATCAAATTCAACATGACAACACGAAACCTTGGTTTGTAATGCACTTCTGCATCCATAATATCCGTCATTTCTACTGGGAATGTAATCCCTGGAGTCAGCCAGAATTCTGCAATGAAATCAAGCCCTATCGAAGGAAGTGATTGTATTTCCAATCTTCAGGCGAATATGTCGCCGAATTTATCATCCGCGCACTTTTTGGGCAATAGAATAATGTACGAACAAGTGATCTTCAACATGCTGTCCGTTGTAGGAGTCGCTAACGCCATTTACAGAAGGGACGGCGGTTACGGGTGAGACACTTGTGTCTGGATTTAATATTGCTTAGTCAGCATAATTAAAGCTTTTTAGGGACTTGAGTAATTTTTGAGATCTTTTAATCTCTCTATAATTCTAGAACAGACAAGTGGCAGTGACCGCTCAATGCAACCAAAATCGTCGTAACCATTAAATCTACATGTGGTTTGAAAAGCTTCCAAAACGTAGCGTTCTTCGATTAATTATTCTTGGATACAGCGCTGCGATAACCTTTTTGAAGATAATGAATTTTGATTGGTTACATTTATGCTGAGATCATGTTTTTGACCCTTATTTGCCCCGTCGAGAACGTAATTAAGCCTTCATATGTCGCCTCGGACGTCAGCTACATAAGTTTTTCGGAAATATAACGGAGACTTTGGGTCAATGTGGGCCAAAATAATCATCTTCTTTCTACTACTTCTTAAGCATCCTTTCCGGGGGCCTGCAAAACTAGTATGGCCAAGTTGTTTTAGTTACAAAACTATAGAGTGAATCAGTGAATCAGATGAACCGCTTCTGATCGATGGTATATCTGTAGTCGGTTTTTCTTGAAATGCTTCTAAATAAAGAAAGTGGGAAGCAAGTGGTATTTCAGATTTTCACTCTTTGCTGATAAACACTGAAAATTTACAAGAATAATGGTCTAACCCTTTTGGGATTTTTCGAGCAAAAAATTTTACAGTAACAGCTACATGTAAACGATTTTGATCACAGTACTGATTTGTGTCACATTTCTGTTCGGAAGCATCTTATAAAAAACAGACTAAAGGAAGTCGTTTAGAATCGTTGTTAAGTCCTTCCTCGATCCGTATCCTATTTTCAGTTCCTAATTTACGGATTATATTTTCAGCGACGAGGAGCAAGGTATGATGGTTTCCGATTATGATATAGCAATAGTTTCCGAAGATTGTCTCGGGGAATGTCGCTCTTGCGCCACCTTAGTACTGTATTATTGCTGGGGCTTTTCGATATAGATCGGAATTCACAGCTAATTTTTAGGCATGCAAATTATGTCACGGATGCCTCACGGAACAAAATAGAAACATGTTGAAAAAAGCATACTTGCAGCACATGAATAGGCATGCTATGCGTCGTATTGTGCCAGCGCCTACAGTAAGCAGAGTTTTTCGAATCCATTTTAAACTTCCTAATTTAGAATTCCTTAAGAAGTCAGGCAGACGCGACGTGGGCATAGTCGGTGCTTCTAGAGAAGATGAACTGTTGATAACCTGGTTTCAACTAAAGTGCGCTCAAGACACGAGTTGGTGCAGTTGAAGTCTATATCGTTGATTTGCTTTTTTGTTACAACTTTATATACAACTTTTGTCTTTGTGTCAGAAGTGCAATAGTGGCGAAATGAGAATTCTAAGGAAATATTCAGCGGTCAATACAAGAAAAGGTTAATAGGTTTGCATAGTTGTGATAGTAGATGCAGAAAAGTACGATTCAAATACGATTAAAAAAGCTTCGTTTAGAAATTTAATACAGTCAGGGTATTCTGAATGAAATGGAAATTATGAAAATAGTCCTATTGATAACATTCAAATAGAAAACATTGGTATAATGTGACTATAAAAGTGTGTCTCATTGATCTTTGAAATCGAGGAAAATGAAGTTCTCGAATTTTTTTACTGGCCTAGCGGAGGTCTCCTGGATATTCCGAGATACATATCAAGGCCGTTCTTTGGGTTTTAGCGGCCCTGGGCGAACTCAGGTTTAGCGGCCCTCATTTTTTCCAATAATTATTAACACTGCGCCATTTTTAGGTAGTAGATGATTCACTACTTTAAATATTTTAGAATATTTAAAAACGCATAATTCCATTATTTCAAGATTTTATTCACTAAAAGTAACACATTTATGAACTGATTAGATGACTACAGTCTTCCAACTCTGTGTATGCTCATGCATCATAAACGACATTATACAGTATATAACTTGTGTGTGATGCAACGTCTGCACACACCTTAATAAAACGCCAGGCACAGTGTGTACAGCGGTTAGTTTTGTACTGAAAAATTCAAGTAAAATTCAGAAATCAGGCAACCACCAAAAAGTAGAGACTCTTCGACCAGCAAGAACTTTTGTCGTTGCCCAGGACTAACCAAAAACTATACATATGTATAGCATTATAAAACAGACATGATAGTAAAAAATTCTAAGAAATTGATTTTAAAATATTTCAACAGCATTTTTTAGATTCTACGATGCGTGAGCTCTTCTTCAGTATTCCACAGGTTAATTTTTTTGCCACAATTTTTTGTTTCAATAGCTAGCTGTCTATTATTCTTTAAGTAATTACGTTTCAACTGTTTGATGGCTTCTTTGTGTTGAGAGTGGCTATTTTTTTGCCACGCTTGGCACAAAGAAGCAAGTGGAAAAAACAGATGGTTTACACAATTGTGGAATTTGTGTGTTCTGATGCACATTGTGTGGACTGTGAAGCTCCCAAATTTTTTACCAAATAGGAAAAATTTTTTAAAAACATGTTTGTACCCAGACATGCTTATATAGCTGCTGTTTGTGTACAAGTTGGAATGATTTACTATGCTCCTTAAGGGGGGTTTAGTACCTGTTTTATTCCCCTCTACATAAATTTTATGCATCTAAAACATAATCTAATATGAATTCATTGTCTAAATGGTCATTAGAATTTTAATTAAATCTGTCATTACCTAACGGTTGACAAAGTACTAAAGTTTGTTTCAAAGTGTATCATAAACGTCCAGGATTATTGTTATCCTGGGAGAACCGCTATTCTGAAACTCGATACCTTTGAAAAAAGGAGGATCCTAACTGTTATTGACATGTTACATAAAATATCTTTTTAAAAAACTGATTCGAAGTTAGAAGACTTCTGCGCTACCATGTAGTCGACCACCAGATCAGGAAACAACTTGAAGCTAAAAGTGGTACCGAAACATTGAAAAGAATGATCAACAAAGTGTCTGTATCATGGAGGAAAAATTATTAAATAGAGTGAACGAGCCTTCCATAAGTTTCTGCGATCTCGCTGCATCGATCATTTCAAAATGAACGGAATTTAACATGAAAAATTTTCAAAACAAAGAAAAATAGAATTTCCTTAAATTTGTTTCAATTTCATTGTGTACAAAATAATTAATGTCATACAAACCATCTCTCATAGGTGTATTATGCTTTAGCTGTTCTTCGATCAGAACAGTAAATCTCATTGCATTACTAGCTCCCAGTATTTCGACATTACAACTGAAAGTAAGCTTCAACAATGTTTCTTAATATTTTAATGATAACGTTATAGCAATCATTGGGTTGGCAAACAATAATATTGGCAGAAAAGTTGAAATCCTAATTACTCTTCGAAAAGCGTTAATTGTTAATAAGAGACGAAACAGATCTACAGATGCACTACAAATGTTAATTGAGTAATGATTCCTATGTGCACTTTAGCTAAAACCAGATAAATAATCGTAGCTAGCACGTTAGTGCTAGACTACAATATGTTTCGTTTTGGGCACGCCGATTTTTACGTTTAAGGCAAGATTTCTAAAAAACTAAGACATCCAAAGCTGAAATTTGGCAGCAACATAGAACTCGATGCGGGCTACAATATGGTACTACTTAGAATACTGTAGACATACTGTAGCTAAAGTTATGAGACAAACTAGAGTACTGTTTTGCCACCTTTCCATAACTAACGATTATTCTAACCAATTAGCTCGATTGTGGTATTAATATCTTCAGTAGGGTCATATCTCGGGACCACCACGAAATTTTTTCGAAATACGCAAATGCGACCTTATTTCAGTGTAAAGAAAAATCTCAAAACTCCGACCAGTAATAACTTTGCGAATATTTAGTCTTTCTAGACGATTCTTGTTCCATTGGATGCAGCTCCTCGAGTTGTACAAGATATTGACTGGCGGTTTGAAAATTTGCAGTGTAAACTTAATTATCATGGAAAATATGCAAATTGGGCCGAGTTGGGGTGAATGAACGCGCAAATATCTCGAGTTGTATAAGTCGTAGAAAGCCAATTCTTTTTTTGTTCGATAGCTGAGTAAAATGCCCAGAGTAAACCACCTCAACATCTAGTATGTGCAGTGTAAACAAAGTGTAAACAAAGCGAAAATGTCCATTTAGAAAAAATTTTTCTGCGCTTTTCAGATCTTTTGTTGCACCAATGAAACGAGCTTCTTTTTCTACCTCTCAGTTTTGATATTTGTTTTTTGTAAAAATATATAGTACGTTAGAAATTTGCGTAAATGTTGTTTACAAAACCTTTTTTTCGATTCCTCGATTTTGAGTAGCTCCATTGCAAAGAGCGTATTTTGTTGTCCCTGATGCATATTTTTGTTTTTCGAAATATCTCAAGTACACTAGAAATTTGCATAAATGATATATGCCAAAAAATGTAAAATTCGCCACATTTTAGTGGCTTTCGTACTATACTTCGAAAATACACTTTTTCAGTAAAAATTTTTTACACCTTCCTTGCAGGAGCTTGAAAGTACGATATTCATCTGAAAATGCCAGGAAATGGCAAAAATGAGAATATGTTTTCCCTTTTCGCTTGTTTCACTGGCTTAAAAGTTCGATCCTCTCCATCATTTCATTTCAGCAAAATTCTAACTGAAAAAGAACTTTCCATTTTCTGAGAAATATATATGCGTCCAGTTTTTTAAAGGACAAAACGTTTTTAAGCCTCCGCGCATGAAATTCACTTGTCTTGTAGCAATTTTTACAATCTACATGATCACCGTATGTACAATACATACTTCGTTTTCATGATAGAACACACGTGATGCCTCTAACTGCATGTATAAAATTCATTACTGGCTTGTACAAAAAAAGTGCTATAATTGACAAAAACTATACAGAAAAATAACCATTCTCTAATACTAGGAAGTGGCAAAAGATGAATATGTTTCTTCTTGTCCCATATTTCAATGAGCATAACACTATACTTCGTTTCCGAGAACCTGGTTGTAAGCTCACCGTATTCTTGATTCACACGTATTGTTTTTTCCGAATTTAAAATGCGGGAATTTAAATTTCTAATACGATTAATGCTAGTTTAAACTTATTTGAAATTATGCTTTAGCTAATTTTACTCAAATAATGTTTGCTAGTCTCCCAAAAATCGCCGTCAACAAAAATTTTGCTGTTTACCAGCAATTAATTTTTCGAATTTGTTTCAAATTGTGTGAATTCGTTGTCTTGCGAATCAGGAATACTGTGGGTTTACCACCTGCTTTTCAGAAACAAGGTATAGGCCACTGCATTGTATACAGTAATGAAAAATTCTAACAAAGAATGGCACATAAGTAATTACAAAGATTTCGGGATTTTCATTAACCCAAAGTTTTTTCTTGTGTAAAAATCAACTTTAATAACTGATACTGAAATTTTTCAAAGATTTGTCGATTTTTGCGCGGAGGCATTTTCAGAAATGACTAAAAAACTGGGCGCGTATATGTTGCTCAGAAAATGGAAAGTTTTTTTTCAGTTAGAATTTTGCTGAAATGAAATGATGGGGAGGATCGAACTTTTAAGCCAGTGAAACAAGCGAAAAGGAAAAACATATTCTCCTTTTTGCCATTTCCTGGCATTTTGAGATAAATGATACTAGTGCTTCGGTGCGAAGCGCAGGGGAAATTTTGAGGTTTTAAACTTTAAAATGCAAATTTCAATATCATGCAATAATTCGGGTTTATCTTGCAAAAAAGCAACTATACTCTGTTTTTTATAAAATGCTTCCAATTAGAAAAGTGGCAAAAATCAGTATCGTTGTCGAAATCGTTTATATAGGGTTCCTATTGTAAAATTTTTCACTCGAAAAATTGTTAAAAGTTAGGCCAGTATGCTCACCAATCTCTAGTCCTATATGACATATTGTTTGTCAGAAAATCGTGAAAATCTGAAATACTACTTGCTTTCCACTTTCATTATTTAGAAGCATTTCAGGAAAAACAGACTATACATCATAACAACCTAAATCGAAATTAACTGACTTTTCCAGGATTTCCAGGGGCGCGCGTAAGTGTACTTCTGTGCCTGCTGGTCTCGGTATGCAAATTAATTCATATTATCCTTCACTCACTCACTGTATGGTTTAATCTTTCAATATGCTAACAGTTTCACATTGTTCTGTATTTCGTACTGCATTTATAACCAATAATCTCGATGTTTGTTGTATTTCTTTTTCCAGACTAACATGTGTTTTTGTTTTCTCTTCGTTCGAAAAATAAATTTTTTCTTCTTATTCAATCTTTTTCCTTGGCTTTTCCAGGTTTCCTAGATTGCTGGACATGCTGAACAAAAGAATTTAATAAACTGGTACCAGAATTATGTTTGTGGGGTACTGTTTGCATGCAAAAATAGTAAATTTTATGAAGGGCGGCTAAAAAAGGCATTCTTCAAGCATACACTAAAAGATTTTTAGAGGCCGGCCGCCCAGCTTGCCCACCATAAGAACGGCTCTGATACATATTACGGGCTTTTCACTGCTCGGATCAACTTTTGTAATGTTACAACCCCACTTTTGCCCCTGGGCTATATTTATACTGAAAATTTAAGAAATATGACCATAATGGTGTTTGTCCAAACTCGATATTCCTTAATCCCCTTGAAATTGCTGAACTTCCAAAACGTGCAGTTCATGACTTGTGCCACTGCCACCATGTCTTATGCCCAAATCTACGTGGCCGGCGCATCAGAAAAATAATGCTCGGTGCATTGTACAAGGCAGACGCGCTACCAGCTGCGCTAACCGAGCCATGTAAATAGTTCGGAAATTGTGGTCGTAGTGGTGGTGCTAAGTGCAGAGCATGCCACGTAATGAACAGCCGGATGCACCTCTACAACAATTTTCCAAATGAAGAAAATCATCTGATGAGGGAAGGCATGCGAATGTTATACTATACTCAGTTCATTTTGAAATGATCGATACAGTAGTCAAAGGTTCCGCAAATGTAGCTTTACTAGAGATCAGAGACTAGAGAATTTCCATAATATTGGAATGATTGGTAATGGTGATCATTAAGGATTCTGTATCATGATGAAGGAAATATCTATAAAATGAACAACGAGCCTTTCATAATTTTGAATACAAATTTGGCAGGGACCTCGTTGCATCTGTAACCTAAGGGGTTGTGGTGAGAGAGAAAGTAGCAGTGCCTCAAGAATGAGGGAAACAAGATACTACTGGAGTGGTAGACACCGATGGGGTACTGTAGGTAGAACACACTACTTGTTTTCTCCACCTTGCACGTCACAGAGCCTATCACATAGAGTGTCCGCCTGTGGATGAAGAGAGAGAGAGACGTCAGCAATCCTAATCCTAGAAAGGGCCTTGTGGAGAGCTGGAACCTTAATCCTAATAGGGAGTTCCTGGAGGGAGAAACCTGATTGAAGACTGAAGGGGTAAATCGACAATGGAGTAGAAGAGAGAGAGTTGGGGCCCAACTCCACTCATGTAGCTTGTGGAGAAGACTCACCAAAACAATATTCAAATTCGATTCTTTATTAATATAAAAAGCCATTGACGTAATTGGGTGCTTCCGAACAATTCTCCTTTCCATATTATCAAAATACGAGTTTGGTGGAACAAACTCAGAACATGAGTAGGAGTGTCAGTGGCTCCCGAGTACAGTAGGAGGTGGCGACTACAGTAATCGTTGACACTTCCTGCGCAGGTGAGAAGAAGGTTGAGTTGAAGGCCAAAAATAGTTGGCACTGGCCTTTCTTAGTTGAGAAGAGGCCAGAGCCATGCATTCCTGTAGAGACGCAGGAAGGAGGCCTCTGGAGGAACGCTGACTCTGTTTGCTAGAGTCATTTGTCAAGTGCATAAATAGCTACAAAAAGATGCAAAAATGAACAATGGACAAATACAGTAATAAACGAGCATACTGCATGAGATTAAGGTATACTGTAAAATCACATGAGCGGCTGTCTGTGACACATCAATCATTTCAAAATGCATGAGTATAATAATGTTTGTCTCCAGGTCATATTAAAGCTGAAATTTGCGTAAATGTGAACTATAAACTGGAAGTTCGCCAACCTGAGAAAATGATGGTGAGGTAATGCATTAAGCAGATAATCACGAGTACGCAATAATTCATAAGAAAATGTGATTATCTCTAGCCCATTTGTTTCCAAATCAGCCTGGGGGAAAAAGTGCTCCGGCAAATAACAAACAACTGGCCAGCTGACTGTATGTATCAGTCACAGGACTACTTTAAAAGATGAAATGTCGGACAAAGGTGCACCTGCCAACAGATTTCTCTGAAATTTTTGCATTAGGAGCATACATGCACAGCATAGACATTCTGCTGGGGGTCAGCCAGGACAGGGGGTGGAACACAAAATCTTCTAACATCCAAACAGCACATTCTTACAACTATATTAGTCAGATATGTGAAATAATTTGCTTAGATGGAACTTTTTAAAGTTTTATTATTACTTCTTTGGAATCAAGTATGCTTTGTTTAGAAAAATTGTTAAACTACAGCATTGTTTCCATTTTTATGACAACTTTCTCTTCTCTCCTGATCATTTTCTTCGTCAACTTCTCAATCATTGCTGGGGGAGTCAAATCTGCTGGGGGTCAGTAAGAATCTGCTGGGGGTCAATAAAAATCTGCTGGGGGTCAAAACCACCATGTGCATGTATGGTTAGGAGGCTATACAAAATGCAGACACACTCTATGAGATACACAGTTCTGAATATTGATGAAGTTTGAGAAGGCACAGCTATCGAATGTATATAAGTTCCCGAGGTCTACTTTTTATAAAATCTTTGTAAATTGAAAATGACAAAAAATAAGTACTGTCTCAAAATCGTCCACTGTCACAGCCCAAGCTCCACTTGTGACTCCAGTTCTTGTCAAAGGACAAATTCTAATGGCAAGTTCTAAACGACTTACTTTTTATTGACCAGGAAATAATAATAAACAATACCAAACTGATTTACAGAAGATAACACAGGCTTATATACAAAAAAGTAGCACAACTTTACAGCTGAATGAGATTAAAAAAATACATCAAGCACAAATTAGGCCGAGCCCCAAGCATAGAAATACTGCTGATAATACTGATGAAACATAGAATAAGTTTCACTTCACTACTTATTAAGATTACTGTACCTGTGATACACGATAGAACAAAACTAGATACAGAATATACTGTAGGAACACTAATACGGTTGATATCCTAACTGGGTTACAAAAGTACCAAATCAAGTGATATGGAAATAAAGTACATAGTACAAAAATATGATAAGTCAGCAGGGTTCTTCTTGACACGCCACCCACTAAGGTCAAACGTCCTCATTTGTCATGTTGTTCTCATCATCTGATTCTTCAACATTTGGATCAATTCCATGTATCATCTTGGGACTTGATGGCTCATTTTTGCTTTGATACCTAGTTGATCGTTTCCGATATAGCTTTGTTCAATTGGTGTGCACCACTTCTGTCACTGATGGATCATTGACCAATTCCATTACAATATTTGGACTGACCATTTTGACTATTTTATATGATTTTGATTTTGACTATTATCCTTTTCTTACTACTTGTGACTCTTTCAATACCCAATCTCCAACTTGGTATGTGGCAATACTTGTCTTTCTATCATATTGACTCTTATATCTATCTTGTGAACTTTCAATTTGCCTCTGAACTACATTCAGTGCTTCTGTGAAATGTCTCTTTACATCCTGCTCATAGTCCAATATGTCTACCATGTATGGTGGTGGACTATAATTCAATGGTGCATCCATAGGTAGAGCCACAAATCTGCCAAAAGTCAACTCAAATGGAGTAAAACCTGTGGTTTCATTCACATGAGTGTTGGCTGCAAACTTAGCAAAGGGAACATGTAAGTCCCAGTCCAACTGATTACTGTGGACATACATTCAAATTCTGACTATCAGAGTTTGATTCATTCTTTCTAGCTTACCATTTGCCATTGGGTGATAAGCTGTAGTATACAACTTTCTAGTGTTACACAGCTCTGTTATTTTTGTTATCAAATTTGACACAAAATCTGACCCTCCGTCAGACTGTAATATTTTAGGACATCCATGCCTACATACAATTTCACTTATAAACAGCTCTGCTATTGTCTGTGCTGTTATATTTTCTGTGGTGAAGGCTTCCACATACTTTGTAAAATAATCGATAAATAGCACAATGAGGTTGTTTTCTCTTTCAGTCAATGGGAGTGGTCCCATAAAATCAACTCCAATCCTCTCGAAAGGCCCTGAAACCTTTATGGGTTTCAACTCAGCCACAAATCTTTTTCCTAGCTGTCTTATTTATCTGACATGACTTACATTCATTACAAAATTTCAAAATATCTTTCTTCATGTCTGACCAATAATATTTATTGCTAATATTTTCTAGGGTTTTTCTAGCACTGTAATGACCTGCTAGAGGATCATCATGATAAGATTGCAATATTAGCAATACCAAGCTCTCTGGTACCATAATTTTTCTAATCCCATCACAAAATTTACATAATATCCCTTCTTCTATGATAAATTCCTCTGCATCCCTAGAATTTTCATCATTTAAATTTAAAATAATTGCTTGAAGTTTCTTATCTAACCTTTGCAAGCTTTTTAGCTCTATCTTGTTTCCTTCGTCTGCCATTATTACTGTAACTTTTCTATCAGTTACACAATTTTCCTCAATATCAAAATAAACTTTTGCCTTAGTATTGGGCAATCTTGATAAACAGTCAGCATTTTGATTTTGACTGCCTTTCCTTGGCTTTATGATTAGCTTATATCCTGCCAGTGCTAAGCCCCATCTAGCAATTCTCGAAGATGGGTTAGCCTTCTGTAATACAGCTTTCACTGCTGTGTGATCAGTTTCCACTATCATTCCATGTTCATACAAATATTGTCTAAAATATTTTATGAATTCTACCACTGCTGTCTCTAACTCAGTTATTGGGTAGTTTCATTCTGCTTTCTGCAATACACGACTAGCATAAGCTACAGGGTGTTCATTCCCATCATCATCTAACTGACACAGAACTGCACCAATGCCTTCAATGGATGCATCTGTTTGTAAAACAAATGGTCGACTGAAATCAGGGTGTTTCAGTAGTGGAGGCATTATGAGTTTCGCCTTCAGCTGTTCAAAAGCTGTCTGACACTCAGCTGTCCATTCGAACTTCCCATTTTTCTTGAGCAAACCAATTAAGAATTGCATGATTTTTGCACAATTCAAAAGAAATTTCCTGTAATATGAAATTAATCCCAAAAATGATTTAGTTTCTTTTACATTACATGGTGCTTTCATTTCTGCCACAGCCTCTAACATTTTGCTATTAGGTAAAATACCTTTTTTCTGAAATACAGTACCCAAGATATTCGGTCTTTAGATAGCTAAATTTGCATTTACTCAACTTTAGCTTCATATTCCCTGAACTTAAACGATCCAGTAAGTCTTTTAATTGTTCTAGCATTTGTTGATGATTCTTTGCAAAAACAAGAATATCATCCAGATACACTAAGCATTTTTGCTATTGCAAACCTGACAAAAGATCATCCATTGGCCTTTGAAATGAGGTGGGAGCATTACATAGTCCAAAAGGTAAATAATTGAACTCAAATAATCCTACTGGGGTTGAAAATGCTGTTTTTTCTTTATCTGCCTCTGCTATTGGGATTGACCAATAAGCATTTGCCTGGTCTAATGTTGTGAAGTATCTCATATCCTTCAAAGTATCTAGAATATCATCAATTCGAAGAAGAGGATAAACATCTTTCTTGGTCACCTCATTTAACCCTCTAAAGTCAATGCACATTCTATGTTTTCCATCTTTCTTTCTGACAAATACTACATTAGTTGACCATGGAGATATGCTTGGTCGAATTACTTTATTCTCTAACAACTTTTTTACCTCTTCTATCAAAATCTCTTTTTCTTTTGGTGATGTCCGATATGGCATCTTCCTGACTGGCCTACTATCACTTGTTTCAATTTTATCCTCTACCAAATTAGTTCTTCCCATGTCTTTCTCATCCACCGCATATAAATCTGGATATTGACACAAGAGGTTTACAATCTCCCTCTTCTTCCTCAGTGAAAGGTGACCACCTATATTTGCATTTTGTTCTATCCATTCTTGCTGATTAACAAAGTTACTCACACATCTAGCTTCTACATCTTGATCATACTGATTATCATACACTTTTATGTGTCCGATCATTTGACCCTTGTACAATTTTACATCAAAATTATTGGCATTCATTAGCTGTAGAGGGATCAGTCGATTATGAACCTCACTAACAGATCTTGCAAAATGTGCTTTGTTTAATGCATTAGGTTCAAATATGACCACAGCAGTATTGCCATAAATTTCTGACACATAGCCTTGCACAGTTTGCACAGATCTAGCTGGTATGCATGTATCAAAATTTAACACAACAGCGCCTCTATTTATTGGTGGATTATATACCATTCCATAGCAATCATTTCTTTCTTTGTTGAAGATCACTGTTGAGTCTGCCCAATTAAATTGAACATTTTTGAATTTATTTAGAAAATTTGTGCCCAGGATGACATCAGCCAAACATTTCTTCTGAATGTACATGTTCACAGTCTCTGTTACATCTCCACATCTGACTGTTAGGAAGGCACAACCTTCGACTGGTATGTGAGTACCATTAGCTGCATTTGGTTTAAGTGTTTCACCAATTTTCACTCCTGGCAACCTGCTTATGATATCATCATTGATCAAAGAAAAAACTGCTCCTGTGTCAATCAATGCACTGGCTTTCAAGTTATCATTGAGGATTATCGTCACATGAGGAGTTCTCAGACATCTGGTTGAACCAAATAGCATTACAGCACCACTATTTTCTATGTCTTTACTGGTGGAAGCAAGTTCTGTCAACTCTACTTCCCTTTGATCATCATTCATTTTGGATGTAGTTCTCCGATTTCTTCTTTCCTGTCTAGCTCTAATTTGGCTTAATCTTAACAATGCATTTCCAAAGCTTTCCCATAAGCTTTGTGCACAATTTAAATTTATGTTTGGTAAATATCAACCACTGTTCTGGCATCTATTAATGATCACCAAGTGTAATATGAATCCAATGATTATCAGAACTAATGCAACAACAAGTGCATTGAAAATCAATTGAATTGGTCCCTTTAGTAAAGTATTCAATCCTTCTTTCATATTCTGCCTCTCTGCATTAATTACATGTTCTAGCGCTGATCCTGCACCTATGGCACTTTTTTCTATGCCAGCACTTATCCCAGAGAGTGTCTCATACAAAGTAACTGGCTGTATTGACATATCTGCCTCATAATTCACTACATTTTTAACAATCCCCTCCGTTTCTTGCATTTTGTGTACATAATGCTTTAAAGATGAAAATGCCATTGGCAAATTTCCTAGTTGATCATGAAATATTGCCGGACTGTTGAACTGAAAAAGTTTTGTCTGTCTTTTCCAAATTATTTCTATCGGAATCATACTAACATGTATAGTACTTGTTTTTGTTTTAAAACCTGCCCTATCTTTAAAAATTCCTGCCATTTGATGATGACAGTCCATTACTGGACTATCTTTTATCAAGTCTACTGTACCAGGTACTACAAACAAAAGTTTACTATCAAAATGCACAGGCAAATATTTATAACACACATTACCGACTTTATAGGTGTCATAAATTTTACTTATGTTTACTTGCTGACAGGGCCATACTGTCAAAACTTCTCCTGTGAATTCTGCTGTTATATCATTCCACTGCAATAGTGCTCTGACACCTAAGGTTGCATCTATATGTATGAACTGCCATATTAAATCTAGATACCTTTGTATGGGATGGCACAGTTCCATCCATGTTTGTCAGAAATTATCATTTTCTAACCCAATTATTTTGTATTCCAAATAGTTTAGTTTCGCATTTGTTGCATCATAATCACTAACATTTTCTTACTGTCCCATTGAATAGGGTTTCAGGGTTACTTTGTATTTCTTCCCATGTATTTTCACGACTATTCCCTGGCTTGTCCACAGAGCATTTGTGAACTGATCTTGGCACTAGGGGTAGGGATCCTTCAACTCCAAAGCTGCCTGTAACTCATCAACTATCACATGCTTGTTGCTCAATATTGATGTGTATTTTCATTTGTAGACTACTGGGAAGCATCCCAAAGGATTACATCATCCCATGCCTCGCAGCTGCCATCAATGGGGCAGCAGCCGCCCAAATCACCAAGGTCACTACTAATGTTGTTTCCATTGAATGAGGCTATCTGTCCTTCCTCAATCATGAAATTCCTAACATCCTGACATGCTTCTGCACAACACCATTTGTAGTTCACCTCAAGTGACTTGTTTGTACTCCAAAATCCTTCAGAGATTTCAATGAGTTTTTCATTTCCATAGTTCTTTGTTCGGAAAGCTGTTTCACAAGCTTCTTTGCTGATTGACTCAATCAATGTCTCATCATTTAAAACCCCTTTTGAACCAAAGAATCCAGTGAAAGTGCAAATCTTCCTATTGCTGACAAAACATTTGTATGCTTTTGCTTGTAGAGGTTCAGTTCTTGGAACATAAATACTCACATCTACCTGAAATGGTCTTCTTTCCTCTTTCATAGGAGGCTTGCATTCGACTGTCTTAGGAATGTCCAAAGAATGACCACTCTTAGACACACCACAGATTTGATATCCAAAGCATTTTTTATTTAAAAAAAATATGATGATTGCTACAACTATCACCACTAATCTTTTAGGCTTCTTTACCCATGACACCGCCTGTAAAAATACAATACAAGTCCATACAAGTAAATATATGACATTTAGTATCATCTTTTTACTTATTAATGTCGGGTCTTCTTGCTCATCCTTGCCACTTTTCTCCTCTGAGGAGGAACTTTCCTCCATCCTCTTGTTTTGCATCTTTTAATTGATCCCTCACTGGGCATCACTTTCCCCCTGCTTGGTATGAAGTTCGATGAGCTCCTCACCATTGGCTCTGGCTCATCATTGTGTACTGGACAATGTGCATTGCAAATGCACACTTTTCTTTCTGCATGTAAATAGTTAATTTCTCCTCTTACTGTCCTGTTATCATGGTCGTCAAAATCACGTTTATCTTTAACTAAATATTTACTCATCCAATCTTCTTGTTGAGGCTTATCATTCAAGTCAACTGCTCTCTCTTTCTCATTTTTTTCAACAAATTCTTCCAAATTAAAATCAATAACTTCCATGCCATCATCATCCATTTCTATTGTATCTTGCCTACTGTATTTACCAA
The DNA here is from genome assembly GCA_963922205.1 of Romanomermis culicivorax. Classification (NCBI taxonomy): domain Eukaryota; kingdom Metazoa; phylum Nematoda; class Enoplea; order Mermithida; family Mermithidae; genus Romanomermis; species Romanomermis culicivorax. The sequence continues at coordinate 890,839 of CAWUHX010000100.1, read as the reverse complement.
AACTTCCTGGTACAAAACCTAGTAGTTTAATTTCTGGCTCACCTTGGGGATAGGGTTTGTAGTCTAGCAGCCATTTATCTCCATCCTGGGCCCAACTAATTTCCATATCATTGAACCGCTCTATCAACTTATCCAGATTAGTGAACTGTCCCAATGCCTCTTTAGGGGGCAAGGGCAAGTCGGGCACCTCTTCATTGGGCTCATGGACTCCAATAATTGTGAAGGAGTAGAGTGGTTTGACTTCACTGAACTGATCCTCACTCCCACTGTCTGCATCCATAACAAAACATTCATGAGAAATTTTCTTTCCTTCTGATCCCTGCTTAACTAACAGTTCATCATCACAGTCTAACTGACTAACATTAACCCTGTGCTGCAGTCTATTAAAGCGTTGTTGTTGCTGTTGTCTTTCTCTACCTATTGTCGTATCTTGCCTAATTTTATTAAACTTAACATGCCTCTTTGAAAAGGTCCTTACTTCCTTTTTGCCACTTTCAGGCTGGAGGTTGGCCATTATCCTTTTCTGGGCATGACCTGGCTATATGGCCCAATTGGCCACATGCATAACAATAGTGCGCCTTGCATGCCCCTGTAGCATGGCCAGTGCTGCGGCAACGTCCCCACCTTCTCATGTCTTCCTCTTTGGTCAGCATTTGATGGAGATCTCTAATCTCTCGTTAGGTATCTTCCATACCGCTTTCTGAAATATTTGCAGAAATAGCATTTTGTCCAGCAGCTTCTGTCAATGATGGAAAATCCCTGTATTTCAGCCATAGATATTTGACTGAAGACCTCTGATAAAAATTGGTTTAAGGATCAAGTCCCTAGCATCTGCTCTTAATGTAGGATATGCTACACTAGCCATTTTTCTCAATTTATCCAGGTACTCCATTACACTTTCTGTCCATTTTTGTTTTCTGTGATAGATGAGCTGCTGGTGGACATCACTATCACGACCCTCTGGGTACATTTCTTTCAACCCTGCAACTAACCCATCATATGTGCTTTGAATACTGGGATCCTTTCTTAACTCATGGAATGATGCTAATGCACTTCCAATCAGGTTAGATTCCAAAAATGCAACCTTTCGAGTATTATCAAAATCATTTATTCCTTGCAGAGTCATGAACTCCTGCAATCTATCTACCCAATCACTCAATGATTCTCCAAAAGAACCTGAATGCCATAATTGAATTAGACCTCATTAGGGAATTTCTTAACCCTAAATTCTGAGTATCTTGACTCTGTTCAACTTTCAAACTCAACTGCTCTAGCCTATCTGCTGTAGGAGCAGCAATGTTCTCAAAAGCTTGCTTAAATATCCGTTCCAAAGCTTTTGCTTCTTCTACCATATCTCTAGTGTTACTTCTCATCTGTTTGGGGGTGCTAAGTTCAAGCTTTGCCTGGCCAATTATGTTCCTAAATTCTTCCAAAACTGAAGACTGTCTACCTTTGGATAATGAATCCAGATTATCCAAATCAAATTTGAAAGGACTTAGTAATAACTCAGAAGTGCTTAACTCAAGCTTACTTCGACCTATGTATCTGTCTTCCAACAAATCTGACTACTATATTTAGTCAACTGAGCATACACTTGTTTAAATCTGTCTACCAAGTACTATCCCTAAGTGAGACTTATCACTTGACTTGACTCAAGAGCACACATAGGCTCAAATCTATCTGACGAGTTCAGTGTTGCATGACTAACTTAACCCACCAGGTAACCAACCCTTTATGTTGTGAGAAGTTCCTTAAAGCCACTTAATCTAACTTCTGACTAACTGTCCTGTTCCTTGGACAATTGCAATCTGACTTTTATCTCAGACCCTTTGGTCAATGCCTAACGCCAAGCTTCATCAACCTTGAAACTTAATCTACCTTTTCAGACACTCAGGTCCGAGAAACAATCTGCTATCTGACTTTGGAATTCCTTCCTTTGCTTTCCCAGATGACCCCCCAAATTTGTCATAGCCCAAGCTCCACTTGTGACTCGGATTCTTGTCAAAAGACAAATTCTAATGGCAAGTCCTAAATGACTTACTATTTATTGACCAGGAAATAATAATAAACAATACCAAACTGATTTACAGAAGATAATACAGGCTTATATACAAAAAAAGTAGCACAACCTTACAGCTGAATGAGATTAAAAAAATACATCAAGCACAAATTAGGCCAAGCCCCAAGCATAGAAATACTGCTGATAATACTGATGAAACATAGAATATGTTTCACTTCACTACTTATTAAGATTATGGTACCTGTGATACACGATAGAACAAAACTAGATACAGAATATACTGTAGGAACACTAAAATGGTTGATATCCTAACTGGGTTACAAAAATACCAAATCAAGTGATACAGAAATAAAGTACATAGTAAAAAAATACAATAAGTCAACAGGGTTCTTCTTGACACCACAAAAAAAGTTTTTATTGTAGGTTTATCGCGTAAAAAATGGTAACAATTAGACATACTTAGGCTCACAAATTTCCAATCTTAGCAACATATTGCTTGGTAGAAATAGTGAAAATTTGAAGTATAGTAACTTTTTCACAATTCACAAAAGCATTTCAGGAAAAACAGCCTGCACTTTAACTTTCGACATGCGAGTCTGTGTGTAGGTATATGGACAAAAATGGTCAGTGTCACCAAAAGCCAAAAAATCCTGTATTAGTACAAATTTTCCATTTGCAAACACTGCATTTGTATGCATCTGTAATGTGAGGCTTAGTGGAGGGGATATAGATTTTTCCGAATATCTGTGCGGGTTTGTCTACTGTGGAAGGGGGCATGCATGATACAAGTTTTGGTATGCTGACCGAGTGACCGCTCAATGAAGTTCCACAGATCTGAAATTGGGCACTACACGATGTGGGGATTATTATACAAAGAAAAATACAACACATCGGCCAATACAATGTTTTAGTGGAGGCGGCAGGGCATTGTGTATTTTCGTTCCGGCCAGTTTGGTGTGGCCGTTAGTGTTTTGCGGTTTTGAGCTGGGGGGGGGGGGGTGGCCAGTTTGCAATCTGAACAGTCTGTAAAACTTTAGAAGTTGAGTCATGGGATGGGGTTTGGATTTGCTTACTTGTGGGGGTCAGTAGCAGTGTTTGGCGGGGGCGGAATTGGTAGGGTTCGGGGGTCAGGCTGTGGAGAAGAGACAACAAGTTAGGACCCGTTTTCGATGGAGTTTTGGGGGCGGTAGGCGACTTGGTGTCTTGTTTTCAGGGGATCTTGTAGTCTGCCGGTATGGTGCGTGGTGATTTTTCAGTTTTGGTGGCTTTGGGCGTGGGGGGTGGTGACATGGCGCACCAATCCGGTACATCTAGGTTGAGGATGTACTCCTCCTGACTATGTCAATGGGTAGTGGGCATAATGGTTCCTAAAGTAGTCTGAGGGCTGTTAGTTATGGTGGGTAATGTTGAGTGAAATGCGGGGTCATCAATGTCCATGAGGGGTTGGGGTTGCCTGTACTCAATGCAATTTTGAATATTACGACTCTCGTATGACCTCTCTGCTTGCATAGAAAACATTCAAAATTTGAGTAGGGTTTTGAAAGGCAGTTATCAGATCTATGTCCCGTTTGGGAGCAGTGGATGCATCAGCTTTTACAATCACGCATACTGTGATTATTATGAAAACAGATTTCACATGATTTTCGGGTGCCTACTGATTTACAATTATGAGCTACGTGTCCAAGTTGTCCACACTGGAAGCATGTGGGTTGCCTAGGGGTAGTATTGTTCCTGTAAGCATTATTCCTACTGTAAGTGTTGTTACTGAAATTATTGTAGTTACTCTGTTGTGGGGGTTGAGGTTTTCCTTTGATCTGCAACTGTGAATCTTTTACTTGTTGTTCTAACTGATGCAAAAGGTCCTGTTGGTCTGTATTTTTGGTTAGGGAAAAGATGGGTTCGGGTTTTGGGGGTATAAATGAAAGGGCGTTAGACTTTGACTCATTTCTAAGGATTTGTTGTTCAATGTAAGCTGCTTCATCTGACATTTCTTTTAGGGTTGCGAACCGTCTATACTTAATTGCTTCCCTGATTTCGTTTTGCATGATTTCTACAAAAAGGGGTTTTATGATCATTTCTCGTGCATCTGTATTAAAGTAAGGGTAGGCGAGGGTTGCCAGGTGTTCTAGATCAAACAAGAATTTAGTTACTGTTTTTGATCATTTTTGTTTTCTCTCGCGTAAAAATTGTTGATGTAGCTCATTATCTCAATTGTTTGGGAAAAATGCCTGTAATGCGACTTTATACTGCTCGTATGTGTGGGGAGGGTTTTCAGAATTGGCTAAACTTTTGAATTTTGCTAACGTGGCTCCTCCTAGATGAATCTCTAAACATGCCAACTTTAACTGTACCTCTGTATCTTTCATGCCTTGAAGTGCCATGAATTGTTCTGAACGTTTATTCCATTCACCAAAATGTTGGGTCATGCCGCCTGTGAATACTGTTGGTTTCACGTAAAAATTATTTGCCATGTTATTATGAATGTTTGCTGTTCTTAGATCGTCTATTAGGGTAGGGTTTACTGTATTCTGATTCAATTGTGTGCGTGAGGTACGAAAATGTTCAGAAAATAAATTGTTTATCTGTTCTCTAACAATTTCTCCTAAATGATCTTGCGATTGGTGGGTCATTCTTGGTTTACGCTGGGATTTCTGCTCGAATGCTTCAATTTTTGCTTCACGCTGTATTCCTACAAATGTATCGCTTAATGTTTCATTGGAGGGGATTTCCAGTTGTAACGTACCTGCTAAAGCAGTACTGTAAATATATAGCATACTGTATGTGATAAGCATTTATTAAATATTATTCATTTTCCTATTTTATCATCTCAAGGGTGTCTGGGATTCACACCCAAACATTCCTATAAAATTATGTGAAGTACTTTATTTTGATCCGTTAACACCATGGTAGCCCAATTGAAATGCCCCAATTAATTTGCACAAACAGCAGCTGGTCCCCTAGAACCTACACTAAACTACACATCCCATGGCTACCCTAATCCCCTGTAAAAATCGTAAACAACACCTGCACACAGTAAAATAAGTAAAAGCCCCACCAGACAGTAGTCTCAAGTGTAACGGTAGCGACGGACCCTCAAAACATGTGTATTCAGAGAAACAGATACAGGATGCATGCACAGAAGCACAGAGGTGTGGCTAAGCCCACCATAGGAAGCAAGCAATACACGAAAAGCATACCGTACTAGAAAAGCGTTAAAGGGCGTGACTAAGTAAGCATGAAAAGCAAAGCAGGAAGCGACAATTGGTGGAAGAAGATGGACAGAAGCATGACCTCCCGCGACGCCCAGGGAGTGGCCAAAAACGTCATATAAAAAGAGAAGCAAAGCGTGATTTTGGGATCATCGGTAATTATTGAATTCGTCGTTTTTCAAATCATGCTTGTCTCGTTATATATTTGCAAGCGGCCATTTTTATGAAAGCATTTAAACCGAGGCCCGTTCATTGTTTTTATGCCGAGACCGCGTTCTTTTGTATTGTTGTCGACGTCTCAAAGCAGCCGTCAATTAGTATTGTATCGCCCTGTATTGTTGAATTGCCATCTCCCCCGCACCCTGTTTTGTTGCCATAATGTCCATTTGGTTAAAGTAAAGTGCTTCACACAAAATCTGGTTGTTACACAGTTTGCTTTCTACGAATACTGTCTTACTGTAGGAAATGATTACTACTGTATTATCTAATGCTTCTAAATGCCCAGATAAGAGTACACTTAATTGGGGCAGGGAGTTCCAGTGGTTAATGGTATGGTACGGTCACCAAAATATGTAACGACCAGATTTTGGGAAGCACTTTAACCAAATAGACATTATGACAATGAAACGGGGCGTGGGGGAGACGGGCGATTCCACAATACAGGCAATACGGATACTAATCGACAGCTGCTTTGAGACGTGGACAACAATAAACGAAAGAACGCGGTCTCAGCTTGCAAATAATGAACAGGCCTTAGTTTAACTGCTTTCGTAAAAATGGCTGCTTGCATATATAAAACGAGACGAGCGCGGTTTGAAAAACAAAGAATTCAATAATCACCAATAATAATAAAGTCACGCTTTGCTTCTCTTTTTATACGACGTTTTTGGCCACTCCCTGGGTGTCGCGGAGGTCGTGCTTCTGTCCATCTTCTTCCGCCAATCGTCGCTGCCTGCTTTGCTTTTCATGCTTACTTAGTCACGCCCTTTAACGCTTTTCTAGTACAGTATGCTTTTCATGTATTTCTTGCTTCCTAGGGTGGGCTTAGCCACACCTTTGCGCTTCTGTGCATGCTTCCTGTATCTGTTTCTCTGAATACACATGTTTTGTGGGGCCGTCACTACCGTTACACTTGAGACTACTGTTTGGCGGGGTTTTTACTTATTTTAACGTGTGCAGGTGTTGTTTACGATTTTTACGGGGGATTACGGTAGCTGTGGAATGTGTGGTTTAGTGTAGGTTCTAGGGGACCAGCTGCCATTTGTGCAAATTAATTGGGGCATCTCAATTGGGCTACCAGGGTGTGAACGGATCAAAATAAAGTACTTCACGTAATTTTATAGGAATGTTTGGGTGTGAATCCCAGACACCCTTGAGACGATAAAATGCGAAAATGAAATAATATTTAATAAATGTCTATCACATACAGTATGCTATATATTTACAGTACTGCTTTAGCAGGTACATTACAGATTGCTCGTTTTGGGATCAATTACACTTTCTGAACCTCCCTCATGAGACACAAAGCCCTTAATTTTTATGCGAACTTAGCTTACAGACGAAAACGATATACGGAATCATATTACAAATATCGGAAACCAAATCAGCGGAGCTCAGGCAGACGTTTCATTATAGATTTATATTAATTTCGATAACAAAGTTTATAAGCAAAAAGAATTGGTAACTCTGGTCGCATTAGGATCGAATGCACGCGCAAAATCCCAGAATTTAGACTTCGTGCGCATTAAATTTTGTCGTTACTTTAGATATTATTTTTTACCTTCACAACACACACTTTCGACGAATGTAATAGATGTTTGAATTGTTGATTTGTCGACAACGAAATTAAAGTTCTTACAAGACCGATGGAACATGCCAAATTTTTCATTGAAAATATTTCTCAGTTTCGTCGAGCAACTTCTCAATTTATGACACACACAGCCTTGCAAATAAATTGATGATAATTGCTTAGTACGGCTCATATTTTATTTCAAGAAGTGTATAACAGAACCGCAAGATGAAGAATTAATTTCGATTTTTCTGCAGATCTACTTCGTCGACGCTCCTATAACCCAAGTTTGTCAAAATTGTCCATCGAACGGCGACGATAGTAGTCAATTCCTAAAAAATGTTCAATGATCAACGCCTAAATCTACTACGGGTCATAAATTAAAATCAAAAAACGCCAATTCCTTTGTGACTAATGGTAATCAAATATTTTTTAATAATTTTAAAATTAGATCCTCATGAACCTAAACGATACACCTAAAATTCTTTAATTTTATAGCATCCACAGTCGAAACATTTTTGGACGTTTTTAAGAAGCGTGGGAGTTGAATTTATGACAAATTTTGATCAACGTAAGTAAACATAGCGTGTTACGCCCCAAACTTCTTTTTTTCAAAAGCCATTTCTCACTTTTATATTTGCGTCGGCGTGCCAAACTGTGACAGGACAATCACCACCCGTTACAGTTTTATCGTCGACGATGACAACGAAAACGACGCCGAATTTGCGATAAAAATCTAACCTTTGATCAAGCAATACGGACGGTAATTCTTTTTCATTGTTATTGAAATCGGACAGAATTTCGTACAAGTGCGAAACTTGTACGGCGTTCAACGACATTCGCAAACGATCACAAAGAGCCGAAATTTTGAAAATTTGCTGCATATTACGACAATGATTCAATATTACAACTTTATAAGGTGCTATCGATCGTTGGAAACGGAAACCGATAGACTAAAAAATTAGCAAAATGTTTAAAAAAATTCAATCGAATGTTCAATGAAAATGATAAGCATCATTGAAAGAGTGAAAAATCTGGAATATTTCGCACGTGGACGATCATTTAAAGATGGAAAACTGACGCCAAATCAGAATATTATAAACATGTTGCATCAGAAACATGATTCAAATTGAAAAATAAAGGCCAAATGATATTCAACAATTATTTTAGTTCTCCGGAGTCGACTAGTCATGGAAAAGGTCAAATTTTTGTAGAAAAACTGTTCATTACGGAATACTTGATTTTAGTTTTCGAAATAATTCGACTTTTAGCAAAATAACGTATAGGCATGTCGCCGTTTGAGTTTCAATTTTCAATAAAAAATTTTTTGCTGTTGAAATGCACTTCCTCATCAGTTCAACTGAAATGTCAACTTGAGCTCATGAATAAAATAGTGTTTGCGAGAATTTATATCATACTTTTCCATTTTCGTCAAATATCAATGCATCTTGGAGCAGAGTTAAAACGGATTTGTCAACGTGCCAATACGACGATAAAAGATACCAATCCTAAAAATTAAATATTTCATTACCATTTATGCTTCACTTAAATCCAAAATGGGAGATTTTATAAGTTTTCACGACAAACTTTAAAGCTAGAAAGTGGATTGAGGTATTAAATTTCCGAAAAAATTCCGAAAATTGTGAAAACCTGACATCGAATGAAAAATGACGAGTGAACAAACACTATAAACAAACTTACTTACATCTTTGAATAAATTGAGTCTGGATAACTCTTCTATGATGGTGTTTTTAGTTGAGCCTTCTGCATTATACTTTATCGAACAAATAGGTCCTTCTTTCGTATTTAAAGATAAGGAAAAATTAAACACGTCGTTAACGGCATTTATTTGCTGAAATATAAAATGTAATCTATCATAAAATACAAAGTATGCATATAAAGTAAATGAATGAAATCATAAGCTACATGTTTCGGAAAATTTAAATCTAAGGCTGGAATTTCTCCGTGAGACGGAACGCGCTGATGTGTCATTACACAAACCTCCTTTTAACTCAAGTTGAAGAGTAAATTTTTTTTTGTTACAATTATTTTCCAGGCCATTGAAAGCTCACTTCATACCACCAGCTTTTCCTTTGTCTTAACCAAAAATCTAGATCTTTTCCGGCGTTTTCGGGACTAGTCGTACAGAAAAACGAATAATCGTTATGTTTCACTAGCCTAGAAAAACTGTGAATTATCAAAACACGGAGTTTGGAGAGAGTGGTAAAAAGCAGCTTATATACTTCAAATCTTCGAAATTTTCTGCGGTGATGCTGCTGCTGCTTGCGGAATATTCTTCCACTGTGAGGCATAATAGTTTGCGGTTGGCGCATATAGTTTGACGCGCCGTATTGAAACAATTCTGCAAAGCTATGAGTGAGTTTTCTCAGTTTAGTTTTAATCATTTACAATTTTCAGATCTATAAAGAGGCAAATTTCAGTTCACTGTGGTTGCAGAATGCAGAATAATTTTGTTCCTCGATTTTCGATTTCTTAAGAAGCATTTTTACTACAACACACCCTGGAATTTATGATTTGATCCCAATAGAGGGTTTCTCCTTATTTTCTGTATTCAAATAATAATATTACTTTCTGAATTACTCACTGTCTTTCCTCAATATGACTTCATATAATAAAAATATAACTTTTCGTCTTTATTTCTCTTTGCAGACTGTGCATTTACATAGACGTCTAGACAAAACGGCCTTGTTTATTAATGTTTTGTTACTTTTTGAGCTCATTATGAACCGACTTCAATGCGTTAAACATGATCTAAAAGTGAAAGGGCTGATTATGTATATTTTTGTACAACGTATTTGAAGCTTTGAAATTCAAAGATCAAGAAAAAATTGATCTAAATCAAAGCTAGAAAAGTGAGGAATCATACTGCCGCATGAGTAAAATTTCGGCTCAATATTAAAGAAGGAATCTATTCCTCAAGCTATCATTAGAAATATAAAAATTTGTTTCTATCTTTGTCGTATTACGTGCTCGTATACCCTCGGCTGCCTACCTGCGGTTCTTGGGAGATCCAATCTGGTACGGTCCCTGACGCTAACCCGGTGCTAGGTACAATCCTACTGCAGGTCACAGAGACTTGAGAAACAAAGATGTTTATTTTGGAATTGACAACAGTGCAAATACAACCGTGAGCAAGTGATAAACAAGAATACAAAATGCCAAAATACGAATATGAACGCTGACCTCCTCCCTCAGTCGTTGACCCTTCTGAAGTCCCTGTACACAGAGTCCCAGGGACCTTTGGGTATCTTAATCCACGACCTAAGCTGAAAGCCTGAGAAAAGGATCTGTCTACCTGTTGAACGAATACTCACTCCTCTCCTCGACAAAGTTTGAACGTCGAAAGTCTTCTCAGGTCGCGGGAGTTTCTCCAGACGAGTCCGCGACGCGAAGTCGAAAACACACAACAATACGAACAATAAAATGCGTCCGCTATCCTTCCACAGTCGCCACGGGTCTTCTTCGAAGACGCAAAGGAAAACGCGACCGGTTCACAATAAGACGTAATAATAATAATAATAAAAACCAACTGCGACGCATCTAACATCGACTTGCCAGATGCATGCAAAACATTCGCGTCACCATTTATGTATTTTTTGAGCCAAAAATGTATATGACACAAACTGTTTTACTGGTTTGTTTACCCAAGAATAAATGAAATCGCTTTAACAACAAAGGAGCTTTAGAGAATAAAAGTGAGGTAGTTAGAGGACCAAAGGTCAGAGGAATTGACCCTCTGACATCCCTCCCCCCCAAAGGCAAGACTTTTCCCGCCAGCGAAGGGAAAAGTCAGGAGGTCCCCCAAGGGCCCCAGACCCTCGACGCCGACGACCGACGCCTCCAATCGTTCCAAAAAGACGACGCTACGCGCCGTTGACGCAATTGTTATACAATAAAAAATAAAATGTCCGTTTCGAACGGTATCGTTCCACTATGGGGCCAATGGCGCCGGGTGCTACCCCCGACGCTAAAAAAGTTCACAAATAAGAATGCCCCGTGGGCCGGTTGTCCCCAAATAATAAAACAAAGAATAAAATGTTCGAACGAATAGCGTTCGCGGCGCTCGGGCCGAATTTGATCGAATAAAAAATAAAATCGTTTGACCGGCGGCGACCCCCGCGGTGCCCGGGTTAAGTTGTGGGCCGCTCCCCACTGCCGTCGATGTGTATATTATCGGCGGCTCCTCCTTCATCGATTTTGGCGTTCGTCTCCGTCCTCTCCGGAGGGGGGGTTATTGACTGTGGAGAGCCCGCAAGACTTTCGCACTTTCCGCCGCCGTTGCTCCTCTGGCTCCTTGGCCGGACACTGGCCCCCCCAACGCCTTTGGTATTATCTGCCCCCAGGGAGAAAGGATGCCCGAAAAACAAATCCTCTGGCCCTTTGGCTGTCTAGATTTTGAATCAAAAATGTTTATGGTATTTGTTGCTAAAGTGATTTTGCCTTATTAAAGGGTAAACTTAAACCAGTAACACGGTCTGTGCCACAAAAAAAGAATTTTGAAGTGAAAATATGTTTTAGAAAAAAGGTAAAGAAAAATGTAAAAAATGGTTACGCGAAAGCTGCCTACACACTGCACGATGCTAGTTGGCAACTGCATTGGAAGGAAAAGAATGGCCAAAATTTACGCAAATACGAGATTTGGATTATCATTTACAAGTTCACCGAAAATGAGGTACAAAATATGCTTGTGCAGGTTCGAATAAAATAAAACACAGACGAAGAGAAAAAATAAACGAAACAAACTGAGATTAGTACAAAAGGCAATTTTAAGGCAATTTTAAGGCAATTTTAAGGCAATTTTTAAAGTGGCACAACCGGTTTTTTGTTTTGTAATGCTAACGCTCGGAAAAAGATAAGTGATCTAAGCAATACCCGAAAAATTTACAACTTGAAAGGATTACGCTTATAGTGACCTCACAAAGAGCGGGGTCATTGTTAACAAATAATTTACTTCTGTCGATGACCACTGTGGTCCCGCCCCGGCTGACCGATACCTTGATCTCTCTTCAGCGGCGATATATATTCGGGGTTTCCTATCGGCGGTGGTCCTTGCGGCACTTGTATTCCCGTCGACGTCCCCGGAATTTCCATCCTTTCTTCGCCCTGTACGTTACGTATCGGCGGAATTACTGACGGCGGCGGCATTTGTAGTCCGGGCGGAACCAAGAACTGGTGATAATATTGCTGTTGTCCCGGCTGGAATTGTAAAACCGGAAATTGCGATACTTGAAATTGCTGTGGCGGAGGTATCATTGTGTTGGGCAATACTTGACCTGAAAAGAGAGGGCGATTCATACAGTCAACTCCTACCATGGGCAATCCCGGATAATTCGGCGGCATGTACGGAAATTGCTGCTGTTGCGCTATCATCATCGCATTCGGGTCAGCCATCGAAACTCCCTGTTGACTTGCCTCATTGGCCCTAGGCCTATCCAGTGAAGCCGTTCGACTGGAATAGGACACGTCCAATCGATCATCATGCTGATAGTATCCCGGAGTCCTTTTTCGGCTTCGCGATTTTCGATTCTCTTTTCTCTCCTCCATCTCTCTTTTCTCTTTCTCTTTTCGCTCGAATTTCTCCTCGTATTCCTCAATTTCTTTACGCCAGCTTTCCTCCTCATTTTCTCTTCGTCTTTTTTCTCTTGACATCGATTTTTCATGACGACTTTCGTCCCGATGCCGACTTTCATATCTCCTTTTTCGTTCTTTTTCTGGCGTCGCCGATTTTTCTTTTTTCTGCTTATCATCGTCTTTCCTCGTCCAATGTCTGGATACCTTACCTGCCGCAGGCCTGCTGTAGGGGTGCTTGACTCGGTACCCGATTTTCTTTTTCAACTTTTTCTCGACTTCCACTAGATCGTGAGCTTTCTTTTTATCAATAACTTCCCAGAAGCGTATTCGTGGATCCGTATTATCAGTCTCCTTCTTCCAAACTTGAATATTCGTATAATTTGGTTTCGGGTCTTTTTTATCCTGCAGTACGGCTTTAGCAATTGTATACGCTAACCCTGACGCCTTGGATTGGCAAGAGGCGTATAGCGTATGAAAATTACTAGCTGGTCCTTCTTGCCTCGCATTAAACTCGCGGCGCAGTTTCATGGCAACGTAAGCATGAGCCTGGTAATGGAATCCAGCGAAATTCTGCGGAATCCTGCCCAACCGCGACAGTTTCATAAACAGACAGGCGCAAGCCCTCACTGCGGCTTCATAGGCTTTCTCCGGAGCCCGAGTTGTGGCCCATTCTGTCAATTGATTCTCGAATATGTTCCACAATTTTTCTGGTAAATTGGCCTGCAATACGTGAAATTGCAGCTCATAGTAGCGTATAGTTTCGATTTCGACTCCCGCTTCGTCGTAAATACGATTTATCAGATCCGTGGTCATAAGAGCCACTTCTTCATCCAAAGCAGGATCCATATGTGCGAGATACTTCTGAACGCACGGATTTGACAACAACACTCTACCATATTGAAAATCAACGACGTACTTTCCTTCTTTCAAAGCTTTCTTCAAGAGCTGCCCACGCTCCCCGAGGCCTCGTCGGTACTTGATTTTATCGTTCGGGTTTCCAGGCGGTTGATGAAATTTCCCGCTTTTTACTTGGTCCAATTCCGCTTTGTTTTCTTCTTTCGATATTCGATTTTCTTTTTCTTGTCTTTTATTATGCATCACTCTCGCAAACTTTGTAGGATTAGTTATGTTTTCTACACTCTGCCCACCAGCCTTGGCATAAACCGGCGGTGCGGGCAGAACGTTAATTTCGGGAGATTCGTCCTCACTTCCGATTTCAGAAACGACTTCCACATATGGCTCCTCGCTTGTCTCCTCTTCTTCGGCGTTGATAGTTTCCAATTGCTTTGCCAGCTCAATCCCGGCTTTCCCATACTTTTCTTTTTCTAACGTTTCTATTTTTTCTTGCATTTCTTTTATCTGTTCCGTCAATCTTTCCACATTGGGCTGTATCTCGCATTCGGGTTCGACTAACTCCATCAATTTCTCTTCTTCCCCGACATTTTTGCTATCGTCAACGGGCGCATTGGCTGTGGGGGGATCCGCGATGATTACTTCCACGGGCTTTTCCTGATCCATTTCGATACCTGAAACATTCAAATTCTCGTTTTTAGAGGGTACGTTTTCTGTCTGTTCCTTCGAAGTTCCTTCTATAGGACCCTGGCTAGCCGGGACCACAACTTCTACTTGGGGAAACAGATCCGAATCGTCCCACTTAGTTACAGACTTAAACCTTGCAGAAGTGCTGGGGACCCATAGGTCCTTAGCCTCGAATATGGACGCGGAAACATTCCAATAAATGAGATTCTTGCTAGCCGCGTGAATATGCAAAAAATGAAACACGTTATAAAAGTTATGGTTCAAAAAATAAATAGAGTTATCGCGTAAATCCGTTTCTATTTCTTCTTCGGGTTCTTTCAAGGAACGCGGTATCCATTTTATAGGTAGGACACAGAAAGTATTTTGGACCGACTTCTGCGTGCGTACCTTCGGATATCGTTCCATCATTTGTTCTGCTTGATCGGTCATTTTGTTATTTAGAAGGTCTTGGCCCATCCATTTCATAAATTCGATCCCCTCTTGTTCATTTCTCCATACGGTGGACCACATACCCGAAGTAAATCCAGGGACCCAAGACCTCCATTCTTGCACCGAGTGAGGCCACAAGAAATAGATAATAGGATTTATATTCTTCTCGTACAACTCCTTGACCACAGGGACGATTGATCGATTGATCTTTTTATGGTAGTAGTCCTTGAGCGACGATACCTGTTCTTGCAATTTATTCGTAAAATGGATCACTTTATTGGGCCACCTTCCTTGTTTCATTTCCATTTCTCGTGGCTCTATTGGTCGTCCAAACTGCCGCGCCGCTAGTATATCTTCTAGATCCCAATCGTTGGTGGGCGTTACTTCTGATTCTTCAGTATCTTTTCTTTTTCGTGATGCTTTTACTCTTCTTTCTACCCACGGGTACCAACCGCGGGGTACTGGTTGCGGATCTTTTTCGCTATTCGAGAAATGCGGAGGGCAATAGAAATTTCCAGACGTTTGCTCTTCCGATAATTTATAAGTTGATATGGCTTCCCCGCGCATCATGAAGTACAACGCATTGATATTGCCGGTCATTTCTTCAACTCCGTATGCGCCTTTCCACTGCGGATCCGTATATTTGTCTTCAAACGTTTCTCGAAACCTTCGGGCTAAATCGGCCACCAACTCTGGCTCCATCGTATCGTGAGGATATAATTTGAAGCAATTTTGCACATCACTAGCGAACCCGTATCGTAACAACGCCAAGAAACATAGAAGAGACCCGCGCGCATCGAGCGTCTCGTATCGTAAAACTTCTATGTTTAGTTTGTCCGCTTCCATTAACTGCCGAAATTCTAGAGAGCTCAATTGGCCCCACGAAATCTTAAAAGCATCAGCCCACAAAAACAGAATTTCTGTCACAAAGGCCTTCAAGTTCAGGGCTTCCGGGCTAATTCCTACCATTCTAGTCTTCGCTTTATCTTTCATCTCGGCTAACACGATTTCTAGATCATAAACGCAGCACGACAAGATGTAGTCAATATTGTCACGCCTTTTCCGGGCTAATTCTTTTTCTTGATCTAGATACCCGAATCTAGTCAAGACTAGCGTGATATCTTCTCGGATATGAAAACCGACGATGATGTTTTGTTCGCGGAAAATTGTATTATATACCTTGTGAAAATGTTCTCTGTCCCGAAACTTTAGATCTATTATAAAGTTTTTTCCACATATGGTCGAAATTGTCAAGAGCCGTAAGGCGTCGCTGGGTTTTGAACCCGCCGTTTTGGGTTTCCTCCCACTTTCGGTATCTAGTGCGATGACTAGTCGTCCTCTAAATTTTGACTGATTTATCGCCTTGATAAACGCTTTCATGTTCTCGGGCGCAAGAAATAATGGTTCCTCGATGGCCGCATGAGGCACATCGAACAACGACGTAAAATAATTAAAGATATCTGTTGAGCGTACCATTCTTCGAACATTGTAATCTTAAAATTTTCATACAATTTTTTAACTACAATTTTTTGTGATAATTTCGAAACAAAACGACTCAAATGCACAAGAATAAATTTGGACATAGGTGAGTTGATCAGTCTCTCAAATACCCAAAATTCTCAGCATATAAATTGCCGCGCGGTCAATTTAGAGTCTTATTCCGAATAAAAAATTTCTGCCACATATTTGAACCTTTTCACACTTACTACTAAGTTGGAAATTTGTATTATCTTGGCGATCTTGCGGTTGCCCGAAACTACTGTCTACTTCGACGAAACTGGACGTGGCCATATCGCGTTCGAATTTGAACTTCAAAAATCCTCCAGTCGACGATAATAATGAATATTATAATACTTTGCAAATGAAATCTAAAAAGTAGCTCCATAACAGCTTCGATTTTATGGGATCTATAACTCGGGAAGGGTTTTTTCGGGACTTATAAACATTTTCATTTCTTCACACCAAGCGCGTGAAAAAATATAATTTTTGCCCATTAAAAAATTTTTCGGCGCCGTAATTTTTACAAGTGCCTAAAACCGCCATAAATTGCCAAAAATAAGTTAGAACGATAAAAATTCAAAGGGAAAAACGAGAAGAAATGGGGAAAATTATGATACAGGGAAGATTAAAAAAGGACACATAAAACAAAATTTGAACACAACGCACAAATAAAACGATAAAATTAATTATGAACTACAGTAAAAATTGGGTATCCGCGTAATAAAAGGCATTACGCGATTTACGGAGACTATTTGTACACGCGAATCTGGTTTCCCAGCGCGGCGTATTTTTATGACATTTTTATCTAAATTTTGTGTTTCAATTACTTCGTAGGGGCCGTCATTTGTAGTGTCGGCCTTTCCTTTGATAATTCCCTTTTGATAGAGGACAAGTTCACCCATTTGGAACGTCTTTTCGCGAGCCTTCCTATCATACTGTAATTTTCTTTCGGCCGCCGATTTTTTATGGTTTTCGTTTATGATTTTATACGTGTTAAGTAGGTGCTCTGTTAACATGTATCTATAGGTGTCATAATTATTTTGAATAATTATGGGCCTTGCTATCTCGTTGTCTATCTGGAACCTTGCCTCATGCCCGTATAATAGGCTATGGGGGGAATTTTTTGTAGTTTTGTGAGGCGTAATCCGATACGCAAATAAAATCTGTTCCAAATAATGAGGCCAATCATCCGGGTCGGTAATTGCCACTCTCCTAATCTGCTCAATTAGCGTTCTATTAAATCTTTCCACCATACCATTACATTGTGGGTGGTATGGTGTCGTATTTATTTTCTTTATTTTGAGGAGGTCGCACACGTTGCGCATTAATTCGGACATGTATGCTGAGCCTTGGTCGCTCAGCAAGTGTTTTGGCGCCCCGTGGGTATAAATTACTTTCTCCATGAAGGCCTTTACTATAGTATCGGCTTTTTGATCGGGAATACACTTGGCCTCCACCCATTTCGTGAAATAATCGATGAACACGATAACATATGGCCTCTTTTCTCGTAAGGGCGAAATACTAACCACATCGGTGGCTACTATTTCCCAAGGGTAGGAAACGGGTATAGGGTTGAGTGGTTGAATTGGGTTCGCTATTGGGCGGCATAATTGGCATACGACACAGGATTTTATCCACTTAATGATGTCGTCTTCCATATTTGACCACCAAAATTTATTCCCAATTGCGGCAATGATTCCATCTATCCCTTGATGTCCCATCAAGGTGTCGCCGTGGTATTGGTGTAAAACAAGATGCCTAAGCTTGGTAGGAATTACTAATTGATTTCTTCCGTGGATACTTTCCCGATACAATACTTCGTTTTCCAAGTGAAAACTATTGAAGTATTTTTTGAGCTGTTTTCACCAATATTCCGAAAAATTTCCACCAACTTCGAATCTAATCGCTGTTGTTTCTTGATCAGTTCCAGAGAGAATAAGTCAGACTCCTTTTTTGCTTCCTCTGGCGTTTGGTCTATTTCTTGTTGAGTTGGTGGTGGAGGATCAATAAATACTTCTTGTGTCTCTGGTTCAAGCATCTGTTTTGTCATGGCTCTTGTTACCGCCATGCATTCGGGTTCCGTGTCCACATTTTTGTCCTCGGTTTCTTCGTTCCCTTCTGGTTTCTTGTTTCGGACCTTCTCTTTCTCCTCTGATCTTGATAAGAAATCTGCAAAGGCGTTCTCGCGTCCGGCTACGTATTCAAATGTGTAGTTGAACTGTCCAATATATAAAGCCCATTTCAATAATCTTTGATTTTGTTGTTTCTCTGCGGAGAGCCATGTAAGTGGTTTATGATCTGTTCTAATTGTGACCCTAAACCCCATAACGTAATGTCGGTATTGTTTGAATCCATAGACTACGGCTAAGCACTCTCTTTCCGTTGTCGAATATCTTGTCTCGGCGTCGTTTAAAACTCTGCTTGAATATGCTATCGTCCAGCGATCGTTTTCCGTTTCCTGATATAGAATCGCACCTATCCCTGTCCCCGACGCATCCGTTTGGATTACAAAGTTCGCCGATCCATCGAACACTGGGTACCGCAGAAAGGGTGCCCTCATTAAGGCATTTTTTACTCCTCTAAAGGCCGTTAACTGTTCTTCCGAAAGTTCAAACTTCTCTTTCCTATTCTTTTTTACAAGGGCTTTAAATAATGGCTGGGCGATAAAAGCTAGGTTATGTATGAATCATTTGGACCATTGCACTAATCCTAAAAATTTTTGCAGCTGCTTGATGGACTTGGGTACTTCAAAGTTTTTTACCGCTTCTATTTTCTGGGGGTCAACTGACATTCCATTTTTGTCCAATAAGTGGCCTAAAAATTTTACGCTGGCCGGCATAAAGGAGCATTTGTCAGGTTTCAATGTAAGGTTTGCGTTTGTCAGACATCGAAAAATAGTCTCTATATTTTGTAAATGCTCCTCGACTATTTTTGAAAAGATTATCACGTCGTCAATATATACTAAACATATTTTCCACACATATGGGTAAAGAATTCGCTCCATGAGACGCTGAAATTCTGCGGGAGCATTTTTTAAACTGAACGGCATCACCTTGAACTGGAACAAGCCGTCTTGACATATGAATGCTGTTTTTTCTTTCGATTCTGAGTGCATGGGTACCTGCCAATATCCGGACTTTAGATCCAGAGTCGAAAAATAGCAGGCACCTCCTAACGCATCTAAATAATCGTCGATTCGTGGTATCGGGAATTTATCGTCCTTTGTCACTTGATTGATTCCTCTGTAGTCGACTACTGGTCTCCACGTGCCATCTTTCTTGCCCACTAGAAACAATGGTGCGGCCCAAGGGCTTCTAGAGGGCTCAATGACCCCTTTTTCCATCATATCCTTTACGTGTTCACGGATAATATCCCTTTGCATTATAGGGGCTCTCCAGTAGTGCTTTTGGACCGGCAACGCGTCTCCTGTGTCGATTCTGTGTTGTGCCTCATGAGTCATCGTCAGAGGGTCGTTCTTCATACTAAATGCGTGCCTATGTTTAAGTAGGACATTCATAAGCTGTTGTTGCCCTTGTCGATCAATACTTGATTCTTTCACTAACTGCGTTATGATTTTGATAAATTCAGGTTCGCTCTGTTGTTGAATTTGCGGTTCGGACTGAAGTTGATGTATCTTTTCGTCAAATTCTGGCCCTACGAATTTTGTTTTGGACTTTGCTATTAGCTCGTTACTACGCAATTTTATCCCCTTGTTTGTTTCGTTTATCAATAGAATTTGGAAATTATTATCCCTGGCGTCCACAATTGAGGCATCCACGTCGAACAAAGTATTCTTCCCTGTTTCTTCTATCACTATGGGGCCCTTTGTCCAATCTTTCTGTGGCCAAACCACAGCTTGTACAAAGGAAGTGGTATTCGGGGGAATATACGTCCCATTTTTTGTCCAAATAAAGGTTTCCTCGTTCATTTCGGTAATTCGCATTACTTGTTCTTGATCGTCATCACTTTCTAACTCAGGCAGATCTTCCTCCTTGATTTCCTCCTTTATGGGTACGTGATCCAAAACCATCGGATTTGCAGGAATTGGCAACCGCGGCGGTATTTGCATATCGTCAAATAGTGTTTCACTAATTATTTGTCTTTCTACATTCGCTAGGCGTATGTGGCTGTTTCGAAAATCAATAGATGCCTGTATACTAGGATGGGTTAGAAAATCTAGACCCAATATAATACCTTCATTTAGGTTATCTAGCAATGCGAATCTAGCGAGAAAATTTCCAAAACCAGTTCCAACGTATATGAATGTAGGACCATATGTTGTTACGCGTTTTCCAACCGCTGTTACTACTGAATTCAAAATCGGAAATTTTGTCTTTGATATATTCAGCAATCTCGATGCTGTATCTGTCCTCATAAAACTAGATTGTGCTCCCGTATCGATTAGAGCTTTAAATTCTTCTCCACGTATTTTGACGGGTATTAACAGTGGTTGACATTTGCGAAAATTTTCCAAAAATAAATGTTCGTTATCATTGGCGAGTCTAGGCTTTGCTTCTGAAGTGGAGCTGATAACATTCGCCAAGCTTAACTCATAATTTTCTATAAGTACTTTGTCTAGGGCTATAATTTCTGGTTTGTCTTGTTTTTTAGCCTCTTGTGAATTTATAACATTTATGGAATTATTAGGAGGATTATTGATCGGTTGTGATGATGTTGGTGCGATATTCGGTGGTGGCTGTGGGACACTACTTTGACGATAATAATATGCCGCATTTGGATTTTGTTCCATATTATTATGGTATGGCATCCGTTGACCAAAATTTGCAAAGCCGGCTCGTCCACGATTCACGAAACCACCGCGATGGTCGAAATTTCGATTATAGAAGTTGTTGCCACGATTCCACGGCCTTCCTTGATCCGTTGGTTGAATTAGTTCCGGGTGAAGAATAAAACAGTTTTCGGACGAGTGGCTATTGGACTTATGGTACGAACAATACGGTCGTCGATATGGATTTCCCAAAACTCGATCAGGTAGGTTATTATATTGAACATTATTAGAATTATTATTGACTCCCCAACGATTAGGAGCTGGAGGGCCCTGATTCCTGATTGCGTCATTGACCATCTTCATAATATCTTGTTGAGATACGGGGTTTTGAAATGCTGGTGGAGGTGGAAAAATTTGCTGAGGCCTTGTAATTTGTTGTTGTTGACCTATAGTACTATCCTGCTGACGAATCTGCAAATTATTAAATCTTCGGTTTTCATAGACTCGATTCAACCGATCGTCTTCGCCGTCTTCTTGCTCCTCGCTGAATTCCTTCCAGGCCGTTGTATCGGCTTTCAATTTATTTACGAATTCTGCCAAAGAGGCGATATTTTTGAATTCGTGGAGCCGACCTTCCATTCGAGTTTGGACGTATACTGGAGCCTTGTGAAAATATGTTTCGATAACAATTCGATTTCTTTCGTTTTCTGTTTTTTCGTAATTCAATAAATGTACATACGTCTTTATTCGTCGCAAAAAATCCTTCGTAGTTTCCCCTTTTCGTTTTTTCATATCATGTAATTCCCTTCTAAGTGCAGGAGTATCCATTTTGGGGGCGATCATTCTGATTACGCTTGCTTTTCCTTCTTCATAGCTGCCCTTTTTGTCTACATAAGTCGACGTTTCAAAATCACAACAACGCCAAAGCACTTCTCAGGTCTTCTGTGTCTTCAGGCTTGAATGTGCCCTCCAAACAGGCGAAAAAATTGAGTATTTCTGCAGCCTCCATTTTATCGGATATTTCTTTATTTTTCATTCGGCTTAAAATTATCTTCATCCTTTTTTCAGGATCTTCACAATATCTTCCATATTCTTGCCGATTTCGAGGACTTCCTCCAGGTATGGGTTGCTCTCTTCCTTGATTCCATGACGTAGTTGGTATATCTTCTTCCATCATTCGATGTTGGGCACCTTGAGCCTGAGCCTGAGCCAAGTGGTTTTCGAACCAGTTCAATTTTCTTTCCAAACTCCTGTCTAAATGGCCTTTGACCGTTTCAGCCGGAAGTATTTCCATATCTCCCGTATTCAATATTCTTTCGTCAGGTCTTTTATCCATTTTTTTTCATCAGTTCCCGCATTTGCTTTTCAACTTCTTCCATTATCTTTCTTGAATTTTGTTGTTCTTGTTCCCGGAATTTTTCTTCCCATAACTTGCGTTCCGCTCTTTCTCGCATGAGTTGATCCAGTATTTCTTGTTCTCGTAACGCCGCTTTCGTTCTTTCCACATTAACTGCATTAGTTGATTTGTCCACGGCTCTTTGCATGGATTCCAGGATGGCTAAAGTGGCCACATCCTGTATATTTCCACTCGTTATCCTTTCCATTTCATTTTTCGGTTTTGGTTCAATGTCGACCTTCGCGTCAGTTTTCGGTACTGTAGGCGTATATCTTGAGTTATAAAATGATACCGCATTCGTTTCGGGGGGTAAACTAATTTTCTCAAAAGATGATACTGAATCAGAGGACATCTGTATCCGGTGATCCGCATAATCATATGTTTCCGCATCAATAGTTTGATCTTTATCACTATCCTCGGGTAAATTCGCAAATTTCTTTGCTACTTGCTCGATAGTCGCCTCCATATTCGCCATTCGTTCAGTTTGATCCTCTTTATTTACTTCGGTTTGTAATAATGTTACCTTTGGTCGTCTGCAAGGTTGTTTCCGTACCGTTAATTTCGGTTTCGATGCTTTCTTCATCCTTTACCTTCGTAGCTGTACAAGTCACCAATGTCGTATTACGTGCTCGTATACCCTCGGCTGCCTACCTGCGGTTCTTGGGAGATCCAATCTGGTACGGTCCCTGACGCTAACCCGGTGCTAGGTACAATCCTACTGCAGGTCACAGAGACTTGAGAAACAAAGATGTTTATTTTGGAATTGACAACAGTGCAAATACAACCGTGAGCAAGTGATAAACAAGAATACAAAATGCCAAAATACGAATACAAACGCTGACCTCCTCCCTCAGTCGTTGACCCTTCTGAAGTCCCTGTACACAGAGTCCCAGGGACCTTTGGGTATCTTAATCCACGACCTAAGCTGAAAGCCTGAGAAAAGGATCTGTCTACCTGTTGAACGAATACTCACTCCTCTCCTCGACAAAGTTTGAACATCGAAAGTCTTCTCAGGTCGCGGGAGTTTCTCCAGACGAGTCTGCGACGCGAAGTCGAAAACACACAACAATACGAACAATAAAATGCGTCCGCTATCCTTCCACAGTCGCCACGGGTCTTCTTCGAAGACGCAAAGGAAAACGCGACCGGTTCACAATAAGACGTAACAATAATAATAATAAAAACCAACTGCGACGCGTCTAACATCGACTTGCCAGATGCATGCAAAACATTCGCGTCACCATTTATGTATTTTTTGAGCCAAAAATGTATATGACACAAACCGTTTTACTGGTTTGTTTACCCAAGAATAAATGAAATCGCTTTAACAACAAAGGAGCTTTAGAGAATAAAAGTGAGGTAGTTAGAGGACCAAAGGTCAGAGGAATTGACCCTCTGACATCTTCTTCAACTCGCAAACGGAACAAAATGTTCAAGTCTACGTCTGCACTGGCACATGAAAGCGGTCCAAAGGTCATCTCTTGTTGATGCACCTTTCTTCAGAAATTCTGAGAGCCATGCTACTGCTTATAGTTCAATTCACATTGACCGACATTCAAAATGTAGACTTTTTTAGCGTATCAACTTAGAACTCAGCTTTTGTTCTGGTTCAAGTGATAATTAATCTGGGAAGAATTTTTTCATTCACAATTAAAACTGCTTACCAATTTTTCTATCCCCCATTCGACTAGCATCTAACGAAAAGTCTAGCATATCGTATTTCTCCCATTGCTTCTTGATTGATTTTTTCCTTTAAAAAATGCTGTCCTTAATTAATAAAAAGTCAAATAACTAGGAAAGTGAGACTTTGTGCGGAAAAGCCAAAAAACAGGCGTTTGTCTATTCTATACGAGTAGAAATCAAGGGGAAATGAACGTTTGTCATTTGAGCAGAAGACAATGATAGACCGGGCCTAAAACACCAGATCCGGGGCGGGCCTAGTAACATGATTATAACTATGACAGTGATAACTAGTTGCTTCTAAGATTTTTTTCAGTGAGTAAATGAAACGTAAATCAGAATAATTTTCCATATTTATGGATCTCATTTGTTGAGTTTTAGATTATCTGGATTTTTAACCTCAGTCAGCATGAACAAGTCACTTAAGCAGTCTGATCAGTAGGTGTTCTATACCGTAAGAACGCTGCAGTGTTGCTCAGTCGATTAATTCATTCAGAATTCATTCAATCAATTTTAAAAGTTGTACAAAATAAAAGTATACACTATAATTCGAATTGCAAAGATACAAAGTGCGTATGACTATAACATTGATTAAATTAATCATATAGAAGTCGACTGCCAAAAAAAAGATGCTGTGTTAAATCCGGAAGGCGTAGACAGTGAATCAATTAATACCCTTGTGGCCAATATCACTTTTATAATTCAATGGTTACGACGATGTACGATGTACAGGGTGTCTAAAAAGGCTACCCTCGTCTCTGTTGCATAACTTTTCTCCAACTCAATATTTTTTCTTGTGTTTTTTGTGCGATAGATAGGCCAAAGCCACAAACCTGCTGAATTTCATAATTTCTGAAGCTCTCATTTAAGATACATTTTACAAACCCCAACACAACTTTTCAGCAAAAACTTAATTATTAATATTTTCAATTGAACGAGAAAAAATTGCATGCGACATAAAACAATAACGCGTCAAATATGCGAATCGCAATAATTCCGTCCTGTCTACAGTAAACTACATGCATTTCAGAATTTTAAAGGTCTGTTACAAAAATGCTGACTTGGGCATGAAAAGAGCTTTGAAAACTTACAACGCAAAAATGTTTTTGCTTTAATTTGAATTATCAAGTCAACGGATAATGAAACGGAACCAAAACTTGCCCGAAGGTAGTAAATGATGTGCGTACGTGATGCAAGAGACCTCATGTTGAAAGATGAGGCAGAAGCAAAATTATAGAAAAGTATTAGAGGTAGCCTTTTTTTAGACACCATGTACATTCATTTTCAAAGTGATACAAAACCAACAATACAGGAGGAGTTATATACTTGATAGTGATCGCGTGACATGAACACTTTCTGATAAGACAAAGACGAAACTTATTGATCCAGTTTTCTAACTTATTCCAGGAATTGTGGAATTTTCTATATTCTAATAATTGAATTGAAATCCTGTCATTGATATTTGCTTTAAAACAGGTTCTATCAATATGGACTATGAATTTCAGCGAATTGTAATGAAAAATGGACAGTAATTCTATTAGATATCTGTCAGGTGTGTTTAAGAAACATTGAGATGAGATGTGTTAAACAAAAACCTTAGCAGAATTTCTGACAGATGTTTGTAAATGAGTAATCTGGAATTATTTCTTCTAATATATATGTTAACTGCAAGATATACTAAAGTCAGGAGTCGATAGAGTTTTTTGGTCATCCTGAAGTTTCTAGCTAACTATTTCAAAATTGCCTTACTAAAGTTCCTATTCAATGAGACGAATACAAATTTTAGTTAAGCAATGTCTGTCCAAAACAGGGCTTTTGCCGCACAATGAGGATTTTTTTGGGCTGTGCGGAAAAATTTTTGGACATTTTCCGCACAGAACGAAAATTTTTTTGAGCATTCCCACTGCTGGCATTGATGAAAAGGTGTACTTTAGTGCAATTTAAAAGTTCAAAATCTCAAATTTGACAATAATTTATAATATTCACTACAATTAAGCTGAAGCACAGCTAGAAAGATTTTTTCATTTCTCAACTATCGTTGATTGTTTCCGCGAATCTGTTATGTCTCTACTAGAGTCAGTAAAACTCAACACTTTCTTCAAAAACATAGTGAGAATTGGAATTTCGCGATGAATATGAAGTTGTTGGTTTTTCCCACATTTCTCCATACATTTATTTAATACCATCATTTTTCTAGGAAAATTTAAACCGAGAGTATAAGAAATTATCTCTAGTATATATACATTTTCAAACATTTCAGAAACTCTCGTGTTCAAAAACGCGCATGGTTTTCATGATTTGAAGTTTCCTTGGAGTTTTCTGAACTTTGTGATTACAAATTTTGTCATTTGGAAACGATGAATACGCGATTTTCGACTGAAAATGTAAAGCTTTTATTTTAGGGATAAGGGCTGAAAAGACTCATTTTCCAACATTCCAGAATATCGAAAAAAAATCCAATTGAAAAATGAATTGAAATCTATAAATCTTCAGCTCAAATCAATGAAATGACAGCAGAAACTATTAATTTTGCTCATCAATCTAAAATTCATTTGAACTGAAAAAAGATAATTTCCAAAATTTTGCTGGGCCGGGTTTTTTTTGCACACAGCAACCAAATTTCGGGCTGTGCAATCAATTTTTTTCTGCCAAGTTGCACAACGCAACTTGAAGCTTGACTGCCCTTTTGATTAGGTTATAGGATTTCCTGTTCGGAGATGCATTTTTATGTATCGTAAAATAGAAAATAGTAAAATTTTCTTGAGCTTCGCGCCGGATTACAATTTATTTATAATTTTTTATATTATTCTAGTATGAGGTTAGAAAGGGTCATTCTTGCTAATGATTATAACTTTTAATTATAACGTATTTTGGGTACATGTTCGATCCTGAATTGTTGTACTTGACAAAAACCAAGATTTTTTCGGTCATTTTCCCAAAATCTTTTTGCGATCTTTAAAAAAAATTTTAACTTTTGTGTGATTGAAAATTTTAAATTATAAGACAATCGTAGAAATCCTTGCTGGTTAAAGAATCCAAATTCTTTGCATGCCTAGTTTTTGAATTTTAATTTGGCCGACTCAAAATTCATTGAATTCACAGAAAAATTAAACCTTCTGTCTATGAAATAAAAGTTGAAAAGATTCATTTTCCAGTTTTCTAGAATTTCAAAATTTAAAAACAATTTTCAGCGCTGCGCGCCAAACAAGTCACTCTACTAATATCAACCTTTTCATTTTCAATCCAAAACTCAAAAAATCGGGTTTTAAAAGCCTAAAACTGATGCGAATCGAATTAAATACAGGAAAACTAGCTTTTTATGGTGTTTCTGATAAAATTAAACGACTTTATGGATTTCCGAGTGAGTAATCAAAAATTTATCTGTACAAGCAAAATTTTTCTCAGGTTGCACACTGCCATCTGACCTGTGCAAAAAAACCTGTTGCTGGCAATTTACAGTTTTAGTTCGTTTTACACATTTTTCAAATGATTTCAACTTCGAACGGAAAAAATTTTCATGTGCGGAAAATTTTTTTGGTCATTTCCGTATGGTGCGGATGGGGCGTATGGGGAAAAAACCGGGTCCACACTTCCGGGACTACGGACTGTTGAAAAATTCAAAGATGGAACTTCTAGGTTAGTTTTTTGTCTAGTGCAGAATCACTTCCTCAAGGGATAGAGAATTATAATAGACTCTTTGACGTGATATTCATCTTTCTATAACAGCGGGAAAGGTTCATTTAAGGCAGAGCCCTGCCTCGTCAAGCAATGGCAGGACTTCTTGAAATGATCCAAAAAGTTTTCTAAATCTACAACGAGAAGGAAAAAAACTTATTCAATAATTCTGGTACCAAAAAATTATTTTAGAATCTTACCACGAATCAACTAAGTTCATTCGTAATTTTATTCCTATCGGACCCCAGGTTAAAAAGCCGTTCTCCAACTCGACTAAAAATCCAAGTTTTGTTGCAAGGTTCTTCAATTGTTTCATCGTCCTCCTAGAAAACGGAAAAATTTCGAACAATCAAGAATAGTTGATACACGTGAAGAGAAGTAGCGGAACTTTCTAATTGGTTTAACATAAAACAATTTTCTTCGAAATTTTTATGCGACGAAAACAACAAAAAAAGATGCTCGAAAAAGACATGGGGGTTTCGTTTCAAAGGACTGAGTTAAAGACAAAAAGAATTGAATAAAGTAAAGTGATAAAAATATCAATAATGGCGCGAATACTCAATAATTTTGAGTAAATGTTATACATAGCGTACGCAGAAAATTCAATAAATGTATACTCTACTTGACTGCCAATGAAAGTTTCGGCTCCAGAAAAGCCAAAATCTCAAACGCACAGACTTCCAATTGAAAAAAAAATTATGAAAAATTGGCAAATAATTCAAGTCAAAATATATTGACTTTTCTGGAGATAATCTGATCAAACTTTGTTTTTAATCGTGCGGACAAGCTGGTGCACTTTCGAATAATTTATAAATATTGATAAGCGGAAACATTATCAACGAGCCGATGAATGAACCGGCTTGCGTAAAAACACCGCACCACCACAAACTTTTTTCGCTGCCAGACTCACGTAGTAGCGATCCGCAAACGGCTCTCAAATATGCCAAAAGCGCCATGCATGTGACCCACGATGTGACCTAAAAAGGATAAATTAGATACATTCTGTCATATTGATTTAAACTGAAAAATAGTGAATTGGCGTAGTGTGCATTTGATCAAATGTTCAATTCAAGGCAATGTAAATCAAATCCTAGCGAGGGAACGTTACCTGTGTGATTTACAAAATGAAAATGCTATGATGCACTCGATAGGCCATTGGAACAATAACAATGTACAACTTCGTGTTCGCCTGTATCTGATATCAGGAACCACAGGACACCATGATCGAATTTTCAGGGAAGAGTACGGTTCAGAAGTCGCAGGGATGAGTATTCAATATACAACTTTACTTGAAAATCAACGATCCAGTAAGAGATTTGTACCCAAAATCGGGAAACGAGCCAACCATTTTTAGCATCTCATGTAGGGTTAATATGCACTAATACTCTTATGGAGAAAAGGTAGTCTACCAGAAACCATGACTGATACAATACGGTAAAACTTACTTGATAAAAATCAAACATACAAATTAATCTGTATAATAATCACATAGTGTTGTTTTCAATCGATCAGTGTAGCTGAAATTTAAAGTTACATACTTCGTAGAATGTTACAGATGGTGGCAGGTTGAACCAGGGTTTTTTTTTGGTTTTTTCTCCACATGCCATTTGGCTCCTAATGTCAAAATTTTACAGGCCAATAGGAATTTCTACAAGCCAAAGCTAAAAAGTTTGTAAATAAATGTGGTAGTAAAAAACTATGTTTTTTTCAACAAATTTAGTCCAAAACACTTTTCAAAATCACAGAAGAAGCCCACATAACAGATCAATCATTTTGAATACATTCTTAATCACACACAAAATAATAAGGCTCACAAATCAAATCAGTCATTATTCAAATCAATCATCAGGGTTTTTCAATATTTTTCAGCGCTTAGCACTGACAGAAAATTTTAGATTATGATATTCTATAGCATTTCCTGCATGAAGGGTTGATTTTTCCAGTGATTTTTCAGTGGGGAAACTAAAATTCAAAAATTAGGCAGGCAACAATGAGTCTGAAAAGCTTCTTCAGATAGCAAGAACCTCTGCCATTTTCCCATATGTCCGCCGAAGTCAAAAATTCTAAAGCGCCGAGAAACAATTTTGTAAAAATAATCTGAAAAATCTTGATTTTTGTCAAATACGTGGAAAAAACTGTTTAAGTTAAAACATTCATCCATAACATGCTGGTTTCTGAAAGCTAAGCATAAGCTAGGATGACATTTTCTAACCGCACAACAGGAATGATGCAAAGAATCATAAATTAATTGAAATCCGGCGCGTGGCGCCGGAAAATTTTCGGTATTTTTCATTTCAAAATGCAAATGCATCTCCGCACAGGAAGCCCTATAGCCTAATCAAAAAGGGTGGTTAGGCTCTCATTTTTACAAGCCAATTTGGCTTGTGTCCCTAGAGCCAATCAAAATTTTTAGGAGCCATAGCTCCAAATTGGCCTATAAAAACCTGGGCTGAACAAGCAACATACTAGTCTCTAGAAAGATCTGTCGATTGAATGTATTTGCAGAACTTTAACGTCTTTGATTGGTGAAATCAAGCATATGCAAGCTCATAATTACCGGGCTGAGTACATTATAATGTAAATACAGTCTAATGAGAAGAATGAGAACAGCATCACTCATACAGTTAGTGCCACGTAGTATAACATCTTCAATATAGATATTTCCACCAGAAACTGTTATCTGTTTAGTTCTAGTGAGAATGTAGCGATTCATAGTTCCTAGATGAGATAGAAGTATAATGTCGATCACAATCCCTGCAGTACATGTAATTTATTGCAGATGAGTCGATTTCAAGGACATTGATTGGGTTTTTTGTATTATGGAAACACAACAAAATCTGATGAATATCGAACAAGATGATACATTGAAAACCGGTAAAATAGCACGCTTTGATCGTATTTCCTAAACTGAGAAACAACTACGTTGTTCAATTTTTTGTCTTATTTTGACTTTTTGGACACACTTCATGGCATATAGGCCCATAAAACTATGAAGCAGTCAAGAGCAGTGTTTTTTTGTACTTGGTCCATTTGTACTGGTAATGTATATATATATATATATATATATATACTTAGCATTATAACGATATAAGGTAGTGTGCACCAGCTGCAGTAATACCAAAATTTCCGGTAAAGGGAAAAAATGTTGGCGGTCTTGTATGGAGAAGACGAATTTTGGTTCATTTCAGAACGTCAAAATCTATTTTTCCAACTTTTTTGCGACTATAATTTTAAACATGAAGCCGAGTTTGAATTGAAAAGCATCATGGAAGTAATTTTCAGAAATTCCAGGTATAACTTTGAGTTTTTCAGATTTATGAAATGAGTATATTTTCTTAATTTGTAAGATGATTATGAAGGACAATGAACTCCAGTGGTATTAGGAAGAAGGTTTGTGCGAAAACACATGAAAGATCATGTTTTTTTCAGTGTACAAAAAAAATTTTCTTCGTAAAAAGAGTTTTTGGCCGATCTTTGTACAGGTACAAAGAGGCTTGTACAAAAAAAAACACTGGCGCTAGGCGTCAAATTTCTTGCCATATGGCGACCAGCAGCAATCAACTAATGCTTCATTTATTTGTGTGCGGTGACGAAAATAATGACCATAAATCTGCCATCATTGTTAAAATATTGCCCCAAAAGTTCATGAGAAGCAGGTAATCACGTTTCACGCTTCCCCCCCCCCCCCCCCCGATAAAACACTATCAA
The DNA here is from genome assembly GCA_963922205.1 of Romanomermis culicivorax. Taxonomy (NCBI): domain Eukaryota; kingdom Metazoa; phylum Nematoda; class Enoplea; order Mermithida; family Mermithidae; genus Romanomermis; species Romanomermis culicivorax. Next base: position 859,573 of record CAWUHX010000100.1, on the reverse strand, counting down.
AGTAAAGATATCGACAAATAAAGCGAACAGAACACTTTTTCACATTTTCTAGGCATATACTGGAATAACTTTCAGATGCATTATAGAACGGACTTATTGATTTAAAAAAAAAGAAAAAATTTACAATGCAGGAGAAAAGGAACCGCAACGGACTAGACAGACAAAAACAAAAAAATTTAATTTAAGAAAGGCAACCATCAAACACTTACACATAAAAAGCTCCCGAAATTTGTTCGTCCAAATACCGGGTGTGGACTTTTTGAGGCCAAAATGAGCAAATAAATTGACAAAATCGTAATAATTATCGTAATAGCAGCTACAACATTGACCCGTTTTATGGTAAAAAAGAATAAAGCGAAACAACCGATCGGATTAGATATGTTCGACAAAACGGACGATAGATAATAAACAGTCGAGCCGTAAGGCAAAGCTGAATATGATTGCACCGACGGTAAAATCCCATTCATTAACGCACAACACCAAAATGTGACCAGCATTAGAACCCAAAATTGGTTCGAAATGCCATTTTTTCCATTTTTTGAATTATCTTCGGAATTCCCGTGCGGCCTTATGCTCTCGCGTTCGGATATAGACTCTGTTTTGTAGGCCGGATCGTCTTGTTGACTGACAATGCTATTTTCTTCGTCTTGTATGACTTGTTTTTCTTGGCTGTAAAGATAAAAAAGGATTGACTAAATGCTACCTGAAAACTAGGATAAGTAATTTTTAGGTATTTCCCAAAATAATCGCAAATGTCAATTTAGTATATAATAATTCACTTTTACGACTACAACACAACATATTCAATGTGAACAGGAAAGGGTTGAGGAATATCTTACAGACAGATGCTTCTATATCTGCAATTAAAAAAACCTCAAAAATTGATATTAATTCGGTAGATACAAAAACTGAATAAAATTTAATATTAACTACGAACGCAAAAGATAACTATATTGTAAGGCCACAGACACTCGCAAAAGAGAATCTGTAAAATATATTTACTTCAGTTATTGCCACAGTTCAAATTCTCTACGATGTGCCATCATCAGATTGTAGCGAAGAATTTTCTTCAAAAATTTAGAAAGCGGGATTTGTCGAAACAACTGAGGATTTCGGCTAAAATCGATGGTAATTTCAGTTAGATCTCATTGAAATTTCAAACTGTAAAAGACAGACAATGTTCAACTCAGAATAAGACAGCAAAAGTTTTCAAATAGTGAAAAATAATTTTGGGAATGAGCAAGAGCCGTATTTCACTGCAACGAGTACTTGAGTATTTGAGCATAACATGGGAAAAATACGAGGATAACATTTTTACCTCTGGTGGGTTACTAGAAAAACGTAAAGAAATTTTCTCCATTGCAGAAGAAATTTATAAAAGTTCAAAAATTAAAAAGATTCTTTGAAATTTTGAATTAAAAATCACTAATTTCGTTGAAAGTTCCAAGTCGTCGGCATTTATATATAACAGTGCAGTGTCAGTGCTGTATTGAATTATACCCCCTAGTCAATAATTTTTCTGAAACAAGTAATAGAAAAAAGAAGTCTAATACAGGTCACCAGCTAAATAGGTACAGAAAACACATTTCGACAGGTATTACAATTTTGAATATGTTAGAAAATTCTGCAAAACATTTAGCCAAAAATTACGAAAACTAGACAAACTGTTTAAACAACTAGAAAAATTTTACGATCGAAAATTTGGCGCATCTTATATACCTGAAAAATAAATTCCACTATGTAGAGACAACTCAGAACTAGATGAAGTGACATCGGTATCGAAAAAAGGTTTTCATCATCACGTCAAGCTTTGCTGTGATTGATTTCACTATACTCAAGAGTGCAGGTATTAAACAAAACTTCAATAATTTTGTGCAGTTTTTTCTGGGACGTTCTAAAAAACGGGCAGACACTGATATCAGCTTGACTGCACAACCACTATTTTGATATGATGAAATTACTACAAATCTTGTTGTCTATCAGTATTTGATTTTGCAACTAGCAAAAGGATCACCCAATCACACTTTTGAACTGCCTGGTACCAGACGACCCAATAGATTTTGTTCAGGCCAAATATGGCTCACCTCGATTCTCTACTCTGTTCGTTCAACTGACCGTCGACGATGGACCGTACATTGAGTAGAGCGAAGGCTATGGTGCAAATTAACATCCAAATAAATATAAATAAAAAGAACAAAGTGACGCCGAAATGCGGATCGACAACTTTTTGATTATACGTTTCAGAAGAATTTAAAGAAGAAGACGTATCATTTACGACAACACAAATCGATCGACCAGAACCTTGAATCAACGCCAATAAGCTCGGTATCAAGGCGCTGAAACCCATGCCAATGAAGTATGCTGTGACGTACGTAGATTTGAACCTAATAATGAAGTGAATATTCAATATCGAAATATAAAGATAAAATGTGAATAATGTTAAAATCTCGAATTCAAACGATTTCAGTAGCTTTTTTTGTTTTCTAAGGTTTCCGATAACTTTTTTTTGCATTTCCCATTCATAATGTTCTACGTTCAACTCTTTTCACGTCCTGAACGGCCAACGTACTTGCAATTAGGGAAGCGCCATAAGACACAACAGAAATCGTCGTCCATATGGCTAACTGGTAAACCTTCTCAAAATTTGTCAATCACATGGCTGAAATAGGCTACCACGGTTTGGGTTCATAAGCGCAAACGGCCCATAACAGCGAATGAGCCCATAAGAGCGAACGGCTCATAAGCGCGAAAACAGCATATGCTCTAGCGTGTCCTATCTTTTCTGCTGTGAAAGGCTCATAAGCGCGAAAGGCTCACAAGCGCGAAAAATTTGTCCTATCTAATTTGAAGGAACTTAAGGTACAGTGTGTTTTAGCAAGAGTCCCATTAGCATTCGTGCTGATGAAGAAATATTTCATTAGTACAGCTAGCACGGTTGAAAAATGTTACTCTGTTTGTGTCAAACTAATGTTTAGGCTTGTTAATTCTGATAAACTGCTTCTATTGTATAATCAACTCATAAAATGATGCTTGATGTTGGTAACTTCAAAAGGAATAAGGCAGTCATCTGGTTCTAATTAAATTAGCTCATTCTTACTACGCACTTGGTTAGTAAACCGACAAGTTCAGGGGTTAGTTTCAAAGTAAAACTTTTAGGATCACTAGTCATGCTCTGTTGGGATAAAATTTAATGTTTTTATTGTATCTGGAACTGCGCTTCAACTAGTTCTTTCTCACTATTACTAATTTGTGTAAACTTAGGATATGCCAAAACAGCTGTTTTCGAATTATTAAAGTAGTGTTCAAGAGGTTAGAACAAAAGACGATTCAGATTCGAGCCACAATCGTTCACTAAGCAAAAGTGATGAAGACAATGAGGAGATTGACGAAGTTTTTATTCAGGAAAATGACGATTTTGATTTTTCACCATCATTTTGTGATATCTTCAACTTTCTTCTCGAACTTTTTTTTTAAATTTCTCCCTTTCGCACCATGCTAAAAAACCCTGTTATTGTATGCTAATGTTTAAACTCTGCAGTCTCCGATTTAATCTGTGCTAACGTTTAAGATTTTATTTACCCTAAAAAATTAACAAAAATCATTTTCATTCAATTATCGGTCATAACCACCCGTGACTTTTTACCAACAAGATGCCGAACATGGCGTAGATACCTGTGATACAGATACTAAAATCCATGATTTATATCACTGATCTATCGAAATTGAACCATAGAGTGAAATTTTTGAATGTATTGTTGTTTCTCTGAAGTTCTTAGTTGTATTTTTTTGTTTCTATTTCTAACTCAAAAAGACGGGGCTTCATTAACATATTATACGCCTTTTCTCACAGGCGGTTTTATTATGATAGGGTAGAAATAAAGTTTTAGCGCTTGTGAGCCTTTCGAGCTTATGAACCCTTCTGGGTTTTCGCTCTCATGGGCCTTTCGCGCTTGTGGGCCCTTTCGCGCCAGTGGGCCGTTCGCGCTTATGGGCCATACCCGGCTACCAGATGCACAGCCATGTTATAAGAAAAATTTTTTTTGATCCTAAAGCAAAATGATCTGCACCAAGGTTGTGCCTAAGAAGATGTGCGTCAATATTAACACATAAACTTACATTTGAGAATCAAACATTTCTTCATGATTTCAAAAAATGTGCAGTTTGGCATATGCTGGCCCATCCCCCAGAAATTTCAACAACTATATTCATTGGAGAGACTCAATTTTATCGTTAACCAGCTTGATCAAATTCATTGGCAGATTTAAAAACATACGTCCTACATCTTAATCATACATGTAACGCCGCCCAAAAGTCTGGGGCAGGGGGTCGGAAAACTTTTTTTGGGCCGAGGGTGATCCCAAAATTTCAGGGGGAGGAGTCTCTGAAGGGAATAAATCGATTTTTTTCACAAAAAATTGCGAAAATGGTTCGAAAAAGTAATTTTGGTCTAAAAAGACCGTAAAAAATGTACCTATTCATGGCGAGAAGCGCCGATAAAATTGACGTTTTAAAGCACTTTTTGTTCAAAAATTGACATTTTTATTTAAAAAATGACATTCTTCAGTATTTTTTTAATCAAAAGTATTGGGGTCCCTACGACTACCATGTGGCTGGTAACAGGATTGGAAAATCTGGGGAATCGCCCAATGGCTAGCCATATGATCGACGATTTCTGGGGGCGGGTTTCTATAGCACTCCGCCCCCGCAATTACATGTAGGATCTTAATGTAGCTGACGCAACAGTAGTGTTAAGTAGCTCCTTAATTTTTTCTATAACAGTGACTCTAAATTAGACGAATAAAAAAATGAAGACATAAAAATGAACGCTTTGCAGTAGTTCATCTATTGCAAACAATCGAAGGCTCTTTGAAAGTGGTAATGACTCAAATATACAGCAAATTTTGACAACGGTGACTGAATGAAACTACAATTTGAAAATATCCTACAATAAACATATTTTATGCAACCAAAAAATCTCAATTTTTTAATAGAAAATCGGTATTTTTGAACAAAAACTATATAAAATTTCAATTTTATAGGCATTTCGCACAATAAATACATATTTTTACTAGAGATGCAGCGGGTCCAAAATTTTATTATTTTTTTACGGGTCCAAAATTTTAAGAATATCAGAACCGGGTCCAAAATTTTGAGGATATCGGGTCTGGGTCCAGAAAAAATAGTCGAGTAATTTCGGGGCCGGATATGTTATATTTTTCCGCACCCTATTCTGTGTGCCTTCATTAAGACACGATTTCTGAGAGATTTGACCTACTGCTCCATTGACCTATGATAAGTTAGAAATAATTAATATCTGAAAATGAGATATTTTGAGTGGTTTCGCAGAGTATTGTGACAACATTCATTCGGTGCAAAAGTCAAAATTTGCATACCTACAGTTCTCCAGAAATTGGAAGTTAACGTGAAAAATACAACATTAGAAAAAAAATTTCAAACGGAATAGGTAAAACCACAAAATGAACCCTATTTTTGGGTATGATCAATTTTCAACTTGTCATATTCAAGATCAAACTTCTCAACAACTGCATTTTAAAATGGATGTGAAAGAGACAATATCATATCAAAATCGTATGGTTTGGTTGAGACACAATGAATGGATTCGATTCACTAATCTTGAAAGATTACTGACAAGAATCTCTATAAATTCATTTTTGATCCTCAGATTAATATTATTAATAAACATCTAGATTGAAAAGACGACTGCAAAGAAAACAGCTGAAAAACTATTTGTGAAATATAACTTGGTTGCTGTAGATTTTAATTCTGAGTCGGTCTCAAAATGATGTAAGCAATAAGGTGCCGATTTGTTACTTTTCATATTTCAATAGTTAATTGATGCGTTATCACATTCTTTAACATGGGACTTTGTTTTCAGCTGAATAACTATCAGTCCCGAATCAAAATTGTAACGATTTCGTCGGGGGCCAGGTCTAAAATTTCGAAAATATCGGGTCCAGGTCTGAATCCAATAAAATTATCGGGTAATTTCGGGTCCGGGTCCCCGATACACCTCTAATTTTTACGGTTTTTGTAGACAAAAATTACTATTTTTTGAAATTTCTACCTTGAATATTCATTAAGTGGCAAGATGGAAATTTTTTCTCTTCGATGACCAACTCACTGAAATTTTCAGCAATTAACGCCATCTGCCCCAAAAATTCGCTTTACACTATCCTCTCAGAACGCGGAGTTACCGTTACTACGACTGCCTAGTACCTATTTTCTGCAACAGTCTTGAAATCCTTTTCATGAGCAATTTTGTATGATCAAATTTTCTAAATTAAAATCTGTGAATCAAAAATTCCTGATAGTGTGATTTCCTGATTTCTAACTTACAACCAGAACAGAAACTATTCTACATAAATTACCTGAACATATATGGCAAGTACAAAACGCTGCTTGTACAACTGACCAGTGAAACGCAAAATACAAAAACGAATAGAAGTACGCTACGCTCTTGGCCGAATAAATAAATTCTATGTTGCCAAAAAATGGCCAAAAATAAGGTCGATAATGTAGCGAAACCCATACAAAAATAAATTTGAATTTTTTCGTCGGAAATGTTCGAATCGGGGGAATATTTTTTCAACAACCAATGCAAAATGGGCCCCAAAACGGCGACTTGAACGATGACAGTTAAGTAAGATGGCAAAGACCAACCTTCCGGTAGAGGGTAGATCGAAACCATCAACTGGAGCTGAACCCAAACGGCGGTTACGACTAGCCAAGTCGACGAGCCGAATAGAATGACGAGGCTATAGACTAACGGAGACGTTTTTTCATGCATAATATGACGATTTTGCTCGACAAAGATAAATTATTTCACCTTTACATAAAAAAACACCTCAAAGGTTATTCACTCAACGAAGCATATGACTGCTCATTTAGCGCAGGAACTTTTGCGCCAGTCACTCCAAACACAGATCTCCGAAGAAAACCCTACACCATAATCAAAAAAGCAATCATGCCTGAAGCAGGGTTTTTTTCCGCACGCCTTCATCCGCACCGTGCGGAAATGACCCAAAAAAAATTTTTTCCGTTCGAAGTTTAGATCATTTGAAAAATGTGTGAAATGAGCGAAAATTATACTTATACTTGACCTATCTTAGCATACTTTACATTGCTAAGAAAACAATGTAAAGTATCTGTTTTTCTAGCTCAAAAAGATATTTTAGCTTGATTGAACAAAATTATAGTTGCTGCTGTCATTTCTGTGATTAGAGCCGATGATTTATAGATTTCAATCGATTTTCCAATTGATTCAATTTCTACATTTTGATATTCTAGAATGCTGGAAAATTAGCATTTTCAGCATTTATCTCTAAAATAAAAGGTTTGCACTTTCAGTCGAAAATCGTGTAGTTTCCCAATGACAAAATGTGTGTTCACAAAGTTCAGAAAAATTCAAGTGAGAGAAAGAATTCATGAAGATCAATATTAAATCTCAATTTTCAACAAAATCCGAACCTAATACTGAAGATTACTAATTGATGAATGGGATGAGGAATTTCAAATCATGAAAACCATGCACACTTAACTTCCGATGCGTCACACCAGAGAATCTTTGAACAAAGTAGCTACTGAAATGTTGGAAAATGTATTCTAGAGATAATTTGTAATACTTTCGGTTTAGATTTTTCCTAGAAAAATGATGGTATTAAATAAATGTGTGGAGAAATGTGGGAAAAATCAGCAAATTTGTATGAAAATTCCAATTCACACTGCAAAGTGACGAGTTTTACTCACTCTAGCAGTGACATATAAGATTGATGGAAACAATAAGGGACAACCGAGAAATCAAAGTAAACTTCTTTTTGGCTGCGCTTCAGCTAAATTAATATTATAAATTATTTTCTTTGCCGGCGCGGAGCGCCGGAAAAATTTGAGATTTTGATCATCTAAATTGCACCAAAATGCACCTTTTCATCAAGGCCAGCAGTAGAAACGCCCAAAAAAATTTCCGTTCTGTGCGGAAAATGCCCAAAAATTTTTCCGCACAGCCCAAAAAAAGTCCGCACTGTGCGGAAAAAAAACCCTGGCCTGAAGTTGCACTGTGCAACTTGACAGGAAAAAATTGGTTTCACAGCCCGAAATTTGGCTGCTGTGTGCAAAAAAAAACCCTGCCCCAGCAAGGTTTTTTAAGGCCAATTAGAAGCCATGGCTCCTAAAAATTCTGATTGGCTCCTAAAAATTTAGGGGCACAAGCCAAATGGGCTTGTAAAAATGAGAGCCTAACCACTCTTTTTGATTAGGCTATAGGGCTTCCTGTGCGGAAATGCATTTTTATGCATTCTAAAACGAAAATTACGGAAAATTTTCCGGCGCTCAGCGCCGGATTTCAAGTCATTTATGATTCTTGGTATGATTTCTGTTGTGCGGTTAGAAAATGGCATCCTAGCTTATGCTTATAGCTTTCAGAAACCAGCATGCTGTGGATAAATGTTTGACTTTGTATTGTTTTTTCCACGTATTTGACAAAAATCAAGATTTTTCTAGATTATTTTTACAAAATTGGTTTGCGGCGCTTTAGAATTTTTGGCTTTGGTGAACATAACTTTTTGCATTTAGAAAATGATTAAAACATCCACATGGGAAAATGGCAGAGGTTCTTGCTATCTGAAGAAGCCATTCCGATTCATTGTTGCTCGCCTAATTTTTGAATTCTAGTTTGCCGCACAGAAAACTCATTGAATTGACTGAAAAAATAGACCCTTCATGCAGGAAAAAGATTTCCAATGCTATAGAATATCATAATCTAAAATTTTCTTTCAGTGTTAAGCGCCGGAGATATTCAAGTCCAAAGTAAAATAACTATCGCGCTTTTTTATGTTATAGATCATGTGAAAACAATCGCTTTTGATAAATAATTGTGATTGGTAAATTACTGGCCCCAGATGTATAAGATCCAAAAAGGAGGTAAAATGTTTGACCTCTTCCGCCAATCAAATGGTGAAAATATCGGTCACCGGCAGTTGCAGCAGAATGTGATAAAAATGAATTTTCCGACATTTTAGAGGCCTCGGAATCAAAATTTTTCGGCGCCAGGCACCAAGCAAGTTAATTTAGCTAGACTTTTGATTTCTCACCAAAAACTAAAGAAATTCAATTTTAAAAGTCAGGAACTGACGCGAAGTGAATGAAATACAAGGGAAGTAACTTTTAATCATTTTTCTGATGAAATTAGGCGAATTTATCAATTTTATAGTGAACAACTAAAAATTATAATCTGTGCAACCAAATTTTTCCCCAAGTTGCAGATCAACGTGGCTTGTGCGAAAAAAATCCCATCAGTATAATGACTGATCATTTGTGAACCTTATTATTCTGTGTGTGATTAAGAATGTTTTTCCAAATGATTGATCTGTTATTCTTGCTTCTATTGTGATTTTGAAAAGTGTTTTTGACTGAATTTTTTGAAAAGAACGTTTTTTTACAACCAAATTTATTTACAAACTTTTTAGTTTTGGCTTGTTGAAATTCCTATTGGCCTATAAAATTTTGATCCTAGGAGCCAAATGGCCTGTCGAGAAAAAACCAAAAAAAGCCCTGGCCTCAAGACCATTGTTGCCAGATCAAATTTTTTGGGAATGCCAGATTTTTTAGAAAATAGTGCCAGAAAAATTTCAGATCGATTTCAAATAATGCCAGATTTTAAATGCTAAACATAACGATACAAAAACTTCTTCTAAACATAAAAATCACAAAATTGATACCACATTTGAAACTTGGGGATCGGATACAAAAAAGATGCATTTTGGCGCATTTTAGAAAATGATCATTATTATGGGTACCAGAGGTCCCCAAGGTCGAAAATTTAGGTAGGGGTAAAATCGTAAATTTTAAGGGTAGTACTTGAAACATGCCGTGGCCTTTTTTTTGCTCCCAACTTTGTTTGCAGAGGGGGGTGGTGTAGTACTCTCACCACAAATCAATTCTCAATTATACAACTTACAAAAAACAACTTGAATGTACTTATTATACGCAGAGAATAGTCAGACTTTGATGATTGTCGTGTCACCTGATTCCTGCACATTTCAAGAATCGGGCACAATGTACTTTTGCAAACATTATTTGAACCAGTATCTTCAGGAGTATGAGCTTATTACATCACTGATGAGGGTTCTAACAGTGCTTCCAATTGAAAGTGCTCATGCCGAATGTGGCTTTAGTATTATTAATCCTATTAGATAATGAACCATGAGGTTGAAACCACGTACCACTCCTGATCCACGTCAACAGACCTCACATGTCTCAACTCATAGCAGGAAGGTATGCCACAGCTTGGGTAACCATATGCGCACAGAAGACCCAACGCAGAAGCGGGGAAAAGGAAAGGAAAGCATGAAGAGGCAGAATTTTAAGAACATAATGTTTTTCTTCCCAAGGGGCGATTTTTTTATTAATCACATATACATAAGTCATTATTTCATCTCCCAATTATATTTATAATGATTTCCTACAAGTAGTATATATTAATGTCCTGATATCCTTTCCTAAAAATCGCTATATGACACAGAAGTTGCATACTTTCCCATTATCATTTGCTCAGTAAATGTGTCAAAAAGAGCAGTGGGTAATTCCTCAGAATCACACATTCTGCAATTTTTCTCAAATTAGTATAACCTACTGGGGAGAGGATGAAGTCTACCAAAATTTTTTGCTAAAGTGAGCTGTTTTTATGGGGGTAGTAAATGAATTTCCAAATCTAAGACGGGGGTAATACCCCCCATACCCCCATGGGGTGCTCTGATGTGTACATATTACCTAGTCCATTGAGTTTTAATTGGCAATCTTCAATATTTTATCATGATATTGGATGAAGATTCACATTATTTCCTTGACACAGTTTTCGAGAAAATCAGTACATATACGGCTAGTCTCTAAGTTATTTGAAAAACGATTATTTCTTTCCTAGCGTAAAATCAATTCAAAAGCTTCGTGGATGTGGTTTTCGGAAGTTTCTACTCTTCTTACTTATACCTTTTTGGACAAGTTCATGAGAGTTTATAAACAAATTACGGGTTTTAAAATTTTTCAAATAATAAAATTCTAGAAATTTCGATTTTTGAACAAAAAATTCGCATTTAATTCTTAAAATGTGTTCCGAAAATTGATTTTCCAGCGTCCCAGAATGTCAATAGCTAAAAAAATCTCTTCTGAAATCTCAGTTGTCATCACAGAGGAGTTGACCTTCAATATATTATCTAATGCAGAGTCATTACTCTTGGAAAATTTTCTGAAAAATTTGTAACACAATGCTTGTAAATTAGACTTCAAACTCGAAAATTTAAATTTTTTCCCCCATTTTAATGAATTAACAGCTCTAAAAAACAAAAAGGCTTTGAAAAATATCAAAAGCACTTATATAAAGCGTCTATAAGCATCTACAAGCGAAAAAACGTCTAAGGGAAAATGGGGAAATACATTTTTCGCCCGTTTCCCCTGGCAAAAAAGCACAGGCATTACCTTTAAGAGGTCAGGCCAGTTGGGGGGAACCCAAAATTTTGGGGTGGAGGTCCCAACATTTCCAAAATTTTGAGCAAAAAATCGAGAAAATTGCGATAATTTTTTCAAAAAAAGCCGAAAAAGCCACCTTTTTCCTAATTTTTCCGAGTTTGGTGGGGGAGGATTGGGTATAGGGTTGACCAAGTTGGGGGTGGGTTTTCCGGCATTTGAGATTAGAATTCGACCAAGTTGGAGGTGGAGGTCCCCCCCCCAATTACATGTATGGGTACAGGGTAGAAACTTCATTTTCATATAATGCCAGAACTATGCAGAAAATTAGGACATTACGATGCCAGAATTATGCCAAAAATCACGCCATTATGCCAGATTTAGTGCCAGATTCGAAAAATGTCAGGGTTTTTTCTGCACAGGCCGGGTTGCAATAAGCAACTTGAGGGAAAATTTTGATTGCACAAATAAATTTTTGGTTACTCACTCTAAAATCGATAAATTTGCTTAATTTTATCGAAAAATTATTGCAAGCTACTTTTCTTGTAATTTTATCGATGAGCGTCGGTTTTAGGCTTTCAAAACCCATTTTTCTGAGTTTTGGAGAGAAAATGAAAAGATTGATATGACTAGACAAGAGTAATTTTTTCGGCTCGTAGCGCCGAAATTTTTTCTGAATTTCAATATTCCGATGCTGGAAAATGAATCTTTGCACCTTTTGATTCCCAGACAGAAGGTTTGATTTCTCAGTGAATTTAATGAATTTTCAGTCGGACAAACTAAACCAGGCAAGCGACTAAGAATTTGGATCTTTCAACCGGCAGGAATTTCTAGCATTTTCTTACACTTAAAATGTTTTAATCACATGAAAGTCAAAATTTTTTGAATGAATGAAATAGTTTATTACCTGTCAAAGGAAAAATGACAAAACTGTTATCAAACAAGAGGGAAAAAAGACACACATGGAAAAGCATGCTGGGAACTTAGAAAACTCTTCAACGGTTAATTCTGAATCCTGATGAAAGAAGGATGACGAGAAAACGAAAAAACTGAAATACGAATTACAGTAGACATAAAGTGACAAGTAAAAGGAAGTGAAGGTTACAATTTTGTAACAGGCTAACGCGCTAGCCCAAGATACTTTGAAAAACTAATTCTAGTAATTTTCGTTTCGGAAAAAAATTTTTGGAAAAAATTTTTATAAAGATCACAAAAAGATTTTAGGAAAATGACTGAGAAAACTGCTAGTTTCCATCAAAGTCGTCAAAAAAATACAGGATCAAACATTTATCCACGATATGTTGCTAATTAGAACCTAGAAGCAATAGCTAGAGTGACATTTTCTAACCGCCCACTACAACAATACAAAAAAATATAAATGAATTGAAACCCGATGCCAAGCGCCGGAAAATTTTCACTTTTTCTACTTTGGAACGCATAAAAATGCAACTCCGGGCAGAAAACCCTATAACCTAATCAAAAGAGCAGTCATGCCTGAAATTGCACTGTGCAACTTGACAGGAAAAATTTGGTTGCACAGCCTGAAATTTGGTTGCTCTTTGCAAAAAAACCTGATCGAAAATGCCAGTACTTAGTCTAGCAAGATGGACCAGAGCCAGCGTTTTTTTTTGTGCACGGGCATTTGTGTCAATTGGCACAAGAGGCCAAATAAATTTGTGCTAATGGCACAAAAAATTTTTTCTACTAGAAACATACTGAAAACTGCGGAAAGATTTTAGGCTAAAATTTGATAAAAAATATAACGCCTTAATTTTTTTGCAAAAATAAAAATCGTGCCCAACTTATTTTTCAGCTAACCATGTCAGTCAGTGAAACAAGAAAACACTGTGCATGAAAATGGTTTACGACGACTCAAAAAGAAATGGGATGCTGAGAAAATTCAAAAAACTCTAGAAGTGTTCAGGAAGTTCCTATTGATTCAATTTTCAACTACGAATATCTGTACGTCAAAAAAGAAAAGACTAGAGAAAATAAATTCGAAAATCAGAGAAAATAGAACTAGAAAACTAGAGAAAATAAATTCGAAAATTTTCTTTTATAGCACAGCGCAAATAAAGTTGGAACTGTACTAATGAAAACTTTGATCGTGCTAAGAAAAAGTAATACAAATTAGAGAAAGTTAGCGGCTTTGCTAATGGAACTCCTGCTAAACAAGAACCCTCTCGAAAATTGTGTAAATTTTCGTTCCTAAAATTGTACCGACGATTTCTTTTCTATTTGAATCAAACACAAAAAGTAAGAATTTCAGTTTAAAACCCGAATCTGACTGAATTAACAAAGAATATTCACAATTTCTCTTCATTCTTGATGCGTCATTGACAGCCTATAAAGTGTACTGCAACGATACTAATACACTGTTCGAAGAGAACTCGTTCGCGTTCAGCCAACCCTGATGTTATGTATATTTAACAAACATGCAAAGAATAGAGAAAATAAAGTCGAAAATAGTGTTAATTTTCGATCGAAACATTGTATACCATTATCAACGATATCGATTTTTCTATTTGAATCAATCAAACACAAAAAGTAAGATTCAGTTTTAAACATACCCGTAAGTGGGGGTTGGGGGGACCCCCCCCCCAACTTGGCAATCATTTACCCCCCCCCCAGTTTGGGAAAAATTAAAAAAATTTGCAAAAAAGTGTTATGTTTTTTGGCCTTTTTTGGGAAAAATTTCGACTTTTTTCTACCCCCCCCCCCCAAAAAAAAATTTCGGATTTACCCCCCCCCCCCCCAACTGGTCGGAGGTCTTACAGGTATGGTTTTAAATCCGAATCTGACTGAATGAAGAGAGAATATTCAGAATAAAGTTTGCTGCAACGATACTTATACACTGTTCGAAAAGAAATCGTTTGCGTTCGGGTCAAATATACGAATAGGATAGGAAATATATTCACTGATCATACCTGTAAGACCTCCGACCAGTTGGGGGGGGGTAAATCCGAAATTTTTGGGAGTGGGGTAGGAAAAAGTCGAAATTTTTCCCAAAAAAGGCCAAAAACATACTTACACTTTTTCGAAAATTTTTTTAATTTTTTCCAAACTGGGGGGGGGTTTGGGGGCAAAATGATTTTGGGTATAGGGTTGGCCGAGTTGGGGGGGTCGCCCCCCTCCCAACCCCCCCCCCCCCCAAGTACAGGTATGTCACTGATTCGGCGCGAAGCGCCGAAAATTTTTTGCATTCAGCCGCTAAAACGTTTAAAAATCAAAGAAATTTAATGTTTGACCAGCCAAAAAATTTGTACCAATTGGTACAAACGCTCAGAATTTTTTGTGCCATTCCAAATTTTTTTGTGCCAAAAACCATGTTTTGGCACAAAAAACACTGGTTGTGTGCAAAAATAAAAAACCCTGATTTTGTTATTCGGATCGGTACAGTAAACTATGATAACAAACGTACAAAGTTTTCAACCTGTCAATTATGTATGAAATTGACATAACGATATGGCCCGAAAACATCGGTTCGGTGTATTCAAATTACAGTGAATGATTTCACGATATTTATACGTAGACTATCACATATCTTGGTTATCGGATACAAAAAGTAAGATTTTTTGTGTCGCTGACAGTGTTTACATATCACAGATACTTAGCGACGAAATTTAGCCTATTGTATTATACTGCGTTTTTACTATAATTATTTCCTTCTCGTTTCCGTGCACTGCGTCATGATTGAACTGTTCATAACCGAACATTAGTTATATAGAGAGCAGTCACGTTGACAAACTAAACAAGAAGTGTCGCGTGAAAAACCTAATGGAAAAACAACCAGATGACAACACTTAGGAAACAGGACCTGATTCTCCTACGTGAGGACTCCAAACAAAATGTATGTTCTGTTACTATCTATAACCAACAATATACAACTTATAGTCTGTTTTTATGAAATGCTTCCAAATAGAAAAGTGATACAAATCGCAGTACTGTCGTCGAAATCGTTTACATAGAGCTGTTACCGTAAAAATTTTCCACTCGGAAAATTGTTAGTCCATATATAATATATTGTTTATCAGAAAATCCTGAAAATCTGAAATACTTCTTGGTTTTACTTTCATTATTTAGAAGTATTCCAATAAAAACAGTCTATAAAAGAACCAAAATAGAAAAACAAGTGAAGATAAAAACTCTCTTCTCCAAAAAGAAGAGCAGTTGGTTCCTATTAATCGATTCTTTATCACACACTTGACCTTTCGGCAGCTCTCACCGAATTTTCCCACCTGCTGTAACCAAAGTAAGTAACCTTGCTCTTAACCGTGCTCCAATTTAGCTTATCAAGCTATCTCAACCTGAGTCAACCATTCCATACAGAGAGCCCTTCTGTAAGACTTAACCCATACAACCTTTGTCCTTACTAGAGAAAAACCTCTCTCTTCCACAACCAAAGCCAACCACAGAAACTAAGACTGATGTAAGTGCACGATTAACATCCAAAATTAATCGTGTAATTAATGAGAATAAAGTAATAATTATTCTTGTGTTCTTCTCTTTGTTTGTCCTATCCCACACAGCCTCCGGGTAGTGACATACATTACACTATTTTTCCTTCAGCTCATTGTGCAGATGTTCAACATAAAATATCGCTTGATTGTAAAAATTCAAAGTTGACATAAATATACACTTATGTAACAATGGAAGTGTACTTGATGTGGCTATACGATCCGAAAAAGTATCCGCCTACATATGAACAAGAGATCATATTCCAATCAAATGAGGAGTTTTGCTTGATCATCATTAATGGTTAATTGAATAAAGAACTGTTGTTACCTACCGAAATAACAAAATATGTATGCCTTGGTAGTGTCAAGGATAAATAACAAAACTGCATTATGTTACATTTTGTATTTCTTGTATTTTTACTGTACTCTTATTGTAATTCTTTTATGCTTATTTTGTTGAGTTTGAGAAACCCTGTTCAAAATAATATTCATGAGGAACGCATGATAAACAATTTATGCGACTTGATAAGCAATGTCCAGGATGAACCTAGACTGTAAATAAAATAAATATAGAGCAAACTTTCTAGCTAGTTTCATGCTAGCGTAAATAAGCAGAGTGAAACTTTCGATAGTCCATTAGCTAGCTTCATGCTTGTGACAAATAAGGAGATACCAAGATACCAACCCACTGGAGTAAACATTTGACTCTGGTCAAATGAGATAAGAAACTGCAAATAGAAAAAGAAAACATTTTTAGAGATTCTTCAGTCTTAGCTGGGAATTAGTTTGTGGTCAAGTCTGTTTTATTTGCTCATTTATTCGTATTTACAAATAAACTGAAAGTATATTTCATGCGTTATCGTATACCAAAAATCAAAGGTAAAGATAATTAAGTAAAAAGAACCATTAAGATTTGACAGCAGTTCATCAAATCAGTTGCTCATCAATTTATCACAAGAAAGTTTGCTCGTATGTTTCTTTACTCAAATCTATGATCTGTTGGATCTGTAATGTACATGCTGAAATAAACATTACTCGCTTTTCAGTCTGTGACCAATAAGAATATCTGAATTGAGAAAAAAGCCTACACTGAAATTCAGTTTTTCAATATCCAGAAACTTGTTGACTTCTGAAACGTGTGCATCATTTCACTCAAAATTTTCAGTCTGTTACATAATTGATTGCTATTCGGAAAACAAATTGAACAGCTGACGTCGGCCTTATCTCTAAATGCTAATGGTTGATTTGCAATGAAATTTTATTGCTGATTGTTCGTGCCGATTTCAACGTCCTATAAAAAACATTTTGCAGTCTTTCGTTCCAATCAAATGCCCCAAATCCGATCTTGTCGCACTTATATCGTTACAATATGAAAATCGATGAAGTTGAATATTCGAGCGTCAGCGTGTCAATTTTTCGAAGGGAAAAAAATTTCAAAGACGATAAAAATGGAGCAAGTATGGACAACAAGAGCAACTGAGAAAACATATATGTCCAATAACCTGGCTAAGTTTTGCATTTTTCTTCCGTGTTTAGTGATCTTTATGTTTTTGGCGTTGAGTCGCACCTTTCTCGTCTTAACAAAATCAAGAAAATACTTTGAAGTGATCATGTAAAAAGATATGACTTTCCACATATCAGAACTCGAGTTGATTTCAGAAGTTCGAATAATTTCTAGCGAAATGAGATGAATTTATATAAATCTGAAACTACTAAAATCATCTGGTATTATTTGTTCATATTTGTAGGGACCCATGCAAAATTTCATTCATTCCATCTGGGAAAAAGAAAATTTTGATTGACTGTATCAATACGTACTGCAGAAAAATCGGATTGTGCAATCTCACAATGACATAGAATATACCAAATTGAGTCCCAATTCGAAATAAAGAAAAGTGACTTTTTCTGTATTGATAAGCTAGTTTGAGGCATCAGAAACTCAATCATTTGTGGGAGATTGTTTACACAAACTCTGTCCACGAATAATTCTCGCAAACAAAAGAGCATAGGAAGTCTCAGTCAGTCCGAGGACTCCTTATTACGATTGAAATGAAATAAATAAAAAAATTGATGAGCTAGAATCTTTTGTATAGTACTGTCAAATGCCCAATATCGAGCAATTATTCCACATGTATAAATTGACGAATTCGTCAGATGATCCTTCCAATGGTCTTAGTATTCGAAAGTTAGCGTTTTCGGAAGAAGTAAATGCTCTATTTGCCCCTCTCAGGCTAAACATTTGTCCTCCTAATTTTTGTGATAATTGATTCATTTTGCTGATATCAGTGTCCTTTTCCTAAGATAAGCGTCGAAACAAAAATTGTTCATGGAAATAGTGAGCCATCTGCGTGTAGCCGTTTTCTCTATTTACTGTAGGAATCGAGACCAAAACTTGTGAAAAGAAAATGTTAGTGTGCGATGCATGTTTATCATTATGCTACATGTTATATTGCATTCTGAAGCTCATTTTAATACAGATAAACCATATTTACATCAAACATGCACGGCAAAAATTTTCCAGGGGGGATAGGGTCCATGGACTTTTTCCCAGGGGGGTAGGGGGATGGGTGAGCAAAAAAAAACAAAAACAGTTCTACAAGCCGGTTTTTCATACAAAATATGCACAAAAATCATGAAAAAAGTTGTCTTGAAAAAGTTCAGGGGGGTGTTTTCACGATTTTTTTTGGCCAGGGGGTGGCCAGGGTCTCAGGTATGGGGTGTGCATGTATGATTTAGATGATCAATTTTACTCGTGGTGAGGATACCTACGAAAACTGTGAAACGTATTATCCGAACATAACTGTTTTGGATTCGTAGCAGTTTCTTCTCCAATTCAAGGTCAATACAGTAAGAAAACAAAAAATATCAGAAAAACTCATAAGAATGCGTATTAAGATGAAAAATTTTATCTGAATCAGGCCATCGTTTTACAGCTCTGCTCGATACAATTCTCCAGATGGGCGAAATTCCATCTTAGTGCTAGCGTTTTGCATTCTTATTCGAAAAACTCTATTCGAATTGTCATTTTATTTGTGTGAAATTGGTGCTATTGGTGTAAAATAGAACTATGTTCCAAAAAATTATTGATACCCGAAACAACTATTTCGTAAAACCCAATACTGTAGTGACCAAATAGACTTACCAAACATCGTTTCAAAAGAAACCTTTTCAAAAAAGTTGCGTAGCTCAACTATTGATATTAGTTCTTCGAATGCCTCAATGATTTCGAGAGAGAAATTTTTACAAGCAAATTCATTGCACGTATCATCTGATCAAACTTCGAGAAAGTAAAATTCGTTGTGTCCCCATACCTCAACCGTCCCCTTACCTCGACCATTTCTTTACCTCGCCCATCTCTTTACCTCGACCATACCGTTACCTCGACTCGACTCGACTATAGTGCTTTAAATTCCCTTTACCTCGACCAATGTATTTTTATTTCAAGAACTCATTTTTTATCACAATCCCGTTACCTCGACTGTCTATATCAAATGGTATGCTTTTGTATGAAAACTTTTGCACTTCTCATTAATTACAATATTAAGGCTACAGCATGAGAGTAGATCAATGTAAAACTATGAAATCTGAATACAGTATGTTTTCTGATGCAACTAAACGATGCAAATATAATGCTACTTAAGTACTCTTAAATCATTTTCGGGCTAATCAAAAAATCTGTCTCAATTTATTTTCAAAACTTTGTACCACAAAACGTTGAAATGCAAATAGCAATCCAACAAATTTCAATTCTTCATTTATTTATCCTAGATTCCAAAATTCTTCTGAAAGATGTGAAAATGACCCGGATGAACCAAACTTTCCCATTTTAACAAATTAATTTTGCGATATTTTGAAAGTATAAAGATTGCTAGTCCATAATCTTCGATATTGGGCAAAATAATTAAGATTTGTCATACAAAGCACCAAAACAACTGATAAAATGTTCGTGGTACTGCCCATGATTTTAAACTTTGTAAAGCACCGTGGGAAAACCAGCCTGTGCCCTCGTGGGAAAATAATAATCACTTTAAATTTTCAGGAATTTCTTTATATGCAGTCGAGGTGAAGAGACGGTCGATATGAGGGGATGGTAGAGGTAACGGGACGGTTGATAAAAGACGTTTTTCATGTTACATTTTTAACATTAGTCGAGGTAACGGAACGGTCGACGTAGAGGGATGGTCGAGGTAACGGCACACAATCGTAAAATTTATTTCTTTATCTCTATCAATCTATTCAGAAGTTTCAATCGAAATATTTTTGGGATTTTTGAAACATAACTTAGCCGTTTGAGAAAAAATCTGATTTTTTTCTTCAATCGATAATCCCGGCGCGTCTTTAACCGAATCTCACCAATTTTACCTTTTTTCAATAAACTTGATACCGATCAGATTTTACGTGAATTGATCGGACGCGATCAAAAAAACGAAATGGGTCGCGCGTCGTTTGAAATATAAATAGACGCGTTAAAGGCTAGAAAAGTAGCAGTTCACTTTTTGCACGAACTGAGTCAAATCGCTTCGGACAACTGTTCTCTAGCACTTATCTGCTTCCAGTCCGGTCGGTTCACCTATCAATCGAAGACTGGACGGAAGTCGGATAAAGGCCTGCGATGGTTCCAGTTCAGTTATTTAGATTTGACGTCCCTCGAAATGGGGAGGGGGCCTTTTATCTTCGATTCCAATAATTTACTAAATTTTTCTATTGTACATAGTTTTTCAAGAAAATGTTATCAGGTCTGCACAAACTCAACCGGAAGTCTGGAGTGAAATTTTGTTTTGTGAGATACCTACGCAGGAAAGCCGTAAGTGATAAAAAGGAATAAGTCGTAAGCGATATTCTGTCTTCTTTTCTCGACGGAGCTGCAGTGTTGCTCCAAATGCAGAATTTCAACGCATCCGCTGTATGATTGCCACACCGAGGGTAAAAATTGGCTGAGATGTTTACTATTAAAGCTAGATTTGAATCAATGGATTTAGATTTTTTCAACATCCTGAAACTCTTGCGATGCATCTTGGAATAATGCTGTACATCATGTTTGAAAGTAGCGACTTCTTTCGAGTGGCCCTCGTTTTTCCCTAATCAAGGGCGATCAATCACGAAGAACAAATTCTCGAACTCTATCATTAGTGTAACGCGATTTCGAGGAGAACTTCCACCCTGCGTCTCCGCTGCATCACTCTCCGTGGGGAGTCGAAATTCGGTTTCCAGTCGTTCAATTGCCGTCAGACTGCACATTGCATTTGTGTTTCGATATTCCATTGATTTGCTTTAAGACTCATTTTCTATAAGGACGCGTGGTCCGATAACCCGAGAAAAAGTTGCCCTGAATTTTATATATGTTGCTCAGTTTTTGATGCTGATTATCATAATGACAATTATTTTACACGAAAATCATTTTTCACTATGTTATGGTCCTATAAAGTTGCACAAATCTGCATAAAACTGCGAAAATGATTGATGTTGCATTTTCACGTACCGTTCCGTCAGTTTGCATTGTATTTTGTTCGATTTTTTTTCGAATCGAATGATAGAGAACATGTTGCGCCACAACTGTATGTCATATTCGTCTCAAAGTTTTTTGTACATTTTTGGCACCAGAAAAATATTAACTTGTACTGGTATTAATTATCACCCGAATTACTTTTACACATACTGAGGTGATATTCTTTGAAGTACTGTTCAATAGACGGTAGTTTTATGTTTCTAATTTTCTACTCATTGAAGGCCACATGGTTACTCGTCAAGCTGACAAAATTAGGAGTTCGGTCCGTCCTATTTGGGTTACTGTAGGCAAAAAAGTGTGAAATTTTTATTGGTGAATTTTAAAATTGTTGCGTTCTTTTCTTCATAAAAATAACAAATTAATAAACATTGTTTTGCATTGAATATGACACACAATTGTAGCGCAATATGTGCTCTATTGTTCGAAAAAACCGAACAAAATAAATGCAAACTGACAGAATGGTAAGTGAATATGCAGCATCAACCATTTTTGCGGTTTTATGCAAATTTGTGCAACTTTATAGGCTTTATAGGACCATAACATAGTGAAAAATGATTTTTGTGTAAAATAATGGTCATCGTGATAATCAGCGTCAAAAACTGAACAACATGAGTGAAATTCAGAGCTACTTTTTTAGCTCATCGATTCTAGCAGTGATGGACTCTTCTTAATTAGCAACAATTATTCGAATTTTCCAGGAAAAGCTGTCATGGGATGAAAGAAACTGTAAAAACTGCTTTTCTTTTCAGATTCAAAGAATTTTCAGCTACATTGGCCAAACCCATCTTACCTTCAATCATGTATTTCCGACAGAGTACAATCAACGCATCTTTATTGTGTGCTAATTTTGAGTTAATGATGCAAACGCAGATCGTTAAAAATGAGAATATAATATTGGTATCAAACATTCTGAAATTGGATGTCATGAAAATATCCGCATCAGAATTTCATTGTCCAACTATCACTTCTCGCGCTTGACCTTCGCTTTTGCAAAAACGTGCCGTTACTTTGTACTCTCGAATTTTCCTAACTTTCAATAACGAACGTGCAATTATGGTCAAACTGGCGAAAACGATCAATCCGGCGATTAAAAGACAGGTTACTAATAACAAACCTTTTTCCGATGAATCGCGCGATTTACCTTGTTCAACTATCCTTTCTTTGACCAGCCAATTTTTTGTGGACACTTGCAAGATCGTGACTAAATTTAGCGTCGAATTAAGATAAGTAACCGCAGCTCGACCAATTATCGAGCTATCAAGTTCACTTGTAAGACTGAGAGCATCTTTTTTTTCGAAAATAACATCGAAAAGGCCTTCCTTCGATTATCAAATCAACCATAAATTTTTTGCACTTTCTGATCATCCTCCTTTTATATCAGATGTAGTCTGTTCTTTATAAAATGCTTCCAAATTGCAAAAATCATGAAAATCAGTAATACCGTCAAAATCATTTACGCAAAGTTTTTACAGTAAGATTTTTCATTTAAAAAATTGATAAAGATAAATTGAGAGTGCTCACAAATTCGAAGTGCAATGTAACTCCTGGTGCAGTCGGAAATCGTAAAAATGTTGAATAGTACTTGCTTTCCACTTTTATTATTCAGAAGCATTTCAGAAAAAACTACTCATACTCATGCGGAAATCTATTTATCTCAGTCAAATGCAGACCTATGTATAGTTTGTAGTCTATTTTTTTCCAAATGAGCCTCCGGAGCACAGGAAGATGTTCATGTAAGTAATTAACAACCCTCTTATACGGACACCTTTTTTCTCTAGTTGACGGTAGCAACTTCGACAGTTAGAAAAAAGATTCCAACTGCCGTTGCATTTTTTTGTCTGCTCCCCGATTTCAACAGGCTAATTTCAAAATGATTCATTTTACGTTCATTTTCCATTCAATTTCAAATAAGCCTCGGCAAGCAAAACAAATCGGTGAGCAGACAATAAACCTGCATCGCAGGCGGATATCGTTTTTCCTCAATTCGTTCGCCTTACTGCTACTGTCAACTCGTGTCCGGCAGTGTTTATTATCTGCCTGAATATCTTTGTGCGCCCCGAGGCTCATTTGAAAAATATACTGTATATATTCAAATACAAAGCACATCTGGCCCTTTTCTCTTTTGAACGAAACATTTTTAACGGTACTTTCTTGAGTCCCCGATATTTATGGGATGTAGACTTTGATGCAATTAGAATTCGCTTCTGATGTGAACTTATGCCAAAACGTCGAATGCAAATTTAAAATTGTTTGTTTTTTTCTTGGAAGTTTAATTTAATCAATCAATTTAATATAAAATTGGCTTTTTCCTAAATATTAGTGCACCACGTGGCTAAAATCAAACACAATGGTAGGATTTATACTCACTGTTTGCTACTGTATCGTCGAGTTCTTGAATAGTTTCGTTATTTACTATAGCAGAATTTTCTTTCTGATTCATTACTCCGTTAGAATTGTTTGCATCAAATTCTTGGCCGACCTTCGGACTGACATAATCTTGATCGTCGACAAGATCAGTAACATTCTAAAATGCCACCTTAATAAACAAAAAGATTCTAGGTTCTATGACTTCATTTACCAGAGCGACATTTTCTGCATGTCTTGTTTTGTAGTCCAAGGTCAAATTAGCTCCGGACCCCTTGGCGGCGATTGTCACAGTCGTAGAATGCTTTTTCCCTAAAGGATTTTTGTTCCGGTCGACCATTTGCAGACAAATGACGCCGCCCACTATTGATTTGCTATTGTTCGAAAAACAAGGAATTTTGACTTTGAAGGCACCTTGTTGACCGGCGCAGTATCTCACGGCTGGACATAGGGCGGCGCTCATGCCTCCTGAAGTACTGGACATGTCCGATTTCTCCGCATCAACAGCGAATGAACCGACCCAAAAGTGGACACAATTCATCCGGGATTCCTCAACAACTTTGTTCAAATATTTCATGTGCAAAAAACGATTCAAGACCAAAAATTCCATTCTTGAACTGAAAAATCGGATCAATGTCGCATCATCGACGGAACAACGGCTTTCGGCGTCGGAATGATTGAAAAATTTCCTGTTTCGGAAATACAGAACGCCTAGGCACAACCTTTCGTCGTATTCAACGTAATTGTTGGTCTGACATTTTTTCGAAGAAACAGACTTATTGGTAGACAAACTGAATAAAAATGGCAGAAAAGAAAAGAATAATGGAATAAAACTGGGGACACTTTTCATATCGTTCAAATTATTAGAAGTTCTGATAGACTAAAATGACTAACTTTTCAGAGTGTTGGAAAATTCCGTCACGTCGTTATTTTTATTTCGCATTTTTCTTGTCCTGAAAATTTTCTTATCTATACTTTATTCTAAAAAAATTAAGCGATTCGTATTATAGTCGATAAATCGCAAAGAAGTCTATATAATTTTGAGATATAGTCCAAAATTTGCATATTTTCTAACAAGAGAAACATATAAACTAGAATTTGTTCAAGAAATACAAAATAATGCGTCACGCGATTACGTGATTCGAAAATTAATCACTGTGTTCGCAAAGGAAATAGTTGCCTGCTACGGGGTTTCCTGAAAACAGAAAAATTTTCAATATTCCAATTACAACAAAAACGCGGCTACTACTACTACTAACAACTACTACCATTGTTATTACTATTACTACTACTACTACTTACCACGCATACTGCATTACTATTTTGTATTTTCACCTAAATTATGCTTTTCTGCAAATTCTCTGACTTTGAATTTAGCCCTTGTTTTGATCAAAGGTTGGGTGATTTTCCTTTTGCCTTGATCATACAAAAAGAAGACATAACGATGTTGACCTGAAATAGATTGAATAAAAGGACAATCAATATGTCAGTCGATAAACCGTCGTACCAGTCCTCGGCATAGGGCTAGGACCCGTGTAGCCCATTATGGCTTTCGGCATGGTTCCTTTCACCAACGTGTCAGATTGCGCATTGACTATCAACCAATGGAGCCATTCGGCTTCGGACGAATTTTCTCGGCTCAGGTTATCTGGATCTAAATACATCAGAGTTGTGAAATGGTACAAAAAATGGTCTAAAAGAGTGAGCACCTATCATGACAAGACTGTACCAATTTCCCTGCGTCACTTCGAAAGTAACTTTAGGCCCATGGCGAGCATCGATTGAGTGCAAAAGTGTTCCGTGTTCGACTGACGGCTTTCCAGAATACTGGACCTGAAGTAGGAAGTGATGAAGCGTTCACTCCAATTATTCATCAAGGCAGTGATACTGCTTCGAGCAACGTAAACTTGTTACACCAAGCATTTTCAATTCCTTTTTTTAAATTTCAGTATTCCTATTGGATCATAAATTATCGAGTCAATGGTGATACATTTGATATATTTGCTCGAGCTCCTTGCTGGGTACGTTTTCCAATTTGATATTGATCATTTTTTTGTCAGCTGGAATGTAATAAGTAAATAATGAAAATTTTCAGTCGTGAGTTAAACACGCCTGTGTCACGGAGGCACTTGTGTACATGTAGCAGCGGATGTCTTTTTCGAGGGAGGGTAAAGAACTGCCAGATTCTGAACAATTGCTAAAAATGTCTCAAGATTATGTTTCAAAAACCCATCAAATGAGTCATCATTGCGCTTGGTCACAAGTGACACTTTTTTAGTTCAAGATTTTTGAAAACTGCTCTGAATTATGCTCTCGGTTATTCTAGATAGAGAGGGTATTATAGACATTTAATTACAGTCAAAATGAATTAATATTGAACAGTGTTGATCAGGAAAATTTGTGCGTAGTAAGTGACTAATAACAGTAAAATTATCAATTATTTAGTGCCCCAAAAGTGCATGCTTCATTGCTATTTTATAGTCACGAGACAGTGAACTTGGCCGTTATTATTACAGCTTTAAAGAACAAAATAAGCAAAAAGTAATTCTTACTTATTAACCGAATCAACCTTCAGGGATTTTATAATTGTGATCCTGGCTACGACTAACTTAGGGAAATAAAAGAGAAAGGACACTTTGAGCTCTGACTTGCATTTAATTTTGCTTTCGGTGGCACGGGTATTATTTGGGGCGAAATTTCGGCTTCGGTAAATTTCGACGATGTTTCATCGGACATTTCGAAAGAATTTTAGTATTTGCTGAAGAAATATAATTCTCGTTTTCTCGGTGAGATTCTTTCATTTACAAAAAAGCTAACACAAGAAAGAGTATGAGAAGGCAGCAGGAATGCCGAGCTATTTTTATTGCTTGGAGGCGTGTGCGTAGTTTGCTGGTGGCTCTTTGCTAGCAGGAAAAATCCTTCACATCGAATTCCTCTTAAACCAGGATTTTTTTGCATGAAAATTCGGGAACTTCTAATAAAACCTAAATCCCTGCAGCTCTATGAGATGTTTGAAATTTCAAAATTCATCCGTAAAAAAGTGAGCATAGCCTTCTTTTCGTGAAATCAGAAAATACTTTGTTGCATCATGCATCCTCTCCTGTGTGTGATAGGAATAGACAATCCATCCATTCGATAAATTTCAACTACTATGAAAGTTCAATTAATGTTTTAATTACAATTTTAAACTTACGAATGAGACAAACCGCAGTCAGTTTTTTTTCTAAAAAGGTTCTGGAATTTACGTATTGAGTAGTAGACAGTCAATCATTGCAAGATTTTAGAACAAATAATCACAATTAGATCGGCTTGAGCTATACAATAAAGAGCATGTTGATTTCGACATTCGGATATGTAATAAAGTCCTATTCACTATGGTAGATTCGACCATCTCAGCATCAAGATATATCTATCAGTAACTATAGTTTTTTCAAATGGAAAAAAGTGCTCATGTAAATAAAAAATAACTTGCGCACGCCTTAGATTGACTGCAACAGTTTGAACTTCAACTTGAGGAATGAAAATGTTGCATTGCGATGCATGATCGTCGAGCTTACTTGAAAGTTTGAGCGGTCCTTAAAAGAAAAAAGATGTGAATTTTCGCGCATAAATTTTGAAAAAAATAGTTTAAAATTTTCTTGGTGCTAAACTCAAAAACAATCTCAAATAGTGTCCAATCATCCCCTGTCATCTCAATTATGAGACTGTGAAAAAGATTCATTTTTCTGAATGATTTTTCTGAATGATAATTTTCCTGGAAACTGTGCTGCGATAATAGTGTAGTGTTTTGCCTATGGATAGTAGGAAGTATTGATGTCTGGGTTCAGGGTGGACAATGTCCAGGCTACTCAATGACCTATGTTCGTCTAAAATCTGTATTAGAACGATGTTTTTATTTAGGAGTACGAAAAAAATATGAGACACCGAAAATATTTACAACTGGCCAACAGGGCCACGAGTGGACAAGAATAAAAACAATAGACTTATACACGAATAAGTACGAAAAAACAGATGTGCAAAACATATCAAAAAACGAAAGGAGGTCT
Source organism: Romanomermis culicivorax (assembly GCA_963922205.1). NCBI lineage: Eukaryota > Metazoa > Nematoda > Enoplea > Mermithida > Mermithidae > Romanomermis > Romanomermis culicivorax. Next base: position 831,725 of record CAWUHX010000100.1, on the reverse strand, counting down.
AGAAAAATTAAGGAAATGCGAGCAGAGGTGAAACAGATTCATGCCATAAGGAAAAATGATATGTGAGAAAGAAAAACAAAAAAGAAGCTTTAAGAAAATAACATGTGATTACTTATAAATTAACAAAAAAATGCCAGAATATTACAATAGCTCAGATATCAGATGTTTCAATTTTCATTGTTGGTGAAAAATTTCCAAATTCAATTTAACAATGCAATTGTAGAATACTGTTAATTTAATGAATTGAAATTGATTTCAAAAGGCAGTAGTATTTATCGTAAATCCTCATCTATAAGTCGCCTTCGAGTATAATTCGCCATCGAGTATGAGTCGCATCTGAAATTAGTAGGATTCGCCTTCAAGTCGCCCTCGTCTATAAATCGCTTCAAAATACTGTTAGTTGTTTCTAGAAAATTCCACCGACCAAATCTAAATTCTTGAATGCTTCGAACGTTTTAATTTTGTACATAGTGACATAGTGTTGTAGTTTTTCTGATAGGTGGGGTGTTTTATCTATAAATCGGCCACGGGTATAAGTCGCAGTTTTAGACCATATGTTTCGAGTTTAAGTCGCGACTTTTAGATGAGAATTCACGGTAGTTATGAATGAGTAAATTCCATCGTATACTTTATACATAGATATGTAATTTTAGGCATAAAAAACTGGAGTGGATACATTATATGATGAAAAAGTCCAACACGCTATCTTGACTGGTTGAATTACTACAGGGGCCGGCTTCATTAAAGAGACTAAAGCTCCAGCTGAGCTGCAGCTTAAGCTGTAGCTTACCTCTTTATGTTATAAAATTGTCGTTAAGCTGCAGCTCAGCTATAGCGTAACTTATACACACAAAACATATCGAGAAAGTTAAACTGCAGGTTAACTTCCTCGACATGTTTTGCTGAGCTTAAGTTTCGTTGATAAAACCGGTCCCAGGTCTTCTATTTGTGCCGTTTTCTTTGGATTACTATGTATGATTAGCAGAGAAAAGTTATGCTTGTAGCTGATTCATCTAATTAATCAAATCAGATATGATGTCGATATTCGGGCTGCCTACTAATATACATCGTTGATTTTATAACCTTGATACTCAATTTTATCACGGAACAAAAAAATACATGGATATCTTTGTTTCGGAAATTTCTACATCGACAGAAAATAATCAACTTTTCAACAATTACAAGACGTATTTTTACAGATGATTAAGCTCTTCTACACTCTTTAGAATCACGCCTCGAAACATTACACGAAAACTAGTCCCATATTTCTTCATGCATTCCGCGAAAAGAAAGAAAAAATGGTAAAAAATGGGTCGAAGTTATGGGATTCATTTCTTTTCGACTGGAAAGACACCGGTATGGAATATGGCCTATTGTTTTTAGTAAAATATTCTTGTTCCCACTTCGATATATTTTATACGTTGGATAGAAGTCGGGGAACTTTTATTTATTTTTTTATACTTTTTGTTTGTATATTTTTTACCTTTATTCCTACTCGGATACTATGCGATTTTACGGATTTTCGTTATTTTTCACCTTATTTTGGGTGATGACCGAACAACAGCAGCCACAAGAAAAGAAGGAGATACGTTTGCCCGAATGCAAAATTTTGGTTGCCGGAAAGAAAAAAAATTCTTGCACCTATTGTTACACGAAAAGGATTAAAGAAAAATGCAGCGAACTTTGCCGCTCCAATGGATGCTTTGGTGTAAGACAGATTATTCTCACGATGAATTTATACCTCAATGATATGCAAATACTAGGAAAGGACTTATTTTAATATGGCTGTAGATCGAGTTTTGCAAAAGTGATACACAAAATAATGTATAATGAAAGATTATATTCTCATCATTGTTATTCAGGAGGTATCAATGAAACTGTATTCAAGTCAGTTACACACAAAAAAGAGTTGAATTCACGAGAAGATTTTACAGGTACGTATCAGCATTAGAAAAATACCAACAGCGTAGTCCCAAAAATGCCTTGCCAACAAGACTTGTAGTATCCTATCCATCTACCTTAGGTTTTGTCCAGGCAGTCTACTTATCTGGTCTAGTAAAATTTCATTCATATCGGTAGCTATAGTAAACTCTGAGTTGTACTCACTTTCAGAAAATCACAGCATTCTGCAGTCAATCTGCATATTATTATTCGAACATCGATTGATCAGCAGCAGTATTTGCTATTATTTAAGCCTAAAAAGAAAGGTCATATCATCAGTGACAATTGATTTCTAGCTTAATATTTAAGAATCGATATGCCGTTCTAGTGAAATCAGAAGCTTACATCGATATCAGGGCTGTCTATACTAATCTATGTGATTAGTCAGAAAACTTGATTTTCCGTATGACCTAGAGTAGTCGATTATACTGCATTCATTTTGGAATAGTCGGTGTAGCAAGGTCGCAGCCCAACTTCTATCCAAAATTAAGATAAACCCATTGATCCTATTCAAGAAATGTTTTCTTCATTATGCAGACACTTTGATAATCATCAAATCACTCCATGGTTATTACAATTGGTATTTTGAGCTTAAATGAGACTACGTTTGCCGAAACTTCGAACACTACATCTATCATTTCAAAAAAAGTACAATATTCAGTCCGTTTATTTAAAAATGAGAATCAGAAGGTTGGGAAATGCTCTTGCGGATGAAAAACCTGCAATGCATGTAGATATCTTTTTCCCATAAGGTTGTAGGCTTTCAGTCAATTTGTGCAAAAAGGTAATCCGCAAATATGTCATTAGCATCTTCTCGCCTTTCGAGCCCCATTTAGAAGAAATAGACTATAGTAGAATATGTTTCAGTAGTCCATACTGTAGGGGAAAGTTAATCACTGTAGTCTAGGAGTGAGTTTAGCGTCTATGAAATCTATAGTTGCTGCATCTCTGCTCTTAAAAAATACTCTTTAAATCTTTAAAAATCTTTAAAAATTAAAATATTAAACTAATAAATAAATAAAAAATAAAATCTTTAAAAATTTAAATATTAAACTATTGTATATTTTTCCAAATGAGATATTCATGCGAATAATAAACAACGTGCTTATACAGACACCTTTTCTCTCGAGGTGGCTGTGGCAGTAAGACGAACAAATTAATAAAGAAAGATTTCGGCCAACGGTGCAGGTCAGTTGCCTGGCCACCAATTTGTACGGACTATTTTGCTTTCCGATGCTCATTTGAAGATGATAGAGCATAAATTTTGTGTGATATTCGGCCCGACACTGAACTCCATAAAAATTCTATATACTTCAAGATCACTTCACATATAATTAGTCGAATGGAGAAAATAAGATTTCATTGAAAAGTCTTTTTCAGCCTGTTTTATAAAATGCTTGTAAATTGAAATGACTGAAAACGCCCTCAAAATCGTTTACCCTTTGCTAAATATGGAAATGAGGAAAATTCTATTCGAATATCGTAATAAAATAAAACCAACCTGACTTGAAGTTGTGAAGAGGCTGTATCAAAAATTTTTTATCCATAACTGTCATTTATGGCTTTCAGAGCACGGAAACCAGCAGTCGCCAAGAAATTACACCGTCGAGCAAAAAGCCCAAAACCCACAAGAGCACAACCATTTTATCAAAAGTAATTTGGCAGGACTTCACTGAAAATAAGCACACTGTATTCACATACTTATCAAAATTATATTTTGAGGAATCGACCAGAAGATCAAGCGAATTTTTAACCACGACTGGGCAGCCTCGTTTTACTGTAAGTTATTACGACTTTCTACAATAAAATTGTTTTTATATCATTCTTCAGACAACCAAATCCTCGGAAGAAAGTGGAAGCGTCGAGTCGAGAACTTCGGCGCCATCAACTGCGGTAAAGCTTACAAAAATTTTCTCGGAGTTTACTGAGAGAATCCATTTTTTTCAGAACCGGGGCAACTGCGACGGTATCAAACCATGCGTGCCCATCAAACCGGCCAACGATCGATTCAGGCAATGTTGCATCGACAGCAAAGTTTCCAAAAAATGTTGGAACTCTTGCCGTTACAATGTTACCAGAGGCGAGGTTAGTGAGTAGATTGAAACGAAAAAACGTTGAGGCTCCTCTTGTTGAGGCAACCTATTCCCGCTACTCGTAGATTCAGTAAAAGTTAGACTCGGTCAGGGACATGAACCCGAGACTTGTGGCTACCGTCCGCACGCTCTAACCAACTGAGCCAACCGAGCAACGGGAAAGGCGCGCTCAGATTGCAACAGTTCGTAGTTGAGGTGGTTGCTGTGACCGCTCTCAACATCCCTCCGCCATCGAGTTTGACGGACCGTCAAGGGCCACCAGTGTTGAGGCAATCTGTTCCCGCTACTCGGGGCTGCAGCAAAAGTTGGGCTCGGTTCGGGACCTGAACTTGAAACCTTTCGGCTACCGTCCGCAGGCTCTTACCAACTGAGCCGAACGAGCCGCGGGAAAGGCGCTCTCATTTTTCCATTAATTCGCAGTTGAGGTGGTTGCTGTGACCACTCTCAACACTCTGTTCTCATTCATTCATATTCATTTGATGTGTGGAGCATAGAACATACTTTTCTTCAACAGTGATGGCTTTCATATCATACCGCAGCAAGACTAATATAATTAGTGGTTGGAGCAATATCCATTTCAAACTCAAAATTTCGATATTTCGATTTTCTACCCCAAAAATTTCTTATTCGGGTCATATACTGCAGAGCCAAAATGAAAAAAGTTTTGAAATAATATTTTTCAAGATTGGCTGCCCTTTGAAACGTCGAAAAACGAGTCAGTGAATTTTAAGCATATGTGAAATTCCGAAAAACAAAACAATAGTCCGATTTTCATGAAATGCTTGTGATTAAAACCCGAATGCAAGTGTCTTTTCATATTTTTTTCTGCTGAACCATATGTCGTGCTCCAGTGAGTCTACTCAAATAGCCTCTGACAACTTTTAGGATAAGCTACGTGCAAACGATTTTGCGCGCAAAATCGACTCACTACTAACAAAGAATCACTACGAAATTCGGTAGTGTTAGTACTGTTTTATGCGTTACTATGAATTCGGTAGTATTACACAGTTCTTGTAATCAACTAACTTTTATGCATCCATGAGCTGAACCTACCGACTCAAATTCAGATTCGGTGTTTCTTTAAAAGTTCATTCTCCATTCATGTTCAAGCTCCAAGATCGCGTCATCAAGGGCGACTGCCCCGGTGATCACCTGCGAAAATTTATGACTTGTGCTTCGACGTCCAGAAGCGCAGACGCCTGTTGCCGAAAAATGGGCGTCTACGAAAGCGGCCGAAAAATTTGCGAACCAGTTTGCAATCCAGCCAGCAAAGATTGGCCCAAGAATCAAGAGGAAGGAAAACGTTTGCTGCCCTGTTTATCTAAATTCAACGAAATTTTCAAATGCCATTGGGCAACAAAGACTCCCGATGATATTTAGAAACATATTTTTCTGCTTAGGATTGTGTTAATGTGATTAAGGACATATGAAACTCAATTGTATTTACTCAAATAAAATGATATTTTTTAGAGAATACTGTCAACTTTATTACCATTTTTCACATTATCTGAAATATTCGTTTCACGTCTGAACTTCAAGTTCATGCACAATAAGTTCATCCCGAAAAGCATGTCTTTAAAAAACGTAGTTGAAATAGACACTATACCGTAGGACGTAACTTTTCATGGTCTTCTGTTGTTACATTTACGGTTTAGACTTGACATGTCAACCTTATGTCAAGACGCTGAATGTTGATTAGATATTTGAAAGCATGTCCTATGTTCAACACTGAAAAGATTTGTGTAGCGATCAACTATTGTCAAACGAGTGCTGTTGTCAATAAAATTGGTTTAAAAACCAAATATGAGGGCGTTACATCCCAACATAGACGTATAGAACAGTGAGGTCTACTACTCAAATGATCGAAAGTACTGGAAAATATTATCACGTGATCTTTAGTGCCCATAAAAGCTTTGCCATTGTGCCAGCAAGAATCGTGAAATCTCTATAATATGCGGCAAAAGTTCGAACTCTTCATGAAATTATGCTAACTTCGTTATCTATCTTTGGGTAATGTCAGTTTTGCATCACACTGTGCATCAATCGTTTTGGAACCCTATAATAAAGCCTATTAAATTACAAAACTCATGGGAATATCCCGTTTTCAAATTGATAAATGAATACTGCAGTGGTTACAAGTTTTTAAATCATCCTTTGGTATCTTCAACGAGAAAAATTTTCGGATTTACAGTAATTTTTCGGATTTACGGTATACTGATAAGTTCATACACCTTGATTTAATTCTTAGTATCCAAGAAGCATGCATGTTATTGAAAAAAGCAAATTTCGGTTTCTTATGATGCGTGATTTAAAAAAAGCAACGAAATTTGAAATATTACTGGCATTACTATTCCACTGCTTACAAGCATTCGCAGAAAAACACAAAATACAAATTAGTTTTTCTAAATCATCACAGAAGCTCATCTGAAGCACTATACTTCGTAGTCGACAACAATTCTTGTTAAGACAATCGCTAAATCCATCGATCACTGATATATTTCTTGGATTTTTCGTAGGCCATCTTGATAGTTAAATACAGGTCTTCTGGACCTTCTCGGTCTAAAAATGTACAAATGTGCCTTCGAAAGTACTTTGACATAGTTACTATAGTATATTCTTATAAAATATGCTTGTATGTGAATTGAAAAATGGCAAAACAGAAGTACTGTCCGCAGAGACTTCTACACGAAATTTTTACTGCAGGATATTTTACTCAAAGCATTGCAAGAGTTAGTTGGCATGTCTCACAGACTTCTAGTCCTATGCGATGTATGGTTCAGCAAGAAATTGATAAAAGTATGAAATAGCAATTGCTTTTCAAAAATTGACCAGCATTTCAAAGAAAACAGACTGCTATACATCGTTTTCCGACTAACTTCTAATACTTAACCATCAAGTTATTTTATTGTCTATGGTTGTCGTATGATCTATACGACACATCTAGCATTGACTGACGTAAGAGCAATGTAATTGAAGAGTTGCGATACAATTATAAATATACAACGTCAATTATTGTTCTTCCCCATCGAAATTTTGCCCCAAAGGTCGGCCATTTTGCTGCCCAAAAATTTCATATCGTCTTTGGAAATTTTAGTGTTTCGGATCATTTTTTCAAAGGATGCGGTTTGATCTTCCTCACTTTTTAGAGCCGATTCGAAACTTTGGCACCAGCCGTTGATTTTTCTCGACGAACGAGACTTTTCGTACACATTTAGTATGCTTTTGGCGAATTTTTCGTTTTCTGAGCCTAAACACTCGACGAATTTCGAGCGATATAGTTCGTCGTTTTTGTCGTCCGATTGGTCGAAGCAATCGCAAAAAAGCTGCACCGTTTGATTCCACATGCATTTGCTAGTCATTGAAAAGCTAAAACCGAGTGATATAGGGAAAATCTGAGAGAAAAAATAAATTTTTGGCATGAGAATCTTGAATAAATTATGAACCTGAACAAGCAGAATAGCCTGGGAAACGAGTCTTGCCCGCTCTGCTAAGTCAGAAAAGTTTAGTGAATTCAACCATATTTCAATCAAACTTTAAATTTTGATTTCTACGTCAAAAGGGAACCCTACTTTTTTCCTCAACTTATATTTTTCTTTTTCTTGAATTCTCGCTTTGATATTTAAAACGCAGGTTACGGCTTACTTTTGTGCGCAAGCGGCGTAGAAGTTTCTTACTGTCGATATTTGTTCCTTGACGCATTTTCCTGCTGTGGTGCACTCGGGTGATTTGAATGTACGAAGCTGGATGACCGTGCCCACCATGAACGAGCCGAGGGTTTCTTAATCAGAAATTTTGCTAGGAATTTCATCGAATCAGAAATTTCGCTAATTTCATCGAAAGTCATTAACAAGTAAGAAAAAATGTACTGAAACTCAGGGCCTTGGGTAGCAGAAGGAGGATCTATCGGGCACATTTTTCGTCTGCATCAGTAGTCACCAAGGTCAGATATAACTAGTCGAAATTTCTGTTAATTAGCAAGTTTTAGCAAACCTGAGTGAAAAAATCTCATGGAGATTACTGAAATATTATGCGGTTTATCATTAGTTACAGAATGCACTACAACAAATGTCACTACATATCTTATTCTTGAAAATCTTGCCTCCTACGGCTGCTAAAACAGATTAATTTTCTTCCCCATATAACTGTTCTTAAGACGCAGGGGCCGGTTCCATCAAAGAGACTTAAGCTCCAGCTGGCAGCTTAACTCTGTATGTTATAACATTGTCATTAAGGTGCAGCTCAGCTGCAGCTTAACTTTCCCGATATGTTTTGTGTGTATGAGTTAAGCTACAGCTGAGCTGCAGCTGAACGGCAATGGTATAACATATAGAGTTAAGCTACAGCAGCTGCAGCTCAGCTGGAGCTTAAGTCTCTTTGATGAAATCGGCCCCAGTTTCTTCGACCTTGACTATGATGAATTAAGAAATGACTATACGTGAAAATCAGGTATATTGCGTTGCTTTAAATGCTTAAGGCCCTGTCATACTTCACCGCGCGGCGCCGGTTGTTCTATTCATACTAAAAAGCGGCGCCGGCCAGCGACGTGCGGTACCGCCTTTGAAGTATGAATAGGTTTTTGTAATTTTTGCGGCGGCGCGCGGCGCCCCATCAGGTTTCAACTAAACCAATACACATTTTTTGAGAAGAGCAAAATCCAAAAGTAAAAAAGCGGCGCCGTACGGCGCCGCGCGCTGCCGTGCGGCGAAGTATGACAGGGCCTTTATGTACACGCGATTCGAAATATCGAAGCGTAGAGAAGACATAACCCTAGAATAAAAACATTTATTATACGCAGGAAACAATTTTCATCGGTTTTTACACATTCTTCACTATTTTAAATGTCAAAAAAGGTGGAAAAAAGCCGAAACAGCCATTTGGAATTCTTTCCGGACACATTTCCGTAGGATTCATTTTGTCATTTCTGGCAGGCTCTAATTTCCAACATGTTTTGTCAAAATTTCAATCCGATATATGCACTGTTTTTGGAGCAATCTGCTGGGAAGCAAACATCCGACCGATGCATTATAAGTCCAAGGACTGAAAACTATAACAAATTTTAAGATTCAAATATTATGTCTAATTTTAAAAATAATGCGATGAACCCAATGCGACTCAGAATGAGTTTAAGGACTGTGAGCATCCAATGAAATTCATAATGGCGGGCATTTGGACTATACGTGTCAAAAACAATCTTTCTTAGCATTACGAGAAACAAAAATCGTTCTGTCTGTTTACTTAAATAACGAAATCGGCAAGCAAAATTTCATGTCTTCATTGTTTTCGGCTAAACCGCACGTCACATGTAATGGAAAACTTTTTTATGTTAAATAAGCCCTCCAAAAACTCTCGGCTAAAATATTTTAAACCAAGGGCTTTATGTAACGATTTTGAGAACAATAGTTATTCCTGTGACCCTAAAATTTAAGAGCATAAAGCAAAAAACAGATTTTTCCTTTGTATGGGAACGCTCCGCATGTCCGGAGGTCGAAAAGTTTTTTCTGTGACGCATCATACAGACCCTAATAATAAAGTGTAAAGCTAAAACTATAATCTGAAGCCGTTAGCTCATTCCTCCTACCATATCCTTCGACTTCGTCTGGAGTCAAACTGTAGCTGAGATTTTGACTATGGACGCAGGAATTGGTGTCGTTCAAAACATAATCGGACAAAATGACTTTGCGGCACTGCATCGTTTTGTTCAGCATTGAAAGTATGTGTTCGTCCGCAATCGGCATTTTTGAAAGATCCATTGAAAAGTCGCGATCCATACATCGATTCCTTTACCAAAAAATCACTTAAAACCTTACATAGGAATGACTCAATCACGACACAACCGCATTTCCATGACAGAAATATATGACATCAAAGTTCAACTATGCTTTAAAACTTTTAGCGACGTCTCGCAAGCAAGCAAAGAAATATATATTTAACTATAGTCTGTTTTTTTCAAATGCTTGTAACGCAAAAATGCTGAAAGTAAGTACGCTTATATAATTTCGTGTCGAGATAATATCGTTGTTGACTGTATGTTAGGAATCGATTAACCAGCGGCGGTAAACTGTGACTAAACTCTAAACTAAACTCGGTAACTCTTTTGAAAATTATTTCCGTCCGCAGCGAGAAATGTCCAAAAAAATTTGAACGGTTAAAAAAAATATTCGCTCTGCGCAGAAAAGCTAAGAAAATGACCGGCGCTGTGGCACGATGCGCCGGATTTTGAGATTTCAACTTTCCAAAATACAACATTTGTATCACGATCTTGATTCCTGAATTTTTTTCATTAAATGAGCACTATGTGCAAACATCTTCTTCTCATTTCCAACGTTTCTTCCTAACAAATAGCCTTCAATCCCGACAAATTTCAATTGCAGCGTTTTTTACCGTAATACAGTATAGTGTGCGCAAGCGCGGTAATTGAACAAGCAATGTGTACTTCATTTTATCTTTTTTTCGGTTACAAGCATTTCAGAAAAAACAGACTATAGTTTATCATAGGTGGCGCGGTAGCGTCAACCTATAATATACATGGCTCCCGAAATTCATTTCCCCCACCAGAGAACCAAAACGGTAAGAGCTAGAACCTTGGGTTTTTATTAATTTCGGACATAGGGGCAAATTATGGAGTTATGTTGTCATTTCGCCTCTATCTGCAAGTGGTGCTCGGTGGGGTCCCAAAAACATCCAAAAAACGCACTTTTTAAGAGCCTCCAGTCTCACAATGCCCCACAATGCGTGTGCCATATCCAAGCTCCATACTTCGGCCTAAAGGGTCATTTATACTTGCCTTTTTCGGCGGAACGGAAAGGAACCGATCGCCAACAGCTTGAAAAATTCAGCCTGAAAATACGCTTTCGATCGGAGAGGGTAACTGCAATTTTCTAGAAAATGACCGGCGGTAACCCTCAACCGAACCGAACGGAACGAAAATTTCCCTTTCGTTCAGAAACGTTTTGTCGATTTCTTTCCGTTCCGTTCCGTTCCGCCGAAAAAGTCAAGTATAAATGACCCTTAAGCAGGGGGTGCATTCTCAAATGCGTTTTTTCGTTTTTTAAAAATATGGCCTCAATTCAATTACAACGTGGTCTAAAGTCCCGGAAACTGAGAAATTCGGCAATTCTGTTATATAAAACTGATGGCTTCAAAAAACATAATTTTTTGCCGCATAATGCACTACAGAGCCAGATTTTTTTGCAATTTCAATTGAACCTGTAGTTTTATTGGGATTTTCGGGGTGCAAGGGTTTTCGATAATAAGGAATTCAATGGACGCGGTAACTTTACACGAAAAATTATCCTGCGTGTACAACAAAGGTATTTCGTACTTTTTTTGGGAAGGGGTTTTCGACCATCGAAAATTCAATGGATACGGTAACTTTAAACAAAAAATTATCCCGGTCGTAAACAAGCGTATCTCCGCGACTTTTTAGTGGAAGACGTTCTCGACTTATTTCATTTTACACTCTGTTTACAACGCATTCTAAGTTCTACCCAGTTTACACATCTCTAACTTTTACTGGAAGTGAGAAGTTGTAGCTTTAAGATTGTTTTTTACTATTTCTTAGATGTGAAGATGGCCAAATTTCTTCAATGTGCTTCTTTGAAGGTTGTCATGCATGGTTGGTTCCCACTTTAAAGCGGTGGACTAGTTTATTAGAAGAAAAAGCTGGAAAAGGGAGTGGACTAGATTTGTGAAAACTTGGGTTAAGGTTTGAACAATCCACTTTTGTAATATTGGATTTTGATTCTTTCTCATTGAAAAATTTCTCATGTGGGTGGAAAAGCATATTCTGCAGCTGACATACCTACCAACCATTGATGCACATAGGGTGGGGGAGTAAACCCTTCCACTGAAACTCTGGATACCCCTGGCTGGTCTATGGAAAAAGTGAATTGACTCCCCTGAACCTTTTCACAGTCTAAAAACATGTGAAAAATCAGGTTTTTTGAAAAGAAATAATAAAAATTGGAATTATTTGAAAATCCATTTTTTGCTTTTCAACTCCTCCCCCTCGAAAATTCGTCCCATGCATCTGTACTTTCAACTATGCATGTGCAGCTCTGAAATTTGAGTTATGGTGGTTACAGAAGGGTTGACCCTGAGTTTTTGAGACAAAAATCCCAGAAAGTTTATTAAAATTTTTTTTATACAAGAAAAGACTTCCAATTTCAAAACTCTGGGGACTCTTACATATGTGTGCTTCCAAACGCACTGAACATTGAACTATTTTACTTAATTTACTGTCAATTGAACAGGAACCTACTGAGGTTGACGCATAAAATCCAGCTCAGGTTTTTTAGAGAAAAAGCCTCAGCATGAAGTCTTATTAGAACTAGATCAATTGTGTGCCAAACATTAAAATTGCACAGATGGGGAAAAAATCTGAAATTCAAATATAAGATTGATATGAAACGTTGCCTTACATATATGGTATTTTCATTCAACAGGTGCTATATGCGTACTTGCATACGTTCAATGTGACATACAGTTCAATGCAGAGGTTGATCAAAAAAGACTATAACACTTTAAGATTTCATGGCATAGAGCAAAGCAAGTTTGCCCATCACATTAACAGAAATAGAGATGAGTAATTACTGAATAGTGTTTCACGTGTGAGTGCTTGATATAATTTTGTTTCATGTAAAATCAAACATGCATCCATTTAGAGACGTATGTTTGACGATGATAATTATGTCAGAGTAGTATGTGCATGACATTTATCCTATTACACTGTTTGCAACTAGTGCGCAGTGGGGCCCATATGTACTAAAAGTTTAACCTCGAGCTCAAAGATAATATGGAACAAAAAAAGCAAGCAAATCAGTTTCAGCCGTTGCACTAAGATGTCAATGATATGAAATCTTTGCTATAATTTCGATGTCATCAGAATTATTCCAATCTCGATCTGTTGAGTTGCACTATTTTCTCGAATTTTTTTTAATTCCAGATTGCAATTCCTGAACCTGGACTTACACCTTAGTATTAGCTAATCTTAAGCCTGATGTGAGGATTGTTAGTTCTGCAAGAGAATGATCTTGACATTGTGATTAACCGAAACTGAGGATTAGTGCTTTAGTGCTTCACACTTTGAAAATCTTATGACTTGGGTAGCCAGGCCTCACAGTACTCATGTTACCCATGTATACCCAACCTGGGTACTATACGTAAGTACTTAAACACCGGGACATATATGTGTTTTAACCATACAATATCTCGTTAGATTCGGGTAAACAGGTCACCTGAATACCTAGGTAGCACACAGGTTTCATTTTTGAAATTGATCTGGGTAGGTATACCCAGGTACCTAAAATACCCGGTACCCAGTTTGAAGCACGACTGGAGATCAACAATTTAATCTAGACATTCAAATTATTCTCAAATTGGGTTACTGCAACTAACCCAAGTTGTTATTGTGCTTAATGACGCACTTTCAATCACAGGCATAAGTTGAAAAAACAAAATGACTATAATATGCCACTTCCTCCCTATTTTTCAGCTAGAATTAGAGGCATAGATTTGGATCAGTCAGGTCTTACAATGCTATATTGCTATTGGTTTAGCATTTCTCTACATTTGAGTAAATTCAACCATTAGCTTGCATATAATTTTCATTCAGAAAATTTTTTCTGTGATCGATACAATAGTATGGGAGGGCAAAATGCACGAAGATCCAGAATATACTTTTCTATAGACATAGAAACTTTTTTAATGAGAAAGAATAAAATTTCAAGATTACAATAGTCGATTTTTCAAACCTTAACCCAAGTTCTAGTCCACACCTTTTTGTAGCTTGACAGCTTTATATTCTTTTTCTACTTCATCGCGGCATTTTCTAATAAACTAGTTGGAAAATACCCCAATGGGACAGAAAAGGAGCTTGGATGGTTGTCAAGCTAGAAAAAGGGGTGGAATATATTTTTGAGAACTTGGGCGAGAGTTTAAAAAAATTCAATTTTGTAATATTTGATTTTTATTCTTTCTCATTAAAAATTTTCCATGCCTTTGAAAAATCTGGTACTTCGTGGTTTTGTCCTTGCCCGAGCATTGTATCCCTTACAGTAAAATTTTTCTGAATAAATATTATATGCAATGATGCGATGTCTGACTTCTCTCAGATGTATATAAATGGTAAACCAATAGCATTTTAGCTCCCAACTGATTCGAAAGTGTGCCTCTCATTCTAGGTAAAAAATAGTGAGGGATGGGCATATTATAGTCGTTCTGCTTTTTACAATCTATGGTTGTGATTAAAAGGGTGTCTTTTAGCACTACAAAAACACGGGGTTGGATACACCAACCCAATCTGATGATCATCTAAACGTCGGGATTAAATTGCTTTCTTCAGTTCCAGTGGCAATGTCGAGATTAGTTTGTTACAGTTGAACTTATAATTCTCAATTCATGATTTACTATTACTGAAGTTTATGCTTGAGTTCCGGAATTGCAGACACTTTTGCATTTATTTGCTTTACAGATAAAAAAAAATTATGAGAAAATGTTAGAGCAACCCGACAGCTCGAGTAAATTTTTCCGCCTATCCTTAACTATTGCCCATCCTTAACCATTGTCTATCCTTAACTATTGCGGGCCAGGATAATCAAATGACCACATGCAACTCTCTATGACTTTATGCATGCAGACACGTGGTCATGAATGCATCATGCTTAAAAAACATACAGCAAAAAATTTGCTATGAGCTGTACGTCTGTTGAATTTTAAAGTGCACCTGAGGAAGTTACTGCAGACCTCGAGATCCTAGTGCTATAAGGCTAGCAGCAGTCTTCAAACACGATTTGTTTTTCTCGAAAATATAAGCTCTAATGATGCTGTTATGTACGAAGCTCACGTGACATCATAGTTATAACTGAGTGATTTATAGTGACGACACTTCTCTCGCATTTAGGCTTGCTTATTATAGATCCACAAAAATGAAATTCGACTTTTTTGAGTTTCTTTTCATTTTCCCCTGGAATTTTTCTATCAAAGCTCACTTGTCATAGCATTTAGTTACCATATCCAATACTATTGACAACGTCTTATTCGCACAGGCGGTCATTTCTGGTATTTCTGCTTCCGAACATAGGAATTGGTACGACTGTACGTCGGAAGTTAGCATACAAATTGTGAAAATATTCATTAGCGATGTCGACATTTCCGAATTGGAGTGAAGTACAAGACGAGGACGTTTGTTGATTCGAGTATTTATTAGCCGGAAAAATAGGTGGTCGGAACATCCAGTTGAAAGACACATTTACAGTTTCGACGTGTTGTGTTGGAAATTGGCGTTTTAATGCAATAATCGCTCTCCTAATGGCGTTTTTCTATGATGACAGTTCAAAATATCTGTGGCTGACATGTGATGTGCGTAAGACTGGTTTGGAATAGTCGTTCTGCCATGAACTTGTCATTGACGACACAGCTTCACAGACTAATCTGGAGATGAAACAATCTGAATAATATTCGTAATAAGCTTGCAGTCTGTGAGTCAACCAGAAGAAAGTAGTTATAAAATTTCTAATAGGTATAGTCTTTAAGAAAATCAGTGGAACGGAATAATAATGCCAACTGGTAGTAAATCTGGAAGTTCGTATGGACTGTGAAAATATTTTTTCAATATGAAAAATAAAATGCAGCCTAAAAGGCTGTGAGTAGAAAACAAAAATCATGTCAGAATAGAAGAACTACACTCTGCTTTTTATAAAATGTATGTACTAAGTTAAAAATTGACAAAAATTAGTACTGCCGTCAAAATCAGAACGCAAAGCTATTACTTTACAATTTTTTACTCAAAAAAAGTGAAAAGTTAGTTGAGTGTGGTCATAAACTACCAATCACATTACATGTCATTGGAACTATTCATACACATAACGATGGGAAATTTGATGGCCCTTATTTATCCAAAAGGCAGACCTACAGTAATCCAAAACACCGTTGATGGATGAGAAAAGTTTTGGCAAAACTGCTGAAAATGGACTCGAACGCCTGTACTGTTCATATAAGCGTAATACTGAATTTTATTCACTTGCAGTCATTCATTTGGGGGATTTCTTTTCGTCCCACAACAGATCCTGATAAAATTTTTGTTGCGAGATGATTTGCAACCACGTGAAATTTTCTAGAATGAGATACATATCTGTATAAACTGTAAGGGTTTACAAAGATTTTCTACAACGCTTCATGCATTCAGAAGTTTAGCAATGCAGCACTTCTGGATGCATAATTCAAGCAACTACGGAAAATGCAATTTTTATAGTGTCCACTGCTCAATGCAATGGTCGCATACATGTTCCCTAAAGTCTTTACAGCATGCTTATAATTTCAAAAATAAAAAAATAGGGGCGAACTTTTACTGCAGAATTTTTTCAAAAACAAATTTTCAACGACGAGTTAGGGGCCAACTATACTTCGCCCTACGGCGCGTTACGGTGCCGTACGGCGCGTCACGGTGCCGTACGGCACGTAAGTATAGCAGCTACTTATCATGCGCTGCACGGCACGTAAGTATAGCTGCTACTTATCATTTTCATTTTACTTATTATCATTTACCACCGTACGACGTGAAGTATAGCAATCACTTATCAGGCGCCGTACGGCGCGTCCGGCGAAGGATAGCAGATCAATGTGGTGCCATACGGCGAAGTATAGTTGGCCCCTTAGGTTAATCTGCAATCTATGTGACGAATAGTTTGTAGAAGAAATTTTTAATAATATAAACTAGTGCTTGCTTTCAATAAAATGCTTGTAAGTTGAAAAATGACAAAAACTAATACTGTCGTTTAAACCATTCACCTAAAGCTTTTACAAAAAAACTTATTAGTCATCACATTGTAGAAAGTTAATTGATTATGCTCCTTAAAAATCGTCAGTTGTATACTATGTGACGTATGACCTAGAAGAAAATCGTCAAGTATGACATGGTAATCGCCATCTAGGTTTATTGTTTACAAGCATTTCAAGAAAAACAGACTACAGATTACAATATCGGCAATTATGTAGAATCATTGAACTTTTTTCCCACTTTTCGCATCATCGAAGGTAACGTATTTGTGTTCTTGATACCACTGCTGCCATTGCTCAAGCGGGCATCAGAACCATGTTCATTACCGGCCGACCAACGATTGCTTTTCGACCAATCACCGCCGGTCGTATCTTTTTTGCAGAAGGATATCGAATTTTTTTGTATGGAAGTTTCGTATTTTTGACGAACTTTTGTGATCAAAGATTGCTTGCCTGTGCTGGCCATGCATAGTTCGAAATCGTCCAAAATTTCCTTTGTTCTCACTTGACTAATTTCGACGCTGCAGTTGCATATGGTTGGGAAGGTTTCCTTCCAGGAACAGTTTTGGAAAGACCTGTAAAGGGCGTGACCAAAAGTGACCAAATGTTAAAATTTGATATAGGATAAGAAACAAATTATTTTTCATCCCGAATGGATATCATCGAAGCCATGTCAGAATGCAATTTTCATTATGAATTTAATAAGTAATGAGTCTAGGGTCTCTAAATCATAATAGAAATAAAAATACGATATACGGAACCAAAGTTTAGATTTTTTCATCGCGGTATGAATCAATAGTCCAATGATTGATAAATTTCAAAATCGGCAAGGTCTCATCTTTTTTCTTTCATATCTGTGATGTGCAGGCTTAGGGGGTCTGATCCTCATTAGCTATTTTGAACATAATAGATAAATTTGGCTAACTTCTAGCAGAATGCATCAGTTTTCTGAAATCATGAGATTTTTTTGGTACCATAGATGAGAAATTGATGAGAATTTATAGATCTTCGCTCTTTTATGTTTAGAAATGTTTGAGCATCGTAATTTTGGTGAGCCGAATGGAGCATTGTAGTTGAGAAAACGACAGATGTGTGACAGTTCTTGCTTGCCCAATAAATAATATTTTTCTTTTTGTGTTTCAAAAAGTATATTTGAGTCAGAAGACGTTATTGATACTCACGTCTTTCCACAGCTTTCGAATTTTTCATTTGCGCCTGTCTCTGTGAATTTCAGGCACTTTTGCGCACTCTGCTGGCATGTGTCGCTTGTCGAACCCCACACGGCATTATTTCCTGATGAGACTATGGCCTCGTGTTTCACTAAATATGAGTACCGAATCAAAATTCATGGAAATTTCGAACTATTTAGATGCTGTTAGAAAGCAAAAAAAATTGCATACTATAATTGAAAACGTCCATTGACGTCACATTCAAATCCAAACCGCTATTCTGATCGCAAATGTTCAAATAGTCAACGAATTTCGCGATGCCTTTTTTGCTGCACTGCATAGTCTGGTCGATGAAATTTTCCAAAGCAGACTTGGCGCCCAGTTGAATGCCCATGAATTCGGTGCAGTTGTTCCTTAGAAAAGAAAGCATTTGTTGACGAACGAGTATAAAGAGAGGGTTCGGACTCATCACTATATCTTACATTGTAAGCGATAATTATATTGTTTATAATGAAGTTAAATCAAAAGTCTTTTTGATAAGTTGTATTCAGTAGCCGTATTCTATCAGTTAAATTCAGTGTGTTTGTTGAAGACAAATATAGATTTCTACACCTGTCACTAATATGTGTACATAAACTTTCCTGAGTAATATTTTCTGAGGAATTGGTCTGGCTTGACCATTGTCTTCTGTGCATAGTTTCCTATGGTCGTTTACACTTTTCTCTCATTCAGGGTTGGCGATACTCCATCCATTTTCAAGCGAGCCTTGAAACACAAAAAATCAATGGAAATCCGCCAACAGAAGATAAACCATGTATAGCAAGCTAACATTTTATTTTTTCAATTTGTAGTTCTTTTTGCTACTATCAGTCAATTTGAAAAAGGGCCGCGAACGCGGTTTGTTTATTATTTGCATAGACCTCTTTTTTCATTTCCAGACTCATTTGGGAAAAAACGGTCTATAGTTTTCCGTTTTTCTATTAATGATGACCAATTAGGATTCCGAATTGAATGTTTTGAACATGGAGACAAATTTATGCTGAATTTACTCATTTTGAACATTGCTTTATCGCGAGTTTATTCAGCAAAAAACTGAATAATACTTGCAGTCATTAGAACTCGCCTTCTGACTGAACCCGCGGATTCTGTAAGAATCCAAATCTAACAGAATATTCCTATGCAAATAAATACATTTTATGGACTTATGCAACAAAAATCGCCAATCACACTGTCAGCTCAGAAGGATTCAATGAAAACAGTGATAATCATTTTTTCTGGTTCAGTTCCAGTTGAAGCTCCCACCTCAATCCTGAAAATTTTGCAGATGCTTTATGAGGAAAAAGTTGAAATCGTCCTTTCATCGAACTCTCACTCTAACCCTGAAAAAGCAATAGTGCTCACTGGTTTTCTTAGAATAAATGAATACGGTGTTTGATTACACTACTGAAAATTATAACTTTAAGAAACATAGACTGAGAATGCAATTCTACTATAGTTCATTAATTTTGCAGTGATAGTCGCAGCAACAACTATAATAGCAGGTTATATTTGACACACAATTTTCACGCCGTGAAAAATTTGTGGGAACCGCTAAATTTCTTCACCTCCTCGAGTAATTTTTATGGTTTCACGATGTTTAAACAGGTTTATCAGGTTTTCTTTTTTTGCTGTTCAGGAATGAGAAAACTTCTCTCATTGAATACAGTAATATGCTTACTAATTTTTCCATATTAAACTTACTCTGGTTGACTCGATACAGCTATCATTTCAGAATAAATAGAGTTAATCAGTCAGTATTCTGGATAACATAGTCGTAGCGAACAAACTATGATTTGTCTTTTAACAATATCAAAAATGAAATTCTGATTTTTGCACGTTTTATCTGGCAGTATTTCAGTTTTTGCAATTTACATTCACATGGTACAAAGCCGAATAGCGTCTCTGGAAAGATTTGAAAAACTGATGATGCTGCTACACCGAGTAGGGTCAGGTTTTCAAAGAATCAGACACAAGGAATTACTGTAAGTAAATATGGAAAAATGAGATTTTTCAATATTGCTTTAAGGCATAGTTACTATAGTCTGTTTTTTAAAAAATGCTTCCAAATAGAAAAGTGACACGAATCAGTACTGCCGTCGAAATCGTTTACATGAAGTTTTTTTTGTAAAATTTTTCACTCTAAAAATTGCTAAAGGTCAGGTCAGTATGCTCATAAATTTCCAGTCCTACATGACACTTTGTTCATCAGAAAATCGCAAAAATCTGAAATACTACTTGCTTTCCACTTTCATTATTTGGAAGCATTTTAAGAAAAACAGACTATAGGTCAGATATAACAGTATCAAAAACGACAAATTTAGCAAGATTGCACACCACTGTAAGCTCACCTTTGCAGACAAGTTTTTAGAGAATTTTTAGTTTCGTTGTAACTTATTCCGGTGAAGCATTTTCGAAACGCGACCATATTGGAATTTTCGCATAATCTAGCGGATAATTCTTGCAAGTTTCCAAACATGAAGATGGATAAGATAATCGAAAATCTCGGTGATTCTCGAAACATTTTTTTGTTGATGATGGACACATTATAATCACAACTTTGCCTACTATTTAAGCGAAAAAAATTTTACGTTGCAGTGACGTTTTTGTTTATATTCTAATTGATCAGTAATTCAATAATTAGCAAATTAAGATCGGCTGATCGCTTCTTTTGCGAACTTGTCGCGCTGTTATGACGTCAGCATTGACGGCACTGATTTTTTTTTGTTCAGCGATACTTGTCTAAAAAGTTTTTTAGAAGAAACCGGAATCGGATTCATTGTTGAGGCTAAACTCTCAATTTAAAAAAATTCATTCCAAATGAACCTCCGATGTGGCGAGCTAATTAAAGTTTATCCTGTAATTTATGCAGTTCGAGTTTTGTGATTTTTTAAAACTGAGAAAATGCAATCATTCTGTTTCTTACAAATTTCATTTGACACTGACCATTTTCTGCATAGGATCATTTACGCAAATATTTACACGTCAGGAATGTTGTAACTGATGATAAGACTATATATTACATTCGATCTCAGCAATTGAAGAGGCATAGAAAATGCCAATATTCAAATAACGGATCTTTTTGAGCATTGCAATATTGATCATGACCTTCACAATAAATATTCTTCTAAATCTTCGTGATCATACAACAGATTTTTTAGATCTCATTGAATTTGATCAAATGCTCATTTTTAAGTATTTGTATCGGCGAAAATTTCTAAGATCAGATATGACATAGTTATTATTTGTTGATCATTACAATGAAGTTCATTGTGAGTGAGGCTCACATACAAAAAAACTGGTCTAACGCAAATCAAGTAGCTCTGGGAACAAAACAAGCATGAGCAAAATAGATCGAATTCTCAGACATCTGATAATAAGAATCTGCATTTCTACATTCTCACTACGCTGTGCACTTTGAAGAGTCCAAGAGATGAGGGTGTCAGCAACATGTACTTCAGAAGATGTAAATTAACTGTAAAAATACGGACGTACTGTTTCAGCAGAATTTATGATATTCCTTTTTCTTACGTCTCATCTATAGTAACATAAAGAAAACACATGGGTAGAAATTATTTTTTTATTGAAGTTGATGATCAATAGTAACCGAATTGAAAAACTTGAACTCCAATTTAAAATATTCCAACGTCACCATGCGTGTTTATCATTTGTTACTAGGCGAACACATCAGAATGCATTAACTTAACTTGACATCCTCAATCGAAAAATCACCATAGTTTCGTCCCAGTTCAATTATGATCACGTACTTCTTCGCAGCCTCGCAGTTCAAATTGCAAAAAATGGCAAGTGTCATATCTACAGTCATGTGAATATCTTGCGGACCAGAGACATCAATTCCTCACATTTCTGGACCAATGAACATCGATTGGAAATATTTACCTTTTTTATTCTACGTGATAGAATGCCAAATTTGCGCCAAAAAAGATTTAGATAGCATTACCACGTGCATCACGAACAACGGGGTGGCTCACGTCAAACTAGATATATCGTTTAAAAATTGCTATACGAAGTAAGGATACTCGACGATACATCTCTGTTATTCCTGACAAATGTAGAAAATATGAAACTAACGCATTTTCCTCATAAAATAAATTCAATATTTAAAATATACATTTTTTCAAAATCTGCATTAGAGTTGAAAGATTTTTGGGTATGATGCCGTAAATTTTTTTGAAAGAGACAGAATCAATAAAAAAAGGCTACACGTGAAACATCTCACTGTTGATGTTGTGCGTTTGTTTATCTGGTGGATGCAGATCCCTCGCTCACAGTGAAAAACGGCTATAGAAAAGCTTCAGTTTCCAAAATGAAAAATGTTAGTGGGTATTCGATGAATCGAATCAAAATTTTGCCTGAATACTTTTCTCCCTTGGATGTATTTACACTCTACATTAAATGCTAAGGAATGATACATAGATAAAATCAACGCAAATTTATAAATTTTATCGATTTTAAAAAATCCCTCATGATCCAATTTCGAAAAATTTATTATGATTAAAAGCTTCTCCGAATCTTCACATTATAAATATTTGACCATACTTCGGAGACTTCTGCCTTCAAACGAAAGCCAAATTTTCCGGCATCCGGCGTCCGGCAAGTTATTTTTAGCTTCCGGCATTCAATGTCCGGCATCCGGCAACTTGGCTTCCGGCATCCGAATTCGGATCAAGTTGTCGGATCGGATGGCAATTCATACTTCTTCCGGCGCCGGAAAGGCCGGGTGACAATTTATTTTTGATTTTACTTTGTTTAAATACTTTGAAATCTGTTCAATGTTTTGTTTCAAGAAAAATGGCGTATAAAAAATACACATATTATTTTCCAAGTGTACTCGGAATTATTAGTTGATGATGTCAGACGAACAAGATATTCTTTATCTAGCATTTTTTTATGCTTTCAAGAACCGATAAAACATTCAAAATATTCAGCAATCAAAAATTAAACGAACGTCATGATTAAAAACACAAAACTTTGCCTCAAATAAAAAATCCATATCTCCCACATACATTGTATATGCAAAAACCAATTAAACACGTGGTTCTATTGAAATTACGTACAAAATATGCTTTCCATCATCTGGAAAAGTACAAACTGTTTCTACTCTTCCGATCCGATCCGGCAAAATTCCAGTCTTCCGGCAAGAAAATGGGACGGCAGCGCGGGAAAAAGAAAAAAATGACGTCTTCCGGTGCCGGATTGCTGGACGACTTGCCGGATGCAAAATCTAAAAATTGACTTTTTTCGGATGCCGGACGCCGATTGCCGGATGAAGTATGAATCCGCCTTTACGTGCCAGACTACTAAGCATACAATGGACAAAATTTGCTTACGATTAATGACCTTCAATAATTTTTAATTCCATTATATCGGGTTTCGGTTTATGCCCGGCATTTTGATTATAATCATTTTACTCAAGCTTCAATCCAAATAATGTGGCATTACGTTGTATATATTAACATTTAAATTTACAACTGTTAATGAAGTTACCAAGTATTTCAATATTCTTCATAATCGGCCTATCGCCAAACTGCATATTTTCAGATGTTTTTCAACATATGTGTGTTTCAGCCATGACTGCACAGCCCCAGCTTTTGTCCAAGGCTTTTGGGCCACGAAAGTGAACAAGATCAAAGATTTTATTGAACAAAAATGCGTGAGAAACATGACCGATGCGGCTCAAACTGCGATCGAAACATGCGTTCAAAAACAAATGAGCGACTCAACATTCAAAATAGCGGACATAATGAAGGATTGTAAGTTCGACAATGGATTATGTATCCTCGATGTAACTAGACTTTCTATCTTTATTAGTTGACTTGCGAAGAAAGGTTAAAAGAAATAGGAGGATTTTCAACGCAACTAGCTGCAAAATGGGCCAAGTCAGGAAATGCTTCATGAATATTGATCAAAACGCTTGCAATAGATTCGAGTCATGTTTGGCAAGGTGATGGAGTCGAACGTTTGTTTCTTAACCGATTTGTCTAGAACTAGCAGTTGCTGCGAGAACCCTATAGGCGGGTTCAACTTTACTCGAAATTTTGATAGAGTGAAAAATGTCATGCTGTAGTAAAAACTGCTGAAAGACCCTGTCATACTACACCGCGCGCGGTACCACCTTTGAAGTATGAATAGGTTTTTGTAATTTTTGCGGCGCCGCGCGGCGCCGCCATCAAGTTTAAACTGAACCGAAATTTTTGAGCAAGTTATGTGTTCTAAAGTTGCAGCATACTGTTGTTGTAACATATTGTTGCATACTGTGACATCTATACATGTAGTTGAATCATATTTTTCACTTGAATGGTGAACTCTGACACTTGTCAAATTATTTTACCAAATTGATTACTTAATTTTCAATGAAGATTTACCAAGAAGTTGATCACTCAATTTGCAATGAAGACATTATAATGTGTAAAAATTATGAATATGCAAAGTAGGTGTAAACATATTCCTACAGCAAGTGTACTCCATTTCGATTGTGTCTTTATTCCCCCAACGTCCCTTTTCCGCAAATATCCCAATTATCCGAAAGTTCATATTCCCCGTAGGTCCTGATTCCCCGAATAATGAATAAATTTTTTATTTCCCTGAAAAATGCATTAGTGTCTATTCCCTGAACGTCCCGATTTCCCGAATACTAAGGAAAGGAGATGGATCCACTTTGAATCTGGGTCCTAAATAGCAGGTCCGACCGGACCCAGATCAGATCTGGATCCCGTATATAGCACATATGTGAATGAATAATCGTGTATATATATTCAATTTTTCAAAATCAATTTATATAAATTGATATTTCTCAGCAGTTCAAGAGCTTTTAATCATTGGAATGATAAGCAAATTGAAGCAAGAGCCCAAAATCTTTAGACTAGGCTTTTTTGCAAGCTTCTATCTGCACCGTGCAGGAATGGTTGATTTTTATTTTCCTTTTGTGCTTTTTATTTTTCGATTTTTTTCATCTTTTTCGCATTTTTCGTATTTTGCATTTGTCGAGACGAGCAATACACATTTTTTGAGAAGAGAAAAATCCAAAAGTAAAAAAGCAGTGCCGCTTGTCGGGTAGAATGAATAGGACAACCGGCGCCGCGCGGTACCTCGCGGTGAAGTATGACAGGGCCTCAATTCTTTCACGTTAGATGGGTGAGCCAAATCGTAAAACACGTCATGTTTACTTTTAATTTGTATAGAACTGCATCAACCTCAAAATACGAAAATAATTCAGTTCTCACTCAGTAAACATCAACGATTTTACAAATTTATCGAGGAAATTTACGGGTATACGTCTTTGACGAAATTCTAATAACTACAGGAATGTATGTACTAGTTTCATAGTGATTTCACTTTGATTACTGAATAAACGGACGACGAAGGACATAATGAAAAAGTTCTGATCCAAAGAATGGCCACCAAAAGATGCTATAGCGAAATGTGTTTTCTTATCATATGCAAGAATTATATTTGTTTTCAAAATACCCACATTGACTAAAATGGGAGAATGACTATTGAATGTTGCGATTTTTCATATAATGCTTTTCATATATTCTCGACGCTGGTTGCAGTAAACTAGATAATCACGTGTTCAGGATGACCGCGAAATTTTTTATAAGCTTTGTGTGCAAAAAAGTTGGCGACCTCGAGCTTGGGAGATTCCTGTTTATTGCAATCGGCCCCAGAAGAATCGAGAAATTTGAAAGGAAATATTGTTGAATAAAGATTTCAATTCCCTGAATTGATTTTTGTCAAATACCTGACAAATCTACTGCTTTCCGGTGAGAAAAGCATCGAAACTCCGTAAAACTGAAGTTTTTTGCTCTCAAATATCCTAATAAATGTTCAGAAATTAGAGGTCACTATTTTGTTCATTCTATCCTGTCAGTGGAAAGGCATTCTTACAAAAAAATTTACGGCAGATTAGTCAGTTCTCAAGTAAAAGCACTGGTTCATTGATATATAGTCCATTTTTTCCCATTGAGACTCCCGCGCACAGAATGATGTTCATGCAAATAATGAACAACCTACATATATATAGTCTGTTTTTTATAAAATGCTTCCAAATAGAAAAGTGACACAAATCAGAACTGTCGTCAAAATCATTTACATAGAGTTTTTGCCGTAAAATTTTTCACTCAAAGAATTGTTAAAGGGGAGGTCAGTACGCTCAGAAATTTTCACACCTATATCGCATATTGCTCATTAGAAAATCGTGAAAATCTGAAATACTACTTGCTTTCCACTTTTATTATTTAGAAGCATTTCAAGAAAAACAGACTGTAGACACCTTTTTTCTCGAGTTGACTTTAACCATTAGAGGAACAAATTGAGAAGAAAAGATTTCAGCCTATGATGCAGGTTAATCGTCTGCTCACCGATTTCTATAGATTATTATTCTTTACAAGGCTTATTTTAACATGATATTCGCGATTTCCAAATCAATAAATGTCAAGTTCTCCAAGTTCAAATATATTGTGTTACTCAATATAATAGTGAACTTTGTGTTTGAAGAGTGCAACAATATCTCTAATTTTTGAGCTAGAATAGGGTCATTCAATTCTGAACAGAACTTGCAGCTTCAATAAAGTATGGTCGTGTTCATGATTTAATCTCAAACGTTTACCACGATTCTATTCCGAATTCAATTTCCAAATTTATTTTCTTTCAAAATCGGATTTCTCTATCTTGCAACTGTTTTAAAATTAGTATCGCTAATGCATTTGCATGCTACCTGCGTGCAAGTCGCCGAGCGGAGACTTCTTTATTGTAGTCTACCATTTAGGAATTAGACTTCATGCCTGATGAAGGTGCAGTTGTTGTTACTCTAGTCCCTTTCGCAAAAGTTCTTGTCACCCTGTGCACTATCAAAATCAGTTCTTGCTGTATTGTCAACAGATAAGGGATAAATGCTTCGTAATAGTATAATCTGTTTATTGCAACAAAGGCTATGCTAGTCGATGTTCTCATGTACAACTAACGGACTTGGAAAAAATTTATGACTGACAATTCACGGGGGCCAAGAATTCACAAGCTTTGGAATCGAAGTTAAAATTTTCCGATCATACGAACCGGCTCAATTGTAAGGGAGTGCTCCATAAAAACGGGCAGATTTTTCATGTGCATTGTTTGTGGACTTTGACTGTCCATCGTACGTCAACCGTAAGAAAATTTTTCATTTTTGAACTATAGTAATAATAGTATGAATAAGTTATATTTTTCATGATTCATCTGTCGTTTCTACCAGAATTTCCTCAAAAAAGGAAACAAGCTATGGGCTGTTTTAGCATTGAACCAGTCTCTGAACGTTTTACTTTTTCAGTGCCACTTGTGAAATAGGGAGTACCATGAATCTAATCCGATTTTGCGGTCAAACGGTCCTCATGACCAATGTTACGGACCTTTATAACCGCTTCAACTCGTGTATGGTGAACGGCCGTTTGACTACTGCTGACCAGATTAGCCAAACATTTGATCACTATTCCAGCCGAATGTTTCACGAGGTCATCGAAAAGTTGGGCCATAGTTATGCATGCAAATTATTTTGAATTAGTTTTATCGTCTATGCGCATCGTCAGGCGTTTAGTGCGCATATTCATTCTTATTTTGAAATAAAATAACTCACAAATATAATCGTTGAATTTCAATCCTCTATTGCATGCATCAATTTTCGTCACATAAAATTCAAATGAGACAAGAAGAAATGCCATAGTTCAAATTCCCAAATATCTAAGACCACGTGATTCAAAACTATAATTTCGAATTGTATAACGCAACAGGTTAGTAGTTCTCATAGAACCAAATTAGTTTTGGTCTCTCTCAATAATGTATGTGCGTGAATTTGTGAAAGTCTTTTCTTGTTGAAACCACCAATCATGTTCAATGCGATGAGTTTGATCTTTTAAAACAAATTCCTTGCTTCACTGTGCCCATTCAGCAAGGATCATAATAGTAACGGGATCAAATGTTTTTGAAATTCTATTCATTTCAGCATTATAATTCTTCTGATCCAATCGCCTTCGAAAGCTAATCATAATGAACACGACACTGAACTGATGATTGTTCGAATCAAAAAAGACGGCAACTACAGGCCTAATCTAGTTCATTGGTTCTGTATTTGATGAAAATTCGGTTGTAGAAAACTGAAAACTTAGGTTACATCATATTTCCATCGTCTATTAATCCCAGTACGAGATGAAGAAGAGATTTGATAACATGACAAATTATTTTTTCCGTTGGGTATGCAAAAAAACGTTTCGAAGCATTATCACTGACATTAAGAGGTTAAGAGGGATACGACTTTTTTTTATGAAAATCCACTTGCTAATTACAGTCCACTTTTTCTTAAATGAGCTCCAGCAATATAAAACTAGACATAATGAGAGAAAAATATTGATTTCATAGTAAACAATTTTAAACTTTCTGTAAACAATTTCGAGAACAGTAATGATTTTTGTCATTTTTTAATTTAGAAGCATTTTATAAAAAAGCAAACTATAAAAGAGATTCTGTCGATTTAAAAAATGTCATTCTATTGTCTGTTTTTCCTGAAATGCTTCTAAATAATGAAAGTGGAAAGCAAGTAGTATTTCAGATTTTCGCGATTTTCTGATAAACAATATATCATATAGGACTGGAAATTTGTGAGTATGCTGACCTAACCTTTAAAATTTTTTTGAGCGAAAATTTTTACAATAAGAGCCCTATGTGAACGATTTGAAGACACTACTGACCTGCGTCACTTTTTTATTTGGAAGCATTTTATAGAAAACCGACTATAAATGAATGCTCCACATTAGGCATCGTTATTAACATGAAATAAGGAGTAAATTGACTTCATTCAAATGATAAAAAACATAAATGAATTAAAAGACAAATTCTACATTTACATTAAATTATGTGCATTAATCGCACTTTAGTGAAAATCAAAAAATATTCTCATCCCAAAACGACGGCATCATTTTTCGTCACCAATGGCAAGAACGCACGACCCGCATTGTCTTTGCTGAACAACGCTGTATCATGATTCTCCTCCATGCTATCTTCTTGACTCAAATTATGTTCCCTGTTACCGATAACATCAGCATTCCTATTCTTGATTTTGCTGGAATGATGAAGCTTCGATCGAGGCGACGGAGATTCGTATTCGGGGTCGATTTTGGAGAATTGACGGAAAATGCTGTCCGAATATGTGTCGACGGCGTAATCGCGATCAGGAACGCTGAATATTCTCGATCGGAAGTTCTTCGGATGTGTAGGATTGAGGCTTTGATGAATAATTGTCTGAAATGATGACTTCACATAACTTCTCACGACCAAAAATCCTCAAACGAAAAATTTGAAATAACGAGGAAATATCTCTACACATCTGAATTCAGAAATATCACACGATATAGTAGCCAATTAATGACAACTATGTTCGCTCATCTCACATTAATATTCTGAAGTTAAGACGCAACACTTCCCGAATTCGTGAAGTTTTGAATTGAAAATGCACTTTTGATTGTTGTGTCGCTTTACTCCAACTGTCTCGTTACTCCCATTACCCCAACTGTCCGGTTACTCCACAAACGCTATATATGTTTAAAATTACAATATGATTAGAATGATCATTTGCAGCTAATCATTTTAAAAATATTTCAATATGCAAATTTGACTACATGGTGCAATAGACCGTCTGAATAATTTATACATTGCCATTCTAAAACTTGCTCTGGCAGGCACGTTTATTCAGAAAACAATGAAAGCAGGTATTCAAAAGTTGCTGCAGTTTTTTACCAAAAAAATTAATTTTTATAAAATAATGAAAATTTTTCAACTCATAGTTACAGTTTTTATTCGCAATTTAAATGACCTGTAATGAACATTACTCGATAACTATCATAAATGGCTCGGTAGCGACGACCTATAATATACTTGGACCCCCTAAGTCTGAAGCCAAAACGGTAAGAGATAGAACCGTAGCTTTAAGATTGTTTTTATAGTTTCTTTGATGTGAAGATGGCCAAAGTTAAAACTTCAATGTGTTTCAGTGAAGGTTTTCATACGTGGTGAAGGCCCACTAAAAAGGGGTGGACTAGTTTATTGGAAAATGCCCGGATTACGCAGAAAAAGAATATACTTGCTTGGATAGTTTCCAGGCTAGAAAAAGGGGTTCGCCAGGTTTTTGGGAAGTTGGTGAGAGTTTAAAAAATTCAGTTTTGTAATATTGGATTTTCATTCTTTCTCATTAAAAGTTGTCCATGTCTGTAAAAAAGTATATTCTGCATCAGCTGAGTGCATCAACACATCTTCCAACCATGCATGTGCTGCTCCAAAATTTTGAGGAGGGAACAGGGGAGGAACCCGAGTTTTTGACGTTTCTTGAGACAAAAATCCGATAAAGTTGGCCAAAAATTTTTTTACATGGAAAGTTTTTCAATTTCAAAACTCTGGTCTGTATGGACCCCCGTATCCCCGCCCCCTCGCACATGTGTGCTTCCAACTGCATAGAAATTTTTTGCTAAATTAATTGTTCATAAAACAGGACTACACTGTGGGAAGTAAGCGCATAGAGTCCATCTCAGTTTTTGAGAGAAAAAGTTACACCACAAATTCTTCTTAGAACTAAATCAATTTTGTGAACCAATTCCAAGCATTAAAATTGTGCAGATGAGGAATTGTATTAATGTAATAATGTAATATAGGGACTATATAATATTTCATAGGCTTGGCTGAATCAGGAGCTCTTTAACGGCATTTTTGTATTTTTACTCTGTTGGCCCATTCGCAGGTGGTGCCCAACGACTTTAGCCAGAGCTCAATTGCACTAAACGGGTCAAAGCTCGAGCTCAGGATAGTCTCGAACAAAAATACGACCACCTCAGTTTCAGCAATTGCACTAACATGTCGATGATCTCAAATTTGCATAAAATCAACCTCGTCAGGACCATCCCACGCTCGATGTCGAGATTATCCTCAGCTCGAGCTGTCATTTTCTCAAAATTTTTTAAGTCTAAAGCAAACAAATATTAAAATGTCCGAAATTCCCGAACTCGAGCCAATAGTCTGTTTTTCTTGAAATGCTTCTAAATAATAAAAGTGGAAAGCAAGTAGTATTTCAGATTTTCAAGATTTTTTAATGAACAATATATCATATAGGTCTGAAAATTTCTGAGCTTACTGAGCTCACCTTTAACAATTTTTTGAGCGAAAAGTTTTACGGTAAAAGCTCTATGTAAACGATTCCGACGACAGTACTGATTTGTGTCACTTTTCTATTTGGAAGCATCTTATAAAAAAGACTATAAATCTCAGTATGGGTTAATCCTAAAGTGAGGATTGCTATTGCAACTGCAAAAAAGTAATCTCGACATTGGGATTAGCTGAAGCTGAGGATCAGCAATTTAATTCCGACGTTGAGATTATCCTCATATTGGGTTAGTGCAATCAACCTCAGGTTTTTATAGGGCTTGAACGCCCTTTTAATCACGGGCATAAGTTGTAAAAAACAAAATGACTATAATTTGTCCATCCATCACTATTTTTCAGCTAGAGGGAGAGGCACAGTTTCGAATCAGCCAGGAGCTAGAATGTTATTGGTTTACCATTTCTATACATTTGCACGAAGTCAGCCATCAGCATGATTGCATATAATTTTCATTCAGAAGAATTTTACTGTAGTTGACACAATGCTAGGGAAAGGACAAAATGCACGATACTGCAGAATATACTTTTTGGCAGACATGGAAAATTTTTTAATGAGAAAGAATGAAAATCGAATATCACAAAATTGGATTTTTTAAACTCTCACTCAAGTTCCTAAAAACCTAGCGAACCCCTTTTTCTAGCTTGGCAACTATCCTAGAAAGTATATTCTCCTTTTTCTGCCCCATGGGGGCATTTTCCAATAAACTAGTATGTATAATTATTCTCTTTAGATCTATAGCTGATTTTAAAAATAATTTTTTGACAATTAAAAATTTATTACAAAATTACTAAAAATTATGAAAAAATGCTGATGATTCGACCTTTTAAATTAATTTTCTAAAAGTTTTTATCCAACAAAACTTCCACCACTTTTGCATCTCTTGATTTCCCGCAGACATTTACGCACCACATTTTTATGTCCACTTCTCTTTGCTTTGCACCAAACCGTAAGATTGTAGAGCACATCGTTGGAAAGACTTCGACAATATTTGGAACCATACTCAAAATAATTAATTTTTCAGTTTACACTGTGATGATATAGTGTACAAGTGGCGTGAACACAATGCGCATTGCTCGATAGCGTACGAGTGGCTATCGTGTATACAAAATTTATGTTGTAAAGTGCGCTACAGGAAATCTCCTGCACCCAAGTTGCATCGTAAAATCAGGGTGTTTCATTTTTTTGAACGCAGTGTGTATAAGTTAAGTTATATACTCAAATTACTGATCCGCATACATTTTTGGTTCTCAACTTTCATCATAGCACAACGATTTCTCTAATGACAGACTAATGTAAAGGTCATGCGAAGTACGGAAGGGCACGTTCCGGTTCCGCCATTCCGGCGCGGTCGTCTGGACGCCAGCCAGTTCGGCATAGAGTCATTTCGGTACTAGCCGTTTCGGCGCCAGCTGCTTTTCTTTTCGTTTTATTTTTCTGTTTTCTTCATTTCTTATCTTTTTCTTTTTTTAACTATAATTTTTCTTCGAATTTCTTTTTCTTTTGTTTTTTGTGTCTTTGTCTATGTTTGGTTTTCATGATGTTCTTCCGTTATCTTACATTTCTTTGCATTCCTTTTTCTTCCGTTTTCTGTGTTTTGCTCAAGCGTTTGTTTAAGTTTGCTTAAAATTTTAATAAGTGTTAAAGTACCTGCGGGAAACTTTAGAACACTCATATAGCATTGTTGGAGTAATGAGACATAATTTTTTTGCGAAAAAACATTGCATTACTAGGGATCAAGTGACTTGGGGCATTACTTGGAGTAAAGGGACACTTGAGGTACTGGGACACTCGGAGTAAGGGGACACTTGGAATAACGTGACACATTTCTTTTGATGCAAGATTATTTTTAACTGACAAATACGCGCATCAAAATAACTTCACACTTTTTTAGACAATTTTATGGTTCAATTAAAAATTTTGACGAGTATACCTTAACTAACGTTATACCTTCACGAGAGAAGCCACCATAATGTCCCTGGTGTCGAAATTTCTACAGGTTTTAGCAAGATATTTTACTGATTTCGAATGTTTCCATTCTCTTGGATATCATTTTCATAGATCAAATATAATTAAAACTACCATAACCAAACATATAGTTCATTAGGTCGGCTTAATGGCTTGTAATCAATCATATCCTTTGGATGCGCTACAGTATTCTTGATTAAAAATTTATATCAATTTCACTTTAGTATATCAACATAGACGACTTTTACAAGCTAGAAAATCTTATTTGAATAACTCGGCATAAATCAACAATGGATAGAAATTACATTTTCAATTCGGAGATACAAAAAAGGCTTGAGTTTATGGTCCACGAGTCATTCGGCCGCCATAGATTACTCTAATACTCCTATTATTTCTGAGTTGCGACAAATTCCAGAAAAACAACATTTTTAGTCTTGCTTGCCTTCTACTTGCTAATTCGGTACTCACTCGATATTTATCCGAGGAACGATTAGTGTCACCGACGTCCGAATCGCTGTTGGTCAACGAGGCTTCGAAGTCTGGGTAACTCGTACTGGAATCGAAAGATGTCACCTTTTTGGCTATTATGGGCGGTCGCTTAGCTGCCACTATTACCGCCGGCTCACTTTCGCCCATCGATTGAGATTTGAACCCGCTATCTTTTTGGAACACTTTGCGTTTTGTGTCTGTCGTGCTATCGGAGGCTGAAGGATGAAAAAGTATGAAAATTCTTTTCTCAACAGTGAGTGATTTTGACAGTGAGCTATAGACTTGGATCATCTGAACTTTGTGACAAGCTGATCTTCAGCCTTCCAACTCTTGGTTTACAGGGCACTATCACATAGGATATAACAATCACAGGAAAGAAATTCCTGGTGGTAAAAAGTAACGTTTTGAATATCTCAAAACGACTGCAAATACCTTGATTCGATTCGAAAGAATTTTGCTCTGTTGCATTTGTTAAGTCGGGCGTTCCGTTCGTCTCAAAGCTTTCTTCGTAACTTTCTATACTGGCGCCGCCGCCCGTTTCCTGAGACCACATTTGCCTTTTAGCGTAAAGGCCTCTATAGGTATAATATAAGCTATTTTCATTACTTAGGTTCAGAAAATTAAGATTCACTATGTTGAATGAAATCTATAAACAAAAAATTTAAACTCAAAATTATTACTCATAAACGTCAAAATTAGAATCAGATATTGTGGAATACAGACTACAGTCTTTGTTGTCCTCAGTGAAATGCGTGAGCAACATGGACACCGTAGTTTTGTTGAGATCATCCGTCTCACTTTTCGAAAAACTTTGTGTCCAAATATTTACGGTAAAAGCTTTAAATAAACAACTTAAAAAACTACTGGCCTTTGAGATTTCCTACAAGTAACAAAAGCATGTTAGACAGAAAAAACAGTAAAGAGTGATGTTTGAGAAGTTCAATCATGCGGAAAGTCAAAAAATAATTACACCAGCAACTGCATGATCACAACGGTAATATTTTTACACTCAAAATACGCTTTCACTTATGGCCCAGCAATCTGAAAATCCATTTTGAAAACTGCGTTTATTTTTAGTGGGTTTAGATCTAGGCATGGTGTGCTTTCAGTCTAGGAGCGACATTGTGATGTGTTCTTACTATCTTTTCGGAGAACTTTCTCTATTATAATCATGAGCTTAAATTGTCAGAAAAATAAATCAAGCCTCACACAGAAGTTTGAAGTTGTATGAGTGAGCATTAAAAAATGCCAAAAAGTTAAAATTATGATGCAAAAGTCTACTACATATGCAAATTTTGGATTCCGAGTTTGCTTTAGATATCGATCCCGCCAGCCAAAACACTTTAGATAAAACAACTTTCTCTACTGGAATTCACCGAGCGTAATGACAGTGGTGAAAATAGAGAATGTGAGATATACAACATGAAATTTTAACGATTTTAGCACCTCAACGTTTGAAGCAGAAACTGGTAATTTCACATTTTATTACTAGCCAGAAAATTCAGTTGGTATTTGTTACTTGAGTTTCGCACGTCTATCCTCCAAAGATAAGCGTGGTGGTACTAGATATGACCCTAACGGCGCAGTGTTTGTCGGTTTGGCGTACTCATCGAAAGCCGAAGGTTCTGTATTGGACTCGAACGAAGTGGCGTAGGAAGTGGTGCCGCCACCATCGTCGTTAAGGTCTTTGTAATAGCAACTGAAAGAAATGTAACCAGGTTTATAAATAGTCAAAATTTACTGTCACTTGATAGTTTTCTTCGGTATTCAACTAGAAAAACTAGGTTTGACTATTTATTTCAGTTATTTCTGGACCGAGTCAATTATTTAGAAAAAAATATGGGCGCATGATGGAGCTATGAAGAAAACAGGCCTTTCTTGAAATTTTATGACTTCGAACAGCGATGAAAACATTAACGGACTATAGTTGTCAATTTTAATATTGAATTGATTAGTTCTTTTATGATGCCAGACCCACGCGTCCAATGATTCTAAAATCTGCATACAATGTGCGCTAACTGTGCTCTCTATAAAATGAAATGTTTCCATGGGTGAGATTGTCGTTTAAAGAAGTTAAACAGTGCAGTCCTATCATCTGTGTATTCGCATATAGGATGCTGCATATCCGTAATTTTTTTCAAATGATCCTCAGAGCCCAGAAAGTTATTGATGTAAACAATAAACAACCTGCTTACACCGGTGCTTTATTCCTCCAGTTGACTCTGGTAGTAAGGACAACAAATTTGGAAAAAATCCTGCATAGGATGAAGGCTTATTATCTACGCAAACATTTCTATTGATTATTTTGAAGCTAATTTGAAAATAAATGGACTACCGCTTAAATAATGGTGAATACATATCTTCAGATAATCTGTACAGAAAGGTGAAATTTAGCTGAATAATTATGCTTGAATTCAGAAGCGTCTTGAAACCTCACATGTTGCCCAACTGGTAATGGTGACGTCAATCGGACTACAAATGGTGTGTTCTGGGATATAAACTACGTCTGACCTCAAGAAAAAGGGCTTCTACTTGTGTGTTACTTGCTACTATCCAAAAGTACAGTGTCCTCGTCTCCTTCTCCGTCGTTATTTGTCGCCGAATTTCGCCGATCATGCTCCAGAGCAGCCCTCAAATTCCACAAACCTCTACACTGTCGTTCGACGTCCATTTTTCGCATTGTTGTTGTTGTCGATTCTGCGGGTTCAAAGTAATTTGTCCTGATTGTCGTAGAGGAATCTTTTCGTTCAGCCGACGAGCCGACGCGCAATAATGTAGGGTGAAATTCTTTTCTCCGCATCACAGATGGTGGTATCCTGTTTTGAGGAGTGGCCAGTTCGTAGTTCCCGTAGTTGGAAAAGAAATCATCTTCAACAAAAGACGATTGTTTTCCAAATTTTTGCTGCGCCGTCACTTCTAAACTCCTGGCGTGACGTTGGCGGTAGTTGTCGTTATGTGAAGAGACGATGCGCTGTGGATCCATACTTTTGGCCTGACGAACTTGAATCCGCTGGCCTACAGACATAATGTCCAAGTTGCAAAAAGATCATCCTCAAAGTGGTCCACAAAATGATAAACCTCAAAAATATGACGAATTTCAATCAACTGAGCCAGAAAGTTCATTCTATGATCTCTTACTACGTCGAAACTTTATACAATCAGTTACAGTATCTTGTGATCTGCGTAACTTTATTATTGTAAATCATCGTATTTTAGAGTCAATACTTGCGTTATGAATTGAGCAAAAAAATACGGTAGGTATGTACAGTAGCCAAAAGAGATATCCGATTATGAACTTTGGTGAAAAGAGATATCCGATTATGAACTCGATGAAAAAATTGCTCCTTCATGAATTTGTTTACACACACAGCCAACCAAGAAAACTTGACATTGAAAATGTAAATCATTAGTTTTGCTATGCTTTGCTTCTGGCAGATTTCGAAAGAATTGCAAAAAGTTCGAGGGACGATTAATGATAAAAATTCAAAAAAAAATCTTAAAAGACCGGTGACAGGCATTGTATTCCATCCGATACATTTCTATGACTAAAAAACATTTTTGATTGAAACGAATACAGCTGATTCTATTTTGCGAAACTATTTTTTGGCTCTTACCACTGCCTTGATTAGAATTCACAGAACGTAAGAGCATTAGTGGTTGGAACTTTGTAACTTTGGGACATTAGCACATTTGGTCAATCTCTTACAGATCGCCCAAAATCAGTGAGACGGTCGTAGCATTGAAACCAAAAAGCTATTGATTAGTCAATAAGCATATGTTGATTAATAAACCTCCTTATGATAAAATGCTGGTAAAATGGCTTTGGTTTATGTATGAAATGGAAGAAAAGTGAACCAACGGGCCCTATGGTCCATCGTATATATCCTAATTGATTTTATTATAATTTTGAACGCTTTGTCAATGGCAAAGGCAAATCAAAGTTTTTGACCGCAAATTTTTTTTGAAATTTCCCTCGTCAATTTTCTCAAGTCGTTTCATGAAAATTTTTATCAAAGAAATAGTGGAACTTGCAAAGCAGCATTTTTGACCAAAACATCATCTGGTCATTATGTTGAATTCTTAGGAATTCGATTAGTATGCCGCAACCGGTTAAGAACAACCGGTAGAACGAATAGCCTAGCGTCACCGCAGACAGGTGATATTTTGATGTTATACGAATCGTTCCAGCACCATAATGACTTCTCCAAGACACTCCAAACGGAGCATCTTGTAAAGCAGAACAGTTTTTGGTCTGGTTTGCAAACAGACAAATCTAGAATCATTGTCAGATAGAAAGCACCACACTCAGTCAATTCTAGGTTAGTCACCTTTTTGGATTGACTTCCACATTTCACACTAGTAATTGATTCTGATAACTAAGTTATAGCAAGCCTCGAGAAAATTTTAACTCTCGATTCAACGAGAACCAAGATCGCCTTTTTCCACTTCCGGCACAGAAATCTTGGACTTACTCGGCACTCCACTGAATCCGCTATTGGCCGAGGAACACGAGCTCCCGCTATTTTCTTCGTCCACGTCCACAATAGTCGACTTCTTTAATATGTCGCTCTTTATCCGCCTGGCTTGATTTTGCAACAGTAGGAATCTGGCATTACCGGCCGAAAAATCATGCGTTGCAGCTAACGTACGAGTCCGAATTTCTTGCTCCCTGATCGACGTCGGTGACAAAGCGGCTCGATTAATGACACAGCCGCTCGTTCGCATCAAGTGATGCTCGTTTGGGTGAAGTCTGACAACGGTGGGAGTTTGATCGACGATGGCCACAATCCTCGAAGCGGCTGGTGGTCGCACGCTTTCGTCCACCGAATAGCATTTATGATTAGGCGACAAGTGGCGGTCGCTGAACGACGGACTGCGTAGAGGCATCGGCGAACTGGGCGATTTCAAGTTGGACAATCGACGTCGACCTCGGTGGTATTCGTCGGCCGTTTTGTCGACAATTTTGGCGGATATTTCGCGGATTCGATCCATTTCTTTCGTCTTAAAAGGTAGAAGTCGTGATCTAAATATCAGAATCAATCATAGTAATATCTCAACCAAAATGGAGGCCGGTCCTGTTAGGGGATCAGAGGAGTTAAACATTTTTTATTTTCACATTTTTTCTCCTTATTTCATCTAAGTCACTTGGGGAGGAGTTAGAAACCCATTCCCTTATTACATTTGTAGAGCCAATAAAATAAATCATGACTAAGTGAGCAAGACTTCTCGGGGAATTGTTCCATAATGTTATAAGTAGCAGCAGGACTTGTTTTTCATTAGTCTTTCAAGTGTCCTACACAAGTCTGTGTGACTATTGAAACACTTGTATCAACTTATCTCTTCTATCGTACACTATCTTTTCTAAATGTGCCTTGGAGCGCAGAAAAATATTCACGGAGACTTTTTTCTTTGATTGACTTTGATTGGCATTCAAAGTTATACCGCAGACCACATTTCAAAACTAAAAAGGCTACTCACATAATTATCTACGGCTTCTAAACTAGGTAGTTGTCTCTTGAATGTTCCACTTTGCAGATGCAGTTGCTGGTCGTGATGCACGTTTTTCTGACGATCGTCGTAACTACGCCGGCGAAATTCCTCTTTGATGTCCGGTACGGCCAGCGACGGCGATTTTTTGGTCGTCGAAGAATTCAGAGTTATTATTGTGCTGTTAGCTCGATTCCTTTTGTCCGCGTGTTGTTGCCCCGGCGACAAATTATTGCCGTGCGACGAGTCGACAGCTATCGCAAGATACTTTTGCGACGAATTTGGAACTTTCAACGTTTTGTTTAAAGAATTTTGATGCCTAGTGTTTTACAAAAAGCATGGGATGAAGGCATATATACATTCAGAAAAGCTTTATTTAGTTTATGGGGTGGATACAGTCAACTCACAATTGCATCCGCTGTAATGTTAGTTTTACTGTTATGTATTTGCTGCAGTACTACAGTAGAAATTTTGTTAATAGTACTGTAACAGTATGCGGGTAGTAGTAATAGTAAAAGTAGCACTAATACTGCAATACTCCAAGCTTACTTCTCCGTAACTGCAGTTTTTGAGCCGCTTGTATATTCTAAACAAATAAACATTCTAAATAATGACTCAATTCTGACACAAGTTCCATAAAATATGGCATAGAGAAACTCACTTCTTTCATAATTCTCTTCGAGCTGCTTTTGTTGATTGATGTTCATCTCCGAAGTATAAGACGAATTTTTCGAATGCGGCGGCTTTAGCAGTACATCATCCGCGCTAGAAAATTATTTCGTTGAAATAAATGTGTTATACGTTCACAAATACATTCGACGTATTGAGCTGATGTTCTCCCAAATTTACTGGTTTTAGACCTGGCGAAATTTCTGTTGTGCCCTCGCCGACTCACGCCAAAATATTATATCAGTAGGTTAGCATTCAGCAGTAACTCATTGGTTCAGAAGGCCCATCAAAAAGCGAAAACATGATATTTTGTCCTGTCAACAAAGACAAATGTTAATTTTTCTCCCGTTTCGTGTGATAATTTTGTCACTTTATGTCGATGATATAATAATGAGAATCCCATTCTTGGAAATGAATCGGATCGAGAGGCATTAGTGATAAAATAATCAATGGAAATTTCCCAGATTATGGTTAATGAGAGTCTCAACATGTACTTATAAACTACAAGCACATATATTCTTATTCTAGCAATACCACTCATTCAAAAAGTTCATTACTCATCAGATTGAACCTTCTCTAAAAATTCTATCCTGAACAGATGTTGATCTTATGTCCATTGGAGGAATACGAAAAAGTGAGGCAACTTAATTTTTTAGCGAGCCACTCCCAAAAAAGCGTTCACAAAACTATACTTATTAATGAACTCTTGAACTCATAGATTTTCTCTGCAAGGCAGCTCATCTAAGGGTTCAATTTAGTTTAGTAATAGAAATGTTGATGCAAGTCGATTTTTACACATTTCTCGACCCCTGAACTCCAAGATTAGTTCAGAAGTTATTGATGCAAGCGCGCCTCGATTGGGAGAAGGAGTCTATCCTGGCATTGACAGATAGTGAGAACAAGGACGTTACTTCAATACATATTCATAACCTTTATAAATTTCTGAATTTTGCGACTAAAATGTAGCACACTCCATACAGTCTAGAATTTTTGTAGAGCCCAGAAAATTATTCTTCGAATAGAATAATTTTCGTCCAAAGTAATTGTAAAAGTAACTTGCATTGAAGACACTTCACGTTGTCAGTTGAACATTTTCTTTCGGATCATATTTGAAAGAGCAAATTAAAGGCATAAATTCTCTTCCTTCTTCATCCATCATTTGAATAAGGTGATATTTGACATGCACACGTGTAGTCACAATTTGCATAATATCTCGATCCGGAAATTCTATTCCAACAGAGCCAAAAAGCAATGTACTTGTATTTTACTTGGGAGAAACTTTTCAACAGTATAAAAAATCGTGTAGTGTTAGTATATACCTGCAGAGAACTTGTGCAATCGATGGGATTCTACTCCCAATGAAGGTTTTACTGTAAGAGCTGACAACTGAAAAGTTTGGAAACACTCAAGACCTACATGAAATATAGTATTGCAAAAAAGTTCACGGTGCAGTCCTTCTGTACAACATTTGAATGAGTAGTAAACCAAAACTTTGACGATGTACGAAATCTAAGGCTAATTTAATCATTGCAGGTATAAAAATCAAACTGTATTCGCGTCATTCTTTTCGATTTTTA
This sequence comes from Romanomermis culicivorax, assembly GCA_963922205.1. Lineage (NCBI taxonomy): Eukaryota > Metazoa > Nematoda > Enoplea > Mermithida > Mermithidae > Romanomermis > Romanomermis culicivorax. Next base: position 790,333 of record CAWUHX010000100.1, on the reverse strand, counting down.
CTATTTTCGGAAAAATTTTTCTCATCCAGAAAAATGAGTAGGTCAGGTATGGAGAATCCTGATAAATCAAGTTTTACGGATAAATAGTCGGACAATACTATATAATCATTCAAACTACTTAATAGAAAATCTACTTGAAAATACGCTGAATATGTTCATACGAAGACTTCAACACTAACTTTTTGTTATCGTCGGGTTGCTGCAGGTATGCCTCCAGATCGGCCGGTACAGGTGCGTCGACTAAGGCATTATTGATACCTTTTGAAATTTTGTGATTTGCTTCCAAATTTTTGGCTTTTGAAATTGGGCTGTGCCTTCTTGAACTCAACAACGACGAGCTGTATTGATAAAGGTTGTTTTTGAGGATGTGAATGACAATGATTCTTAATTTTCGTTGCAACTTCATATTTACAACAGGTATGGCTATTTGGAAATAATTTTTTAATTATCATCCCGCAATTTATGATGTGTGGATTGATTATTGACCAAAGTGCATATGAATTCCAGTTGTAGACATAAATGAAGCAAGATTATTGACCTTGCTATGAAATGCTGTTCTCTTGGCTTCATAATTTGAAAGGTTTTCAATCAAGTTCAGAATTTACAGCTGTCCATACAATGCATAATTTTGCACATGCCGATCAAAAATCACACTTCGAAACAGTTCATTGTTTACAAATATCTGCAAAAATCACACTTCGAAACAGTTCATTGTTTACAAATATCTGAGTTAGCATTTTTACGTTATTAGCTTTAACTGATTACTTGGCCAGTGGTTGCTTTTCCTTGAAGCAATATTTGCAAAAAAACATGAACGATATGACAACGATCAAGCCACCGATAACGCCGCATACCAAAACTACGATAGCTATATAGGGTTTCGATACATCCTAGAAAAAGAGACAGGAATTGAAATATGGTGAAGGATGACATAAAAAACGCAGAAAAATGATAAGTTCTTGCGATTAAGGCTGATTAATGATCTTGTTTATCCTTATTAATAGTAACACAACTTCTGAAGAAGTGAATGGTGTTTATAGCTTTTCATCATTTCATCACATGTCCCATTGGTGTATACAGAAGCGGGGAATGGAAAAATGTATTCTTTCAATAGTTATAATATCATTTCAATAGTTTAATGACAAATTTTCATCAATCTAATATTTTTTATAATTTAGTAATAAAATTTCAAAAGATTTCTCTATTCGATTCCAACAGTTAATCAGTATCAGGGATTAATGTAGCTTGTATCTAGCAGCTCATTATGGCATACGGATTTCTTTGGAGTAATGATCGAAAAAACAGCTAAATTTTGGTGTATTTGAGTCGATTCAGATTTGATCACAAAGTTCTACAATATTCGTTCGAAATCGAATCTCATTTATTTCGTTCAAACTTCATTATTTATTAAACAGCCTAATTATTTCCTAAATCACCTAAAGGCCCATCTATACTTTTTTCTCGAAAATCTGTCGCAAGTGATTGCAACGATCAAAATCGAACGAATCCCTCATGTTCTCTGTGCGCGAGATTTTCTCTGTGCGTCAAAGCTGGATTTAAAGGGCACAGTAAATACTTGTTGAACGTGTTGGTTATCTTTTGATTGGAAATTTCAATATCTACCTTGCGATGTATTATATACTGAAATTGCTCCAATACTTGGAGAGCAAATCGCTTGCGTATGTTTTTTAGCGAAAAAGGTATAGATGGGCCTTAATCGTTCCTCATTTCTTTTCTTATTTTCTTGCTTCTTTTTCCCCAATTTTACTCAATGACGACGAGGACTGTTTTTGTCTGAAATCTCTGCATTAAAACTATGCGCATGGATACCCCATTTCATACCCATACAAAATTTCGTAAAATCCGCTCATGTAATCAAACAGCAGAAATATATAACTCATGATATATAACAGAAAAAGATCTCTTCTCAAAGGCGCATTAACTGTGGCTCAAGTTTCCAAAATTCCAGTTTTGCATGCATGAAAAATCGAGAACTGTGTGACCTTGATATATTGAATCGTTGAATCAAGCTAGGGAAAAATTTATCAAACATGGTGAATAAATTTCCCGATCTGCGGCCTTGCTGCATCTGTCATTCCACATGGAGACTATAGAATTAGCCTTCCTTATAATCTAATTTATCCGGATATTCTATTTTTTCTCACAAATCAACCTAATCAATGTTTATTCGTATTACTTACCATGCGCTTCATGGAATGTATAGCATTAAAACACTATCATAATGAATTAGATAAAACGTCCACAATTTGCAGGACTGTCTACGTGCGTAAACACGCAGACGACCGTCAGAGATGAATATTGCGTCATCGGACAAAAAATGTGGGATAATTATTTTTCATTCATGATCACATAACAAAAGTTTGCAAAACAGGTGTGGTACTATAACGTCTAAACAAAAACAAATAATCAATGATTGAAAGAACATCTGCGTACGTCTAAGATATTTGAGCAAGGTCGTCAATGGAGTACTGAATGATTATTTTTCCCCTATATGCAGCGTAGAATACATGTTGATCTCACCTACAAGAACAGTATTTGTAGCGGGTCATGAACAAGAAAACTGCTGCTCTAATGGTCAACATAATTGAGGCCATTTAAGGTTATTTGAGTCATGTGCCATGAAGCTAAACTATATTCTGTTTTTTATAAAATGCTTCCAAATAGAAAAGTGACATCAGTAACGTTGTTAAAATCGTTTGCATAGAGTCCTTATTGTAAAAATTTTCACTCGAAAAATTGTTAAAGGATTGGTTAATATGCTCACCAATTTCCATTTCTATATGATATATTGTTTATCAGAAAATCGTGAAAATCTGAAATACTACTTGCATTCTACTATTATTATTTAGAAGCATTTCAATAAAAACTGACTATAAAATATACCCCAACTAGAAAACGTTCGAATTATCAATGAAAATCAAAAATAATCTTGTATCGAACTTAGGACAATGTTAAATCATACAATTCACTAGTATCACAGGCACAATGTCGGGGTTTCCAAAGTGGTCAACACTCACAACATTTAATTGCCAATAGTTTCACTCCACCCAACGGCTGTCAGCCATTCTGTACGACAGATATTAGTATAGCATACATGAGTCGAGAATCGATTGAAAAAAATTTTTGAGCTTAAATTAGAATAGTTTCTTGGGTAAATCGATGTCGCTGATTAAGAGACTAGCCTTAGCCTAAGTCGGTGTAGTCCCAACATTGCCACCATCCCAACATTACCACCGTCCCAACATTGACACCAAAAAATCCAAATATTGCCACCGTCTCAACACTGCCAACATTACTGTCCCAACATTGTCACCATTTTTTTGAAGTGGCGTCATTGATAAAAATGTGGTGTAACATAATGAGATATAACCTTGCGAAGCAAACGGGGTGCCTTCAAATTCATGAAACATGTGGAATTAATCATGCCATCTTTAATTTTCACTGTTTTTTGTTGACTTGAGGTGGTTAGTTGGGGTTGCTCTTTTTGGTGCACGTTTGCACAACCAGGGTGTTCAATTTCTTAAGGTAGGCGGTAACATCTTTCCTGATAATGGCCTTGCGCTATGTACAAGTAGACGAAAACCTCATGTGCGCAAAAAACGCTTCTGTGGGTTTACAAAATGATGATTTTCGTGCTAGAGTTCATCAATATTTGAAGCACTTAGTGTAACTGCTAGTTTAAATTTTTGATTGATTCATTGAAATTGAGGAAATAAGTTATTTTTAATACAAGTTAAAAAATCTTCACAAATCCATATGTCAACAAGTTATGCCCTCATATCAAATGGTGGCAATGTTGAGATTTTTTGGTAGCGATATTAAAACAGTGGCAATGTTGGGACGGTGGCAATGTTGGGGCACAATCCCTAAGCCCAAGTCTAAGCCTAGGCCTAAGCCTAAGCCTAAGCCTAAGCCTAAGCCGAAGCCTAAGCCGAAGCCTAAGCCTAAGCCTAAGCCTAAGTCTAAGCCTAAGCCTAAGCCTAAGCCTAAGCCTAAGCCTAAGCCTAAGCCTAAGCCTAAGCCTAAGCCTAAGCCTAAGCCTAAGCCTAAGCCTAAGCCTAAGCCTAAGCCTAAGCCAAAGCCTACGCCATTCATTGGTATGTGTGTGGAAATAGCTCATCAGTTCCCGTTAATCTGATTAAAATTTGACTGAACTGTGCAAGAATAAATATTGATTGAACTTTGAAATTATTTTTATTGGAAAAACACGTAAAGACTTGCTCCTATAAAATTACTGATATCATATTCGTAATCAGCGACATCGATTTACCCACAAACTGTTCTAATTTAAACTCAAAAATTTTTTCAATCGATTTTTGACCCATGTGGAGACATGCTATAATAATACCTTTGTTTTCACCGAAAATGAGGGATACAAGTTCAGTTTACATAGAACACCGAATATGTTATATTCATGTTGTGTTAGCTAGAACCATGGAAAATGTTCAATTACATTATTCATAGAATGCCAATAAGTATGATGTTATCTCAACTGCATATTTTTGGCTCTTATTGTGCCCTTTATTCCACGACGTACAAATTTGTGCTAATCGTAAAACGTGGAAAATACATTGGCTGTCTATTCGCATTAGTTTATGAAACTTAAGGCCCATCTATACTTTTTTCTCGAAAAGCTGTCGCAAGTGATTGCAACGATCAAAATCGAATGAATCCCTCATTTTCTCAGTGCGCAAGAAAGATCTTGACGAGTTCTATCCAGTGAAGTATTTTTTGCAAAAAAAAATTTGCATAATGTGGCAGAAGTCAGCTATTTTGTAAGCATCTTGCGTTTCCTACGTTTCTTGCGTCAAAGCTGGATTTAAAGCGCTCAGTAGGTACTTGTCGACGGTGTTGGGTATCTTTCGATCGGAAATTTCAATATCTACCTTGCGGTGTATTATATACTGAAATTGCTCCAATACTTGAAGAGCAAATCGCTCGCGTATGTTTTTTAGCGAAAAAAGTATAGATGGGCCTTTAGTATGAAAGTATTGACAGTATGAAAGCTTCTCTCGAGTTGCGATAACATTGTCTAACGTATCTCTAATCCAACATTGCTCGAAGGATTGTAGTACTGTGGTGCATAGACTCTAGCTCTAGTTATGACAGAACGGAGACTCAGCAATTATTTGGTAAACTCGTCGGAAGATTAAATACCGATTAGTTAAATTGGTGATTAAAACAGTCGGTATGCTCGTCAACCGATTAAAGCCAGATTATCATAATCGGCGATATGATAATCAGAGTTTTTAATCCTGTCCCACCCCATGTTAGGCCGATTATCTGTTTTTTTGCGATTGCTTTGACGGTTTTCGTACGTTTAACAATGGATGTCGTTGATTTTTTGGACGATTTAAACTAGGATAAAACAGAAAATCGAGCACAAATTCGTCATTTAATAAATAGATCGAATTTTCAATTGATCCAAGGCTTAATTTCTTTATGGCAACGGAAAGGTCAAAATCATCAAAAAACATCATACTTCTACTTGTCTACTACCGATTTGAATAGAACTGCGCGAATAACTAAGGGCTAACTCGAGAAATTTTGACCGCTTAATCAAGTTATCGAGAGAAATTTTTAGCTGTTCCGTTTTCCGCTCACTGACGAAAACATTCTTTTATTGGTTACACTAAATATGCTTGCTCATTTTTTCGTATGGAACTCACTTTCATAGGATTCTTGCATCGATCATTTCAAAAAATACGTGTAATTGCGGGCCAAGAGCCATAGGAACCCCCTATAGAAATAGTTGCAACATATGGCTAGCCATATGGTGATCCCCACAAGACCAATCATATAGCAAGCGATGTGGTAGCCACAAAGACCTCCATGCCTTTATCCAGGGCAAAACTGAAAAATTTCAATTTTCGATTAAAAAATGGACTTTTTGAATAAAATGAGTCACTTTCGGGCCATAAATACTTTTTTGTACAGTTTTTTCTGACAAAAATTACTATTTTTTGGCTTTTTTGGTGAAAGAATCGAGATTTTTTAAAGAACCCCCCTTAAAAATTCTGCGCAATCGATGACCCTCCGTACCAATAAAAATCGCTTAAATATTCAGCTATTGTGTTGAAGTACGAGTTAGACATGTTTGCAATGCCCACCACACTGTTGAAGGGTTTCTCAATACTTTTAATCTTGGATTATATGATTTTAATCGGCGATTATATTTTTAATCGGCGATTACGTAATCGTCCTTCAATTGACTGACGAGCATACCGATTATTTTAATCGTCGATTAAATTTTAATTGACGATCACATAATCGGCGATTAAATGTAATCGTGGATTATTTTAGTCGACCGACGAACATACTACCCTTAGCGAGCAGAGTAAGCTATGGTGCAGTGATCAGGCTACGAAAATATGAGAAGAAATCGATCCTAATTAAAACTACCGTTAATGTGAAACAAACTCTTTTCATAGTCCCAGCTAGGAACATACGTGAAACTTTCGAACTACGACAAAATGAGCAATTATAATTCGTATTAAACTCCTTGTATCATATATAACGAGGCTAGTTTCAAGACCAAATTCATAATTTCACTCTCGATGGATTTGGACAAGTTTATCTCATCAGGAGATCAATCTTTTCTTCTGGTTTCCTTTTTCCGCCCACGCTTTTCAAATCGTGTTCCATGAGAAAGTTGTACTCTATGATTGTACGCTCAAGTTCTGTGACAATGTTCATCATTGATCTGATCCGTTATATCAGAACGAATTGACTTCATTTACGTAATTACAGTATCAGGAAAGATACAAAAAATATTATCGTTGCAAGAGACAATTATCCTGTTCAAAGAATCCTCTTCTACAAAAAAATTGTTTACCAAGGAGAGAGTTTTTTTAATTAATGAGTATATGCAATTTCACACAACGGAATGACCAGTAACTTGGATTGGTGCAGGCCAAAAAAGGCTTTCAAAAGGGAGCGCTCGTCGTCAAGTATATGCTGCTGTCAACATTGTGCTTGATCAAATAGCTAATGGAAACATGCGGCGAAAGCAGGCTCTCTCGGCCAAATAATGAAAGCTAATGAAAAAACACGAACTCGAGCATTGTCTAAACGGCTGACTATTAGAACGCACGAAAGCTACACTTAGAGTTTTTGTAGAATGTGACATGAATTTAATAAGATGGAATGTGAATATTGGAAGAATTGAAGAAAATAAGCAGTTCACTCGAAAGAAGAAAAAGCTTCCCGGTGGATGGGTAATACGAACTTCAACATAATGAGGAGTTTCTTCGATAACTTAACCTTAATTAGACGAAACATTTCCGATGGAAGTCTAGAAAATTCAGAGAATGTGCAGTGGTAGAAATGTAGAATCAATTTTTAATGAAGGTAGATATATATGCGGTAGAAGAGAAAATATCATAATCGAGTAAAATGAATCATACCCAGATAAATTTTGACGTCACGATTAATTAAAAAGTTCTGTAATAAATCATATTATTTTTCACGAGGAATAAGCTCGCAAACAAGTTGTATTACTGTTAAATCTAATTATTTTCACTTCATTTTGTCTGCTAATCTTTTTGCAAACCCTACACCTCAAGAATTATTTAAAAAATCCCAGAATTCAAAAAATCATATAATTTCGACATTGCGAATAAATGTACATTGCTGGGAAACCTTGGAGTTGGTGTAGGAGCAGTGATAGACCGTCAAAAATTTAGAGAGGGAACGTCGCTAATGGGAAAAAAACTTTGAAATTTTAATTCAAAAGTAGGAAAATGGTTTTAAGAAATTGTTACTGTAGTCTGAAAATTCATAAACATTCCAATGAAAAAAAAGCGCTGAAAAATTAACATTTTTATTCAATTTCACTTCGAAAATGACCATTTTTTCCAAAAATAGGCATTTTCAACTTCCTTCATTTTTAAGGGTGGTAGTATCATATCCTGGTCACATATTATCCATATCATTGATAAATTTTGGGGAATCCTATTGTCGGCTATTTTTCGGTGGGATTCATTTGACACTTTCACCAATTATACGTACGACATTGAAGTATGGAGCTCGCGATCACAGTTTGAACTCGATATATTGGTTCGTCATTTAGTATCCAATATTGATCAAATAGGAAGGGTAACCAGCTTGCATACTTTGAAGTCCTGATATCTTCCCTAATTACTACTTTTACGATTAAATCGCCATACTGATCTATTTTATGAACGAACATGTCTATCGGGCAGAACTACGCAAAAGTGATCAATGAATTTTTGACTACATATTATCGCTGATTTCAAATACAACGAAAACATTTACTGTGTACAATTTGAACTGTTGGTGACTTTAGTACTAGTAGACTGTAAACATCCATTAGTGTGATTTCGTGGTATGTGCTTGTGGTATGAGTCAACGACGACCCAAGCTAACCTTTCATTGTAAAATGAGGGCTTATCATTGGTTATAGCATATTTTCGAATAAGTGACAAATTGCGAGGATGAAACATTTTGATAATCGCACATAAGTTTAAATACACAACACAGATAGACGTGGAGATGCTGGTCGTTTACTAATTCTAATATAAATTTTTGATTGAACTATGCTCTACCTTGCGATCACGAGTAACTACCGAAATGATCAACGAAAAGTTTCAACGGTTACAAACTGACTTACGTTATATAACAAGTTATGTAGCTATACCAACGTGAAAAGGCTGCATAAGCCAGTCATGGAATTATGTAAAAGGTCGTGGAATTTCTATACAAAATTATATTGATCTTGTTGCTATAGCTCAAGACAAATAGGTTATAATGTCATGTGTCTTATAAGTTGATCCTACACACATAACACCAAATTTGACTCGGATACATTAAATACGTATAAATTGACTTCATGTAACGTTTCAATGGATTATCGTATAGAATCTACCGAACTGTCACGGGATCAATCACTCTGATGTTTGGTTCGGTCATTCATCACTTTCAAACAACTAGAAGTTTTTGTATACAGAAATTTCAATAGGTTAGGACGTTCGTGGTAAGATCCTGATATTCGTGTAGGGTTGTGCATACAACTCATGCAAATATTCTTATATATTCAGCGATCTTTTTCTCAAATTGAATAGTGTAGTGTGTCCGACGGGGCCTGGAATTCCCCACATTCGACAGTTAGAAGTACAGTCTATTTTATATAAAATGTTAATAAATTAGGCTATCGTCAAAATTACTTACATACAGCTTTTGCTGAAAATTTTTGATTCAAAAAAATTTTGAATGTTAGCTGAGTACACTGATCAATTTCCAGTACCATTTGAAATAGAGTTCATCAGAAAACCGTTAAAATAAGGAATTGTACTTCCTTTCGACTTAAACTTTTTAGAATTTTTTCAATAAAAGCAGACCACAGTTGGCATTATCGTAGATGACAAGGGTCCATGTGTTTTAGAAGATGATAGCAGCCGTAGTCTGTTCATCTTGAAATGCATGTAAATAATGACAGAGCTATTTTATATTTTAACGATTTTCTGATGTCGTACGAACCAGTATATTTTACACAAGACTAAACTCTTGTGAGCATACTAAACTAGCCTTCGGCAATTTTTTGAGAAAAAGCGTTATATAAACGATATCGACGGCAACGCTCATTTTATTATTTTTCGATTTACGAGCGTTTGTGAAAATAGACTATAGGTATATGTTATTACGGCGTGAGCTAGGTTTACTATATCTGACTGAGGAACGTCACCTATATTCTGTTATTTATAAAATGCTCGTATATCGAATTGACGAAAAATTGCACTTGCCAGAATATCGTTCACATTCAGCTTTACGGTAGAATTTTTTCCTTAAAAAATTCTTCAACTTTAGTTGAGGTCGCTCACAAATTTTCACTCTCATGTGACGTATAGTTTAGCATAAAATCTTTAAAATATCGTGCAGTGCGCAGCAGCGGCGCAAGCACATTATGCTTCTACGAAAAAGTGAGTTCGTTTTGTTTGAATTCAAAAATCTCAGGAACCGTAAGGAGTTGAGAACTAAAAAAAGACCATTAGATGGGTAATTGAATGCACTTCCATAAAATGGTTTGAACTATCAAAACTTACGTTGACATCTCAAGTTATTTACTTTACATTACAGAAAAGAATCAAAAAGTGTGATCTCATTTTACACAACATCTAGCCGCTTCTGGGAGATGGCTTAGGAGTCATTCGATAGCTCTTCAAAAGTACTTCATTTACTTTTTTTAACCCAATATTTGCGTTGAACAGTGTGTCTCAAAATTTCGAGTGATTTCAAAAATATACTTTTGCCGCCTGTAGCTCCATCAATATTGGTCTCAAAAAGTCTAAGCTAGCTTAAAATGTAGGTCTCGATGAATTCTTCAATCTGGCAGGCACGTGTTGAGAGAAAACTGTAAACTACGTTATCGCCGTCGAGTCATATGTCAGAAAATTCGTGATTTTTACAGTAAGCTTTTATATCTCAGTTAATTTCGGACATTTTTGGTCAAATAAAACACTTTGTGAAAGAACGATGAAAGTTTATCAATTTTATGAATTTTCATGGCTTTAGCTTAAGTCGGTAGTGAGAAACCTAATTCGAAAGACAAAAAAATGATAATTTTTCAGCGTCAAAATTTCGGAAAAAGTCCAATAGTTAACGAACAATTGATCGAACAGAAATGTAGTTATGCTCATTAGATTCCTCGTAAAAAGTTACATCAGAATGTGAAGTTCAATTGTTATTTTGTTGAAATTTACGTTATCGCCAACATATTTATTGGCAAATTTGGACCATAATTTTTTTTGAAACTATTTTTTTCGTGGAATGTTTTGCATGACTTTGCCAATATTAAACATAAAAGTCTGAAACTCGTTTCATTGGATCCAATGTTTAATTTTCTATTTGCTGATAAAAAACAAAATAATTAGCTTTTTTCTAGTAGTCAGTTATTCAAATTTGAAGTTAAGGATGTGGTGTGCCGAGCTATTGTAGAAAGGTTTCTTTCGAATACGAATATTTTACGAACAAGGGCGATAATCAAAAATCTACTCCAATGGAGCACTCGAAAATTGGATGGGCTTTCCATTGATGTATAGTACTTATTTGAATCTACAATACTCATTCGTGGTGTTGTGGATATGGTTCAGAGCCACAGTTGAATCGTACCACGATCGAATATGTCAGAATACGGATTTTTTTCGAATTTCGAAATCGTTAAAATTTTTTAATAATTTCATGAGCAACCTATAAGTTTGGATTGCAAATTTTTAAATTAATTTCCGATGAAATCTGAGTATTTCAAAAAAGTGACTGCCTAAGCAAGCAAAAGAGAGATAAAACATTTTCCCCAGTTGGTACTGATGTCGGAGAGATTTTTTTGTATTGTTGTTTTTTTGTTTAGAAAGCGTGTTTAGAAAACTGATTTATTTACCACAAAGGCCCTGGGTCTTATTTCAAGAATAAACTAGCACTGAGGTTCACCCGCCGGGAAGCTTCCTTTCTCGATGAAAAACTTTTTGGCTCCTTGCGACTGAGCAATGCATAGCTGCAAAATTAAAAGTTTGATTTTGTACCGTATAATGAAAGGAAGATTATCGTAGAAAAGCTCTAATTTTAGTGCTTTTTCAAAAAAAAGCACTAAAAATTGAGATATTTCCAAAAAATGCCACTGCATGCAGGTAGCATATTACGTATATTATGTTTGTGGTGAGGTCGTGATCGTCCACTCAAAAGGGCAATATCTCAATTTCTGGTCCACTCCGATCGTAAACCGCCCCTGAAAGACTGAAGGTGTGTCATTTAATTTGTTTTTTTCGAAATGCTTGCAATGAAACCAGCTAGCTATTTTCATACATATTCTTACGATTTTCTGCATAGCCAACAATCATATACAGAACAGAAAACTTGTGAATAAATTACTGTTTTTTGAGTGAAAAATGAGGAAGTTTCATATATATGTGGTAGATTTGGATGTGCATTACAATAAATAAATTTGATGGTAAATGCATAATTAATTTTCATTACTTAATGGAAGTGTGGATACTGCACTGCATCTTACGTTTTATTTAGAATTATGAACTTCTATACTCCATTCAAATTGAAATGATCGATGCAGTGGTCGGAGTTTTGACAAACGCAGCCTTACTGGAGATCAAGAAATCAATTCTATACCCTTTAAATCATTAAAAATAGTGAAAGAGTGGTTGTCATGAAGGAAAAATTCATTGAATAGCCAAAGAACCTTCCATAATTTTGGATAAAAGTTTGTCTGCAACCTCGCAGTATAGTACATGCCTGAAAAAGAAAATCACTATCGTGAGATTTCTGTAAGTTGTCTTCTGTAGTGGTAAACATTCACCATGGTTTGATACATGAATCAATATTATATGATTTAGGCTCTGGAATTTCAAGGTTAGTATCTTCAAAATTTTAAAAAAATTCAAAATTAGTACGTTACATTATAGCTCAGGTCCGGAAGAATTGACAATGTCTAATTCTTTTACTAAATATGGAATTAATATGTTGCAATACCAAATTTATTGAATAAAAATGCAAGAGTACACCACTAAGATTTGAAAAATTTCTAATGCGACAATTTACCGACGATATGTCTTCCAGGGGCGGTTTATGTTTGGAGTGGATCAGAAATTGAGATATCACCCTTTTGACTGGATGATCACGACCTCACCACAAACACAACATACTTAATATGCTACTTGCATGCAGTGGCATTTTTTGGAAATAAAATAGCACTTGCTTTCCACCTTTAACTATTAACAACCAGTTCGAGAAAAACAGACTATAGCATATCGATACTTTAAACAAAAATTTGGCTTTGACATACTGGCCCAGAATGCCTGATAATCATACTCAAGAAAGGCAATAGTAGATAATTGTTTAGTGTTGAAAGGCCAAGGTATTACATCCATAAGAATTTTGTTTTGGGAGGTCAATAAGTTCATTCAAATTATTAATCAATATCCTTTTTTACTTAGAAGTGCTTTCATTCTTCAATTGTTTCTAACGTTCTGTTCGTTAAAAAACTCACTCCCGACAAGGCAATGGAACCAACACATGTCCTACTTTGCTTGGCATATGGAACAAAAGCTATCATACGCGTAGAATACAATTTTTACCCCAACCAATGGCATAAAATTGCCTGCATAACTTTTGTCATTCATTAGCTCGTCTGTTAGATACCAAGGTATTCTAAGTTGTTAGTTGTTATTCTATACAAAGATAATAAAATAAAATTACCATGACGCTAAGAAAATGGTGAAAATACAAATTACAGGTTAATGATGCTCGAGAACCATCTTAAATTATAGATAGATCTGAATCTTTCCTAGTGTTTATCCCAGATTTTCGAGCTCACGGATAAACATTTTTACTGAATGATCGAAAAATAGCATTACCGATAAATTCCATGTGATCAACAGATATAAAGGACTCCAAATAGCACTTTTGGTAATAATCAAATTGTTTCGTCATTTTGAAACTGACTGTGGTTTGCAAGTGAAATTCCAATATTTTATTTCATAAACGTACCGAAAAGTAATAGGATCAGTCATTCGTGACACATACGGTCGATGTGTACTGTATTTTCTAGACCTGAGCGGTCTTACGCGAAATTTAGTAGTCTGATTATGACCCAAATGATGAAAGGAAAGACAGCCCAGAGATAGGCTATCGTTTTTAATTTACCCCGTAATTTAGCCTTCGATTTGTCTCGATAGTTGGCTCACCACTTAGCGTTCTAGATTTAGCTTGCCAATTTAAGTTAGATTTGCCCTTGTTCCCTTGTCCAACACACAATATTTTCAACAATTATGAAAAATTATAAAAGGTGAAATAAGTGTCTCATAATAGATACAGATGCAGTACGTGCATATTCAATTATTCCATGTATATACTTGAAAAAGTGAAGTAGACATACATGCACATAGGGGGTAGGGGATAAATCATCGTACCTGAAGTCCTGGAGACCCGCTCTGGCCCAAAAAAAATCGTCAAACACCATCCTAAAATTTTTTGAAGATAGTTTTTGGATGATTTTTATGCATATCATGTATGATAAACATGCTTACAAAGCTCTCTTTTTGGTTTTCTGCTCACTCACCCCCAACTATCCCCCTCAATAGGAAGTCCGAAGAGGGACTCAATAGGAAGTCCCTGGAGAATTCTTGCCGTGCATGCCGGCAAGAACATGTATAATTCCTATAACATCAGATCAAGGAAGCAAATCCAAGGAATTTTACTGAAAAGAAGTTCCATTTCTTAGCTTTCCTACGACTCATAATGCGCCGAAACTGTTATTGTTTAATGGATACTGTAGTTCGCCATGTAGCAGCTTTTATTGTGAATGCGTTAATTTGGTGTAGAAAATGTTTGATTATAATTACATCTCATGCAAAAGTCACAAAAGCGAGTCATACTTCACAAGACTGTACCCGAAAATAAATAATGAAAGCAAAAATAATGCTAGCAAACTTTTTCCTGAACAGTGTCTACATTTTTTAATTCGGAAGATCAGGACACTTGTTCAGGAATACCTACTTGTGATTCGGACATGAATTATGAATTCTGAAAACTCCCTCAATTCAAAGATGCATTTCTCAATCTACTATCGCAATATGGGAATTGTGGCACGGATACACAGAATTCTAACTTCACATCCAGTACTTCAGTTTAGTTCAATGCTGAGCCTCAGCTAAATTTCTAAAACGAATTTTCTATGAACTTGCTGCTTAGTGAAATTACTAAAGCCATTATTGCTACTAACAGTCCTTTCCAATGGGTACTAAATTTAGAAGTTTCAACCTCTGTTCTTAATTATAACACAAAAATTAGACTGTTGACTTTAGGTGTCATCGCTATTAAAGGGAAGATACAGAAGATAACGGAAGAAAAGAGACGACATCCTGTATGTCAGAGGATGAACTCCTCCGACATTTGGCAATGTCATTCTTTAATTTCCTTGATGTATTTGCGAAGAAAAAGGTCCAGTTTTCAGTTTTCTGTAATAAGATTTGTGTTATTCATATTTTTGGCCCTAAATCCCTGGTTAGTTCCTGAAGATTCGTTAAGTTATGGTTTGAGCAAACTTCGCATTTTTTGAGTGTCTATCGTTGTCTGGAACGTCGGACGCCAGCGTGGGGGAGTGAGGTTTGTTTCGTAGTGCGGCGAGCCACTTTTAGCCAAGAAATTTACGTAATCGTTTTCTTATCACTAATGTTGGCCGCCGGCCGTTGCCTTCTGCCAATTGCTTTTTAAGAGTTTGCGTTTTGTTTATTCTTCTTTCAATATACTAATTCTAAAATCGTCTGGTATCATAGTCTTGACTGGGAATCAAGTCGTGCCCCTTGGAGCTCCAGAGAAATTCCACTTGAATTGTTGTGTACTCGTGTAAGGACATATTGCATCAGGACAACAACGCAGCAGGAGTCTCCCAGGAATCGTATAAATGTCTGCTGGTGGTATACGAGCCATTTATTAACATGGGCGGGTTTTTGTCACTGAAAAGTGGAGTAGTTTTAGAAATTTCTTAAACAAAGACACGCGATTCTCCGGAATACTGGAGATAGAATTTACCATATTTTGAACATGGAGGGAAAAATTAACCAATTCAATTTCCCATATTACAAAATTACCAAGAACTAACCTGAAGTATAATCATGACGAGTAATTTCTATCAAGTTACTATACCCGCTTTGGTCCATTCATCTTTATCGTCGTCGAGACTAGGTCACGGAGATAAATAATCAAAATTACGTCATTCATAAACATAAAAACGCGTTTCGTGATTTTAAACGCGTACAGGAATACAAGCCAAGCAGAGGGAAAAATTAATTAAGCTTGCACGACTACGCAATGTTCTTGCGTTGCTCATAACTCTCATGACGATGGAAAGACGTTCCAGGTTAATTAAAATCCTTTTCTATGATCATGGATCAACAGTAGAAGAAAAAGAAGAAACAACGTGACGTAGAAATAGCCAGCGAATATTCTGCCGACATTATCAGATTCATTCATCTTTTCCTGATGCGTTTCGAAAATACTCGTAGATGAATCACCTCGAAATCAGTCGATGAATTTTGAAATACTTGAGCAAATTATCCGGAGTTCTGAACTCACTTTCGGTCTGAAAACACATGTTTGACAGCAAAATATGGTAGGTCCCGTCATAATTTCAAATCAGTACAGATCATTGCGGGAATTGTGTTTCAACTCCCATTCATCACGTCGCCCACCTGTCGTTTCAGCCAAACACACCCCATGCGGTAAGACGATGGCTGAATCGATTCAGTGGCTGAAAACGGAAAAAAACGTAAAAAAGCCATAGACCCATATAGTCTGCTTTTCAACTGCTTCTAAATAATGAAAGTGGAAAGCAAGTAGTATTTCAGATTTTCACGATTTCCTGGTAACCTTTAACAATTTTTAGAGTGAAAAATTTTACAGTAAGAGTACTATTTAAACGATTTTGACGACAGTACTGATTTGTGTCACTCTTCTGCTTGGAAGCACTTTATAAAAAACAGACTGTAGTAAAACATTTATTATGTGCGTACTACGTTCATTTTGAAATGATAGATGCAGTGAGGTCGCAGCTAAAGTTTTATTCAAAATTACGGAAGGCTCGTCGACTCAATTCAATAAATTTTTCTTTTATTAAACAGGCTACTTGATGATCACTCTTTTCAACCATTTCAAAATGATCGAAATAGATTTCCTAATCTCTAGTTAGGCTGCGTTTTCCAAAACTTTGACTGATGCATGGATCATTTCAAAATGAATTGAGTATAATCTCAAACTTAACACTTTTTACGCCATTTTAGAGTGTTAAAAATATGTAGAAAAACTCGGAAGTCATTTGGAGCTATTTTCAGGCACTTTCGTATAGGATGCCCAGAATTTTTTCTTCATTTCTGTATTTATATAATTGTTGAAATTTGAATCCAATTTGCGTACCATTTCGTAATTTGCAAAGATTTGCACACACTGCATTATCATTCAAATATATTTTTGAATCTGAATAAATCCCCAACCAATAAAATAAAAAAATAAAAGTTCTGGATACGTCATTACCAAACACACTAGAAAAAATGTGGCTTGAAGTCCTGATACATTTTGATTGATCTAGAGTCGATAGTTGCTGAACAATACGCTTCAATTGAGAAATCGGAAATTTTGAAAGCTTTGATAATCAAGTGATGTTTTTAAATCTATTTACAGGAAAATGGCAGGAGTAATTCGGATTCCTTTGCTATATTGGAAAGGCACTTCAATCTACTGACATTTTCTTTATTTTCGTCTGGCTAAGATCTCGTGGTGTGGTACAGGGTGTCTCCAACTGTAGAGCACTTCCTCACAACTTATAACGTAGGCCGGTGTCAGACATCCGACATTTATTTTGTAACATTAAACTCTATTTTTTCAATTAAATCACCTAAGGAAGGAATTTTTCTAGCATCACTATCGAGACATATTGATTGTAAATAGATCAATGAAATTTTATGTGATTCTGAACGTTTTCAATGTTTCTGCATCTTGTTGATCATCATTCAGTAGGATAATCATCATTTTTGCATCGACTTGCAGTAAGAGCAGGCACCTACAGCTCTTAGAACTGTATGCAAATCTGATTGAAATTTTAGCACAATAGGTTGGACAGTGGCTATAGAAATGAAGCAAAAAATTTTGCGGCATCCTATGGGAAGGTGTTCAAATTGTGCTCGAAATGACTCTTTCCGTTCATTCCGATCTCCTTTTTGACCCCAAAATATCATAAAAACTGCAAAAGTATGGGACTATACAATTTTTCATACCTGGATAAGGAGCATGGTATTCTGCATTTGATGAATATTTGACTACAGAGTCACATGTTTTCTGGGCTCTGATATCTCAAAACAGTTATACAGACCGAAAATTCCAAAAAAATGTAAAAATTTCAAACTGTGAAGTACTGTAGCTGTGCGAATTTTGACTTTTATGCGGAATGAATGCTGCCATAACAATCAGCATGTAAAACTACACCTCATTTTCAGGTATTATTAATTTTTAACTTATCTTTGGTCAATATGTAACACAAAATTTAAATATTAAAGAAAAATACCGGTATAAAGAAACAAAACCAATCAAATAACATGCAACCGTTTTTCAGAATGCAGATGTAGAGAAATTCGTGCACAAATATGCATGAAACGACGCATAATTGAACGATGAAGTCAGTATCACCTAAAAAGAATCCCTGCCCTATGATATCCTTAGCGGAATATTGATGATCAGAAATTAGCCTGAGCATTCTTATAGGGACCGTTCATTGTAAATTGGAGTTCGTCTCGCTTGATATTTTTATGTGAGAGTTTAGAAAAATGTATGAAGTGAAAAAATGGAAATGGGCACACACATTTTACCGGCTAATCGAACGCGATCATTTTTCTGGGGTCTCGTCCAAATGGTAAATTCTACCCAAACAATAACCAACAATCGAAGCCGTGCGACACCAGTCAGAAGTTCTTTCTCAACATTCTTGAGCACACAAGGTCTTTGATGTTATTGCAAGGGTATGTAAACATATCTACCGACGAAGAATTGATACTGCACACAAACCATAAATTCCGAACCCGATCAGCCTTGTAGAGCCCTGATAGGGATCGTGAATGTTATCCCACCCTTGAACAGTTCAGGCAGCTATAGCACCCCACAAATATCCCTTCAAAAACAACCGAATTCAACTAATAACATACGCACTGCATACAGCAAGTACTATTTCGCATTCTTGTAATTTTATGCTCAATTACTCGTCGTAGAGTGCTGGAAATTTCTGAGCCAAGTCAAAAAATCATTGACATTTTTTTGGAAACAAAAAGTCTACATTAATAGTTTCGTTCAGAAAACTATAAAGTCTAACTATGAATAACGTGCAGTTCAAATCATTTATCGTTTACGCCTTATAGGCACACCGGAGTTGATGCAGATACTGTAGCACTATTCTTCGCCCGAACTAAGATTTTTTCAGCATGCGGTAAATACGACGTGAGTAACTTTATTCTAGAGGAAGAATAATCATTAGTATTTTAATCAGCTTTTACGATAATATTTTCCATCGACAATGTGCAGGTTTCAATGAAACTTTCTTGATATTATACTCCACAAACAATACATAGAATAAGATATCATGCGATCAATATGATCATAAATATTTGGAAAGGCTTCCCAGATACGTTGTGAATTATTAATTTTACCTTGGATTTCAAAGAAGTACGAGTAGAATAAAATATTACGTTCACACAGAATAAAATTCTTCAGCCCTTCCGGATTTGGAAGCCATGTCCTTCTCTTTTGGTAATAATATTTCGTTGAACATTACCGATTATATTAGACAATAGACATCAAAGTTTCTATAGTTAATTTTTTCCACATTAACCTCGGAAAGAAGAAAGTTTCCCATGCAAATTGCAAATAATAAACGCCTTTTTTCTCAAATTGACCATAACAAACAGTAAAAATTTGAAATAGAAAAGTATTGGTTTTCGGTGTATGGTCACCGTCTGTTTACGGATTTCTCTGATATTTTTGTATTTTGAAACTCAGTTGAATTTACCTCCATACGTTCTATTATGCAAACATAACAGAACGTATGGAGATAAATTCAGAGAAAACAAACCCTGAGATAGAAATTTGGCCTTGTGCCAAGAAAATTTGAAATATAATAAAATTTTAATTTATGGTTTGCTGAGATATAGCCAAAATTAGACAGAAGTATCGAATTTGTATCACTAAGGTACTTACGTCTGACGATGGTTCCGAAAAATTCCACAGCAGAAATGGTAACAAGATCAGGCTAACTGTTATAAGCAATAGGAATGCTCCAGTTATATGTTCGCATATCGAAAGTAAGGTATCATAATACTTGTAAAAGCTATTCAGTATCAAAATCAATGCAACACACATTATTCTGAACAAAACGAATGAGCTACCAAAGTTCAATTCATGAAAATATCAAAATTATCCGTTTGAAGTTCCAACTGTTGCTATATGAATAGAGTCTCCAGAGATTCGGTAATGAGTAACACGGAACGGCCTCGATACGGATACACAAGCAACATGCACATCAGTGAGCACGGGAAAAATCAGGCCAAAACACACAAAAGTAAATGAAATTTAGGATTTTCTTCAATTAAATTTGGGAACGTTTAAGGCAAACATGTCGTCAATTAGAGTCGCTAGAAAATTTTTTGTTGATTTTTTGTGTTGAAGACACAATTGGATGCTCTATGTATACTTTCGGACCAAGAGGAAAAAATAGTATTTTTGTTCTACTAATGATACAGATGTCTACTCTTTTGCGTTTACATTTAGCTCTAAACAAAGTTAAACAAAAGAACGTTATTTTGTAGTCAATTTACTACGAAATGGCAGACGCAGCGACAACCAAACAAGGAGGTTAAATTTTTCACGTAGTTTTTACGGCGTGGAAGACTTTATACTGTGGAAAAGCACTAAAGCTCACCACGACAATGAGGACTTCAATAAAGCTTTGTTTCGCCCCTTATTGTTACCTTAAAACATTTTGATCATTTATTGAAGTCAGTGGAAGAATTTTTCTGTAAGTAGCTCAACGATAAACTTTCTTCATTCATAACAGCAATAAGCTGAACCAATTTTTCTGCGTTTGAACTTACTTTTATGGAATTGCTGCATCGATCATTTAAAAATAAATCGAGTATAGTGGCACCAAAAGTTTTTTTAAATCCTACTATCCAAACTGTGATTAATGAAAGGAAACATTCTATTAAAATTCTGAAATGAAAAAGTGTGAGAATCCTGGAATTATTGTAAGTGACCATTGTTTCACTGGTTCTCCTCCTCACGTCATTTAAAGTCTCAGTTCTCCGACTATTTTGCACCCATTTTCATTATTTTCTCTGTGTTTGTATTGTTTTTGATACTTCTACTTTTTCGTCTTATCATTCCTTTCCATCTTGCCAAATATTTTCTTGCCTAAAACTTCTTAAAAACTTTCTTATTTCTTAATTCCACTTTTTAGTCATTATATTTTCTGAATCATCATCTTTCAACCTCTTTCTTTCACTATTTCATCTAGCCGGCTCCGCCCCAACTTACTAGCTTTCATTGCATCACGTGACTAATTTTTAAGAAAGTTTTCATGTATCTTTTTGCATATATAAACCGCGTTTCTTGTTTATTTTTCAGTCGGTTTTCGCTCCTTCCCCTTTTCCCATTTCTCCGAGCGACTGCTGTCCTTCTTTTCCCTATCCCATCTGTCCGCCTATACTTTCTGCTCTTTCGAATATTTTCTGCTCGTTTTCGTCGTTATTCTTTTGAGTATTCTATCGCCTTCTTATATTTCGTCTATAAAACTATTCTGTATCTTTTACATATTTCCGTCCTTAATAAATTACAAACCCCAAATCGGTACGATCGTCTTTTGGGTTCGTGGGAAATATAGAAACGTTCATTTTAGTTGACATATAACTTAGAATCGTTCGTTCTCAATGATGAGAACGTTCGTTTTTAGAATCGTTCGTTCTCATCATTGAGAACGAACGATTCTAACACTGTCTCGAGTCGACTACAGTAAAACAAGCGAAGTCCGAATCCCCATTACAATTTCCCATGGTTTTCAGTTCTACGATTCTGTCATCTTACCTACAGAATAACTTTCTCGTTTCAAACAACCCACCCCATACCAAAAACCTTACAAATGCACCCACTTTTACACTTGTTGCACTAGAATCTATATGCAAGTGTTTAATAAAGGCAAATGACTCTATACTTGATGTGAACAATCAGGAAAATGAAGATCATGTAAATGCATTCGATCCATGGATACTTGCAAACGTTACAACCCTTTCTCGTCATTGTGTTGTTTTTTGCAGCCTGATTTTTAATTTTATCAATTTTAGTTTTTTTATGTTTTTAAAATGACTAATTTTGACCTTTTTGATTTTTTAAGATTTCTTTTAGTTTTTTGTTCTCAATTTTTTTGAATTCTGTACTTTTTTAAAATTTTTTCAACAATATTTTTTTCAAAAATACAAAGATAATACATGGGAAATTTGTGTCCAATTGATAAATCATGCCCATCATTATGTCGACTTGAGATTGCTGGTTTCAGAAAAAATCCGTTTTTAAAAAATATTTAGAATTCTTTAAACGGTATCCAGATTTCTTTATTGTCTGAACCCTTGGCATTTGAGCGTTTTTAAATGTTGAGCATGCGTAAATTGCAAAAAATTCGCGTTTACTTGTATATATAACAGGACAATTTTTAAATCCTGACTGTTATCGAACACGTATTTTTCACGTTTTTATCAACCTCAAAGATCAAATACAGGCGAGACATAGTTGCACAAAGGGGTAGGGGGTAAACCTCCGTATATAGACTCCGGTTACTCCTCCTGGCCCGAAAAAGTCGTCTGATATCCCTCGGCACTTTTAAATCTTTCGATAACTTTCCCAATATTAATATGACAATAATGCTCAACTTTTTGTTTTTCGCTCACTGACCCGCCCTTGAAAAGTCGAAGGACAACCCCCGGAAAATTCTTACCGCACATGTTTGAGGCGAGATTACATAACTATTGTGAACTCTTGTGCCAATAGTAAAGTAAATGAGTTTAACAGTAGAGATCGACCATTTTTTTCAAACGCCTCTAAATAATAAAACTCGAGGGCAAGTATTATACTACATATTTTTACGATTTTCTGCCGAACTGTAGGTCACACTATACTGAAAGTTTGTTGGTATACTCAATTAATCTTCAACAGTATGTTGATTATTTTGTAATTTTATGCTGGACAACGTTTTTTTAAAATTTTATGTTAAACTGCATGTTGAGTAGAGCTGCAAATATGCGAGATAACTCAACTACAGTTAATAATTTTGGTTCAAAGCTTCATACACGAGATTTTGAAGACAGTACCTTTTTTGCTTTTTTTATTACAAGCATTGTGATGTGCTACTGGAGAATATCATCAGTTTGTCTCTCCGCTTGAGCACGAAAAAGAGTTTCGCATTGACTACAGTAATACACTGTTGAGCTTAATTTAATCGGTTCGCTGCAACAGCCATTTCAGAATGAATAGATAGAGTCAGACATGCACGGTAATAATTTTCGAGGAGGGGTTCCTTGACTTTTCATGAGTGAGCAAAAAAAGAAAAATAATGTTCCTTAAGCATAATCATCATAGATAATATCTGGAAGTTATCAACAATTTTTTGTTGTTTATCGGTATCCCGAATGTATCCATATCCCGAATTAATCGATACACGGGATGTATCCGTATGCCGAATGTATCGGTACATTAAATGCCATTAATTCTCGGTATCCCGAACATATACGTACAATTTTATTTTTTATTTTCTCCTTTTATTCGAAGTTACCGAAAATTTGTGAAGGGATTGTAGTCATGTTTTTGCTCTAAATTTTTTTCGAAATAACAGGATTTTCTACAGGTGCTCATGCTTAATCTTAGGCTAAGGCTTGCGTGGAAAAATGTTGTTTTGTTGTAAAGGGAAACTATTTACAGCATTATAAACTGTCAGATTTTTCTTATAATTTTGTAGCATTATTTGGGATACCGATACGTACGGGATATCGACACATTCGAGGTACCGATACGTTCGGTCGGTACACAGATAAGTTTTGTTTCTATTATATAACACTGTTTGGGAAACTGATATTTTTGGGGTACTGATGCGTAGTGAATACCGGTACAGTTGACATATCACTACGTTCGGTATACCGATACATTATCGAACATTTCACCAAAAAGGTCTAGTTTCGGTACCTGACGATTTTTTCAGGCCAGGCTGAGGTATCCGGGCTTTCAGGTACCGCGGTTTACCTCTTACTCTCCCAATGTGCATCTATGACTGGAGTTACTCCCACAAATCTAGATCTCCGAGGAATTTCCCACAGCAAAGGTTTTGAAGTTGAGTGATTTATGAAGCAACACATCACAAGTTTGATCGCTCTTATTGTTTCAAAAAATTGATTGGGCACTGTTTACGCTGATAGGACAGTGATAGGATATTAGAAAGTTTGCAAAACTTACATAGTTGGCAGTGCTTTTCACGGACGACATTGCAATCGCAAAATAAGGCAAATAGTTTTAGAAAAATAGGGACAAGAATGATGCAACGCTCGCTTTGTATCCAACGTCTGCTGATAGGGAGAAGCTTATTGCTTTCGGAATTGAAAAAAAATAAATCCGAGCCAAGCGTACGCGGTCGATGTGTCAGTTTAACGATCGAAGTCTTCAAGAATGTATCCCTTTAATTAAAGGCATTCCGCGGCTTGAATCTAAACGCTATCCGACTAAGCACTGCAGCTGCATGTTTTCCGGGAACGTTAGTATGGACACTTCACTAGGAATAAAAACTTAAAGGTAAGATTTTACTAGCCTGGGAATCGGATTCTAGACCAGCTCAAACACAAGAGTCGAAAATAAAAGAAATTATTGGCTACCTGACGTTGAGGAGGCAGCGGTCTTTTTCGGAGAGAAGTCGGCCCTAAGCTGCTCAAGAGTGATCGAAAAAGACGGATATTGATTTCAGGAACAGAAAAAAGGTCTCAAAATACATTTTAAAATTCCAAAACGACTTTTTTTGTGGTGCGAAACACCAAAAACTTCCAATTATTCACAACCATGAGATAGACTATGTCCATAACCGACACTGTTGCTCATTCTATTGATGGATCGCGGATACCATGGCGTGTGATGACCTTTGACCTTGACTAGAAGGCCGTTCTCATGGCATTTTACATGCCACGAGTAAGTAAGCTACTCAGCTTGGCCAAATTGCGTGAGTATCGTAAGCTTTTAAGTTTTCTCATTAAAATAATTAGGTAGAATTGAGGAATATTTTTGACAGACAATCAATGTTTGAGGCTTTTCCATAAAAAAATTTGTACAATTGCAGCACAGCCTGTGGAAATTTTCAAACCAAAAATAGCAAGGGAAATATCACCACGCGCTCGTTGATTAACAAATGAAATTTAGCCTAAGAAGAGATAATGATAAAATCCATTAAGATCATAATCATGAAGCCTCGAAAAAAAGAAAATGAATTAGAGATACGGAGACTGTCGCCTTTTATACACGTCTCGTGTATTATCCACCTAATCGCCTGATGAAAAAGATCAATTTTCACGACAGAGTCCACAAAAAAATTGTAGAGACAAAAGCCAACGAACGAACGCATAAGGAGCGGAAACGAACAAACTAACAAGCAGCTAATAAAGAATGCGGAAAGCGTTAATTTGCTAATCAATTTTATGGCTATGATAATTTTTTCATGATCCGGAGTTACAGGCGGCATGTGAGCAACGAACAGTTTTTCTCGCGAAGAAAAGAAATCAAGCGGCAAAAAGCGGAAAAGCGATTAATAATTCATGGAGACAACCGTAGAAAGAGCGCGAAAAGGAGAACAAAAACAAACGAAGAATAATGTAATCAGCTAATTTTTTCGAAATACTTCTTTGTATGTTCTTAGAAAATTACTCTTCGCCGACATTCTTAAACACGTAATGATTTGTTTTTCAAACTACTTCGGGAGTGTCAGAAGCAAACAGTGACTTTGAAATTCTTTAACTGAGCTTTTACTATAGCATTTTAACACAAAATTTACCTCAGGACTGTTGATGGAACCATCCTTCATCGTATGAGATTCGTTCCCTGCTGCTATGCTTCAACGCTGTAGTCTCCCATTTCACAAGGGGGTGAAGAAAACACGTTACGTAACCGCATCTCAATGAATCTTACAGCGGAAGATACACCGGGAGGGTCAACAATAATTGGGCAACTTATGTCATTACAGCTTGAGTTTCCAGTTGAAACTGGAATAAAGTGAGATCTTTCCTAAATTTTAAATTTTTCGCGCTGCAGAAACTGTTTAAAAAATAGAGATATCATGCATGCTAGAGACATAGTTCTGGAGCTAAGTCATGAAATAATAATATTGCTATCGCTATTAAATCTATTTCGATCGTTTCTTACAGTAGTTCACAATATAACAAAGAATCCACAACAAACATGATATCAATCGTATCATTGATGAAGAATACAGAATTTTCGACGACGATGCTTTGGAAAATGATTGATCGGAGTTTTCTATAAATGAAACTTCGTCTGCTAAGAGGAGTCATGTCGGTATTGCCAAAAGACTTGAAGTCAATATCATGAAGATTTTCTCTACCATAGTTAATTTTTTCCTAAATGCTTTAACGTGGGAAAAAAGTACCATTCCATATTTTCGATTATCAGCTTAACCATATGTGAAAGCAGAAATTTCGAGCATATTTAACTAGCCTTCAAATCAAAAAAATAGTTTCATTTTGAAAAAAAATTTTCACCGAGTGGAAAGATCTATTACTGTGGCATATACGTTCGATTCCTTCAAGTATTTGAGGGCCAAACGTCACTCGTTTCGATGCCCAAGACCAGGCTCCGGTTTCTCAGTCATTCGTTTACCCAGTCAAATCTAAGTTAAATGCGGTTTATTAGACGATATCTGCAGCCCAAAAATGTATAAAATGTGTTGCAAATAGAAGCTTCTTAAGCGGTTGCATGTTAGATTTTTTGACTGAACTATAATTGTTTGTGATTAAGAAACCGGGCCCAGGTCATCAAAGAAAAAATCACGTTTGTAATGTTTGCCGCTCGTGGACGAAAAAAGATTCCTCGTTGACTCAGCAATAAGCTTACTATTTTTTTCGTGTTGAACATGGCGTATGAATCAACGAAAAAGAAATTTCACTGTAAACTCCGGCTGAGATTGGGAAGCCCCTTGACATTTTTTTGAAAAAACTACTTACAATGGGAAGATCGATCGAAGTTGAACGTCCATACATTCCGAAGGACGCCTAATCAAAATTACCTTGGTCACGGAAATGGAACTATCGCAGGCCCTTATCCGACTTCCGTCCAGTCTTCGATAGATCGGTGAACCGACCGGACTGGAAGCAGATAAGTGCTAGAGAAAAGTTCTCCGAAGCGACTTGACACAGTTAGTGCTTAAAGTGAACTGCTACCTTTGCAGCCTTAACGCGTCTATTTATATTTCAAACGGCGCGCGACCCATTTCGTTTTTTTGATCGCGTTCGATCAATTTACGATATAATTAATTGAAATTTATTTCGATCGACATAAAATTTTTCCCAGAATCCGATCGATATCAAGTTTATTAAAAATAGAGTAAAATTGATAAGATTCAGAAAAAGTATCGCGCGTTTTAAGACGCCGCGGAATTATCGATCGATTTTTGAAAATTTGAGATTTTTTTCTTAAACTGTTGAGTTATGTTTCAAAAAGCCCACAAATGTTTTGATCAAAACATTTTTTTCGGTGCTGAAAAAAATAAGTTCCGCTTTCATTATGGAGCCTGGTATGCATTGAACAAATTAGCTTATAATAATTTCTCTCCGAAATCATTATAAGGCATTCGAGGAATTAATAACATTTTTCGAGCCACACAAGCTTTCTTTTCAAACAATATTTGGTTTTTGGTCACTGCAGGTTTTCCTTTCACGAAAAAGTTGTTTCGGGTGTGAATGAATTCATTGGCAAATTGCGAGCACTATGATTGAATTTGCCTCAGCTGGGGAATTGTTCCGAGTGAAGCTCTAAAACTGTGGCTTGATTTAAATGAAATTTTTTATCTTCATACGTATTCGTCCGCGTGTTTTTTGATACCTTTTGTTATCATACTTTTCTGTTACCATACTGTATTCACGTCGAATCGAGGAAGAAACTGCATTATGCTTTCTGAATCCAAAACAATAACGTTCCGACAATACTTTTACGTCAATGATTTCAGTTTTTGCATGTCTCCACCGCAAATAAAATTGATCATGTAAGTACAGGTTATCTTCTTTGAAATGAGCTTCAACTTGCAAAAAAATCCGTAGGCGAATAATAAATATGCATCGCACACCAACATTTTTTTCAAAAGTTATGTTCATGATTATTACAGTCAACTGAGAAAAAGGCTATACCAGCACGGGCCGAGTCTGTTTGATAATGGAAGCGAGCAGGGCCGGGGTCAACTCTGGTGGAAAGATCCGAAACGAATAAATATGTAGAAATATAGTTGTTTAGGAGATCAATGAAACATTCCTATTTGAGAGGTCTTTTTCCGGAGTTTTTTTTTTGATAAGGACGAAGCAAAACTCCATTTATTTTGAAATGATCCATGCAGCAGTCGAGTTTCAGTAAACGCAGCCTTACTACAGACCAAAAAGTCATCTTCGATAATCTTGGAATGACAGTATAGAGAGATCATCAAGGATTTTGTATCATAAAGAAAAAATTGGGATATTCTCATGTGAGCGATTGCCAAGCGAGCAATTCCCCGGTGAGCGTTCCCAAAATGAGCGATTCCCAAGAGAGCGAATTCCCAAGTGAGTCAATTCCCAATAGAGCGATTTCAAAGTGAGCAAATTCCGAAATGAGCAAATTCTCAATTGAGTCAATTGAGCGATTCTCATGTGAGTGATTCTCAAGAGAGCGATTCCCAAATGAGCGATTCCCATGTGAGCGATCCGCGATTGAGCGAATTCTCAAATAAGCGAATTCTCAATTGAGCGATTCTCATGTGAGCGATTCCCAATTGAGTGAATCTCCAAATGAGCGAATTCCCAAATGAGCGAATTCCCAATTGGGCGATTCCAAACGAGCGATCAAGAATGTAATAACACTTTCTTCAAATTTTCCTCCTTTACATTATATTTTTCTTTGTATATATTTTTTCTTTCGCTTTCGGTGTGTATTACTCATGTTTTCGTTTATGTATGTTATTTACGTCTTCATCCTTTGTCTGTGCTATCTTTCATTTTATCCCTTCTTGTCATCTAAGTTTTTCTTTTTCTGCTCATTACGAGTTGTCATTTTAGATAACCGTGGCCTCACGTATAATCCTTGAACGTTTCGGCATGCTTGAGTCTTTCATCATTGTAAGTGTGCAAATTTTCATAAAAATATAAACAAAAGAATTTAGGAAGAAAGAAAACATCAAGAGAAAGGAAGCGACACCCAAAATGTACACATAAAGAACATGTGAAAATAGGTGAAAAAGCATTAGAAGAAAAATAAACATTAAAAAAGTAGTAAAAGAAGGAAAATATGAAAAAAATGTTATCGCATTCTTTGTTGCTTGTTTGGAATCGCCCAATTGAGAATTCGATCATTTCAGAATTCGCTCGATTGGGAATCGCTCACATGGGAATCGCTCAATTGAGAATCCGCTCACTTGGTAATTCGCTTAGTTGGGAATCGCTCACATAGGAATCGCTCAATAGAGAATCGCTCATTCGGGAATCACTCACTTAGGAATCGCTTATTTGGGAATAGACCGAAAAAATTTATTGAATAGAGTCAAAGAACCTTCCATAATTTAGAATAAAATTTTGGCTGTGACCTCGCTGCATCGAACATCTCAAATGAATGGAGTATAGTACTTTCATCAAAACTATTTGCACAAACTTTTATCTGAACCCAGACGAGCCTATACATGCAAAGAATTCGTAGCCAGATGATAAACTTGCATCATATACTTTTTTCAAGTTGCAATGATTGCTGTTACATTAAATCTAACAAAAATAATGCTCGCTTACGCTGCAGATGTATTTCTCGCGTGAGCATCGTTTAAAACGAATTATAATCATGAAATATGCACAAAAGATCAGGATTGATTGAAATAGAAATTAATTTTTGTTAAATTTTAGGCGATAACGTATGACTAAGGCATATGACCACATCGAGCTGGATAATACACATGTTGGAATTCTGAGTACAAAAATAATAATAATGTCTTTGCCACGTGATGTCGTTTCTTAATCAGTTTTACATCAGATTATACGAGTATACATTGAATCTATTTATCAATTGTGTAGGTCGTGTTTAACATTGATACATTTCACCCCTTCTTACATTTCACACATTCTTACATTCACCCAAATTAGGAATCAGTCGACTTCCATCGCATTTCTGAAAATACTTAGTTCTGTAAACTTTCCAGTATTGAGAGGCTAACCCATTAGAAAGCAAAGTCGACATGGCTTCGAAAGGGTCGAAAAGTCAAGCGCCAGCCGGCGGCGGAGGCTCAGGTGGCGGCAGTCCGTCGAGTTTCCGCGCTAAGTGGCTCCGATTGAAGCATATCCTGTTGAACGTTGAGCAAACGGAATTTCATAGCGATTTCGTACAAATGGTCGAAGACGCTAAAGAGTTGGGTCGCCAAACGAAATTATTGATCAACGCGATCAGGAATAATGCCCAACCGAATCCGGCTTATCAGGTATTTAATATGAAGTTTTACTGTTATCGGAGCAAACGCTGACACCATTCAGTGAGTGGTTAGTGAGTTTCAGCAGTAGTTGTGGTAGTAGTAGTAGCTGTAGTAGTAGTAGTAGTGGTAGTAGTGGTAGTGTAGTAGTAGTAGTAGTAGTAGCATTCGTAGTAGTAATTGTAGAAGTAAGCTCGAAATCCATTTCATACATGAAGTTTTGAATTATGAATCTTCGGCAATGTGCATTTACGAGCTATTAATATGGAATCATGCTAAAAATGACCTAACAAAATGCAAGATCATTTTGTCAGACTACATTTTATGTGCTTGGTGTAGGTGTAAATGCAGTGAAAACGACAAACCTTTAAAAAAGTATGCAGAACTCTACCGCCGACGAAATGAGACTGCTAGGTCACAAAAATGATTATTATTAGTCGACTTAATGAGAAGAAAAATGAATGAAAATGTGTATATTGAATGTGATCCGTGAACGAAAAGTGTCGAAAATGTTGACTGAACATTCAAATTGAGTTCTGACGATCTTGTTCAGACATGTCAGCTTCAAATTTCAGTTCCTTGAATGTACCCACAATGAAATAATCGAGACCGGAGAAAAACCAAAATATCCCCAAAAATCTCCGCTTCGGTTCGCCGGTTTTCAGCTTCAGGGTTCCGGCTAATTGAAGCAGCAGTTTTTTTTGGCCGATTTATAAGTACTGTTTTGTTTGCTCACTTGTAAATATCAATTCCTTTTGTAACTCGTAGTTGACTCCTTTCATCATTGGAAATTTTGTTTTCCAGTCCACTTTGTTTTATTCAAACGGCGTAGACATCGACTACGAGCATTTAATGCGCGTTTTGAACGGATATTCGACCGCCGTCATGAACAAATCGGCTAAAGCCGGCGAATTTGCCAAAAAATTATCCAAAGCCATGTACAATTGCAACGCGGCCAATTCAACATTCTTGAAACAAACAGAATCGAACGTAATCAAAACGTTGGAAAAATATCTCTTGCACTTGCAGAAAATTTTGGAGGAGCATAGGACGCTAGAAAACGCCAAAACTCACTACGATGACGCTAAAAGTCAATTACGGTAAGAAATTTGCGGCAAGAATGAAACACAAGAAGTTTGGAAAGAAAAAATTAATACTGAGAATCGGAATTGACGTATTTCGCTCCGTTTAATTTTTCTATCCCAGCATTCATTTCCGAACTAATTTCTTGTTCTGGTTTTAAATTTTTGCTTTAATGGCTATAATTTAATAATTTACACTTTTCGAAAATCTTGTTTTTCTTCAACTCGGTTACACAACGGTTGGCCCAAAGCTTTGTTGTATGCCAAACCTGGATGAAAAATGTTTTTTCTAGTTAACGTGTTTTTTCTTTCTGCATTTCTTCCTACTTTGAACTACGACGTTTTCGGTATCAATTTTTATGGATTACCGTCATATCACGTGATCAAGAACGTAAAAATTTTATTCTCGTCTTATTTTGGAATCATTTCGAATTAATAAAAGAACGGGATAAAAGAAAAGTTTTCTCGATATTAAAGCAAAATTATGCCCCATTCCTGAAAAAGTTTTGTAATTATGAATCTTTAGACTTTCTAATTTGACTTGGAAGCAGGGATAACCTGGGAGAAGAGAACAATTGAAATAACGTTTCTATCAGATTATGCAAACCGGAAAGAATCGACGAAGTGAACATTTTAGTGAAAAATAACAAAACGGCCTTTGAGAATCAAGCCAATTACGTCACAGATCTTCTGAATAAAATACCCGATCACGTCGAAGAACAAAGGAAAGCTTTGCGCATTTACCTCAACGCCTTACGAGTCAAGTGAGTCCGCCTGCACGAGATGATTTGCTTCGAAATTGAATATAATGACAAAAATTAATCATGTCGTCAAAATACGTTTACTTTCCGTACTGCGTTTGCTCAAAAAAGTTAGAGATCAGTAGAATATTCTCAAATATTTCTAGTCTCATGTAACGTATGATTCAGAGTGAAAATATGAATTAATAATTGGTATCCAGAGTTTTATAATTTAGAAGCTTAAAAAAATTGACTATAGTCAGTCTGCTTTAAAACTGTAGAAGCCAAGAACTCAGGGAAAAGAAGCGAGCATAACAAGACGCGGTTAGACATGCATATTTTCTACTCCTCCTCTTGCACATATTGTATTATAGGCTCTCATCTTCGATAGATATCGTTGCTGCCGATGTATGGTTATGACATAAAATTTCTAGGGATTATTTGAAAACGAACTTCCGATTAACTTTTCCAATCACGATTTTCAGAAACGAAACTTGTCAAACTGTCATGCTCAAATTGTTGCAAGAAACGGCCGCCGATGATGAGTCCACAGGTCATGAGGGCGGCGGTGGATCGAAATAGTATGCCGTTCACGCGAAACTGTTGTACTAACATTTCGTCTCATTATCTGATTATATTTAGTAATCCACGATCTTCATTCTAACTAAAAAATGAACAAGTTTCTGACAAAGATTTATAGATGAGTTCGTTCTTCAGCGGGTCAAAAATGAAAATGAGATATTTAGCAGTGATCTCGTATCCATCCAGTGGATAGTTTTATAAGCCCTATTCAGAAGTGAAAAATTCTAGGATTTTTGTCGCCGACAATAGGCGATAGTCGGCGATTCTAAGGAATGAATAAAATGAATAGACAATTTGCTGAAAGCTGTAACGACCAGATTTTGTGAAGCACTTTACTTTAACCAAATGGACGTTACGGCGGGAACGGCTATAACGGAACGGGGGCGCGGGCGAGACGATAATACGATTATGTTGGGTTCGACGATCGCTTGATTCGTCAAATAAACAAAAATGAACGTCACGTTTGCTTGCAAATAATGAACGGGCCTCGGTTTAAATGCTTTCGTAAAAATGGCCGCTTGCAAATATAAAAACGGGGGCGAGCGCAGTTTAAAAAAATGTAAGGTTTGTCAATGTTTGGGTCTATGGAGATTACAGGTTACTGTAGCTGAATAACCTGCAGATCGGACTGAATACTAAAACGTTCTTAATTTATTCTTTCTTCTTCAGAATCGCCAACGAAAACGTCAAAGGATGGGCGGCAACGGCGACGATTTAGGAAAACGCCAAGGTAATTAAAAGGAAAATCTTAGTCTCGAAACGAAAATATATTTCTTCCAGGTTCCAACAATCGCAAAAGCCGGACGGAACAATCGACGATTTATCCAGCGACCCTACGACGATGGTAAAGAACAGAGAAAGCAGTGAAGCCAAATTTATTAATAAAATGTTGAAGTGATTTTAACATACAAAACCAACATATTTATATAAATAAAAAGACATAAAAAAAGGCATAAAAACGAAGCATTGACGTCATAGTTTCATAGAATCTTAGATCATAATCTTAATAAGCGTAGTCGTACGAAAATAAAAAAGTTGGATTGCGTAATCGAAGAGTCTTGACACGATGTCTACAGTAGGATTGGATGACGTATGTTCGCCTGGTGTGTGTGTGGTAGTGAGAGCGTCGCCGTTTACTGTAGGTTTCATAATTATTGATTGTTTTTAGCGCTCCCACATTCTTCCGGCGCTGATGAAAAGGCTGCCCCCAGCCTCGTTGGGCAAGATTTTGGCGGCGAATCGGCGGGGGAATCGGCGGCTAAATCAAGGGCGGATTGTTCGGGTAAGTGTTTTTATGATGATGAGTAAAAATTTCTCTCCTGTCGTTTCCTCCAATCCTCAGATTTTTCTCGTTATAATTTTCTTCGCTTCTTTTTTTTGTCTTCCATTTTCTCCAATTTTACGTTCCGGTTTTTCTTTATGATTTTTCCTGTTCCGTTTTATAACTTTCCCATTTCGCATAAATTTTAAATTTTACGAATTTGTGAATAACCAAAAGTTAAGACGGTGTGTTCGGTTGTTTTCTTTTTTTTCATATACACACGACGAAAAATGGACAAAAATCGACGAAAATTCAACAAAGAGGACGACGGATACGACGAAATTGGCGACAATTTGATGACGGAGCGGCAAAAATTTGGAACAAAGCGACGACGATGAATTAATCGACAATGACAACAATTTTGAGACGATGATTTGGGGACGAGGGCGACGAACGATGCGGTTCTCGTAAGTATATCGTAGAATTTGGCCATTAGGGCACCAATTTTGTTTGGGTAAAGACTGGGGGTCGCGTCACAATTGGATTCGTAAATAAATGCGTCCACGTTCTGCAAATTCTTTGGCGGCGGGCGTCATTTTGGTATAATACAGCGGCATATGGCAGACAATGAAAGCGGCCATCGATTCCGTAAATGGCTCCCGGGGATAAATTGTAGATTGAAATTGGGTTTGTGATGAAATGATGTTGAGCCCCTCGAGGTTGATTTTATCCGCAGATGATGTTGAGGGAATTTGGGAAGCAATCATAGGGCAACCGCGGGAGTTAGTGCGACTTTGATTAAGCTATTATTAATCGAATCGGGGATATTCAACAATGGAGGCAATTTACCTTTGACGTTAGCTACCATTAGACTGGAGACGTTCAACCGTGCATTTTGTGTCGACGAGAATATAACTGATTGCAAGAAAGATTCAGGTGTTGAATTGATCAAATAATGTTCATTCGTCGATACACGGGCATGAGGAGGAATCATTGGGACATTACCTCCTGAGGCATTGCTCATTGATGGCGGCGGTTTTGGTTTGAAAATATTCGGCATTCCGGTTGTGATTTGGATGAATTTTCGGTTCTCTTCGGCAACAAATGGGGTGGTTGACGTAAAGCATCACCTAATCGAGATGTTTTTGGATGTTTTTGACCGGCAATCAATTTTCTATATGTCGCGTAGATTCGTGGGATACGATAGGCGCAATTTCGCTTAAATTCTTCGTATAACGTTGGGTTCTTTAGATGAATGGTTGACAGTAATAATTTGTCTATTGTAATTTTCGCGAAAGGCATCTCTTCAGACGTAGAAATTAGTTAATAACAGAGTATAAATGAGTACACAAATAACAATTTACCGAAAAAGAATATATAGAAAAATACTTTGATGAAAGAATATAAAATATTTAAGCGGCGGAGTACGCAACTGAGTAAAAGAATAAAAATGAGCCTTCTCAATAAATAATATGCGTTATATACAAGCGCTTATCTATTTTTCTCTCTTTTTTCTTTCTTCACATGGACAAACACGTAGATAAGACTTCTGGAGACTGGTCGGATGATACAATCGAAGTCTGAATCATGGACAAATGGTCGTCTGTTTTTTTCTTCTTCAACATATTGAAATGTATTTTTTCATACGGGCGGCTCGGATTTTCTTTCAATTGCAGTAGATAAGTCGGATGCTTCTTTTCAATAATGACGTAGGGTCCTGTCCACGGAAAAGTAAATTTAGGTGAATGTTTGGGCTTCACCACTGGACTATATTTAAAAACTTCTTCTCCTACTGCGAATTCTTCTCCATGTTCTTTTTTATCGTATGCACTTTTCTGAGCGTTCTGTGCAATTTTTATATTTTCTTTGGCAGATTGCCAGGCGTCGGACAAAAGACGTTGGACGTTGTCGCCGTAATCATCAACATCAATTCGATAAAAAGCCGGCGAAAAATGAAGAGCGGCGTCGATCGGCAAATTTGGATGGCGGCCAAAAAGAAGAAAAAATGGTGAGTACTTTGTCGACTTTTGTGTGGCCGTGTTATATGCAAAACACGCGTAGGGCAGATAAGAATCCCAATCATTGTGTTTTTTATTGATGTACATCGAGATAATTGTAGCCAACGTTTTATTGAATCTCTCCACTAGTCCGTCTGTTTGTGGGTGGTAGGGACTCGTGTTTATTTTTCTCGTTGCACATATTTCGCAAATGCGTAACATTAGATCAGATAAGAAATTTGCTCCTCTATCTGAAAGTAACGTTAGTGGTGCGCCAAAACGTAGCACTATTTCTGTCATAAAAGCTTGGGCAACTTTTTCTGTCGTAGTTTCTGGTAGAGCTACTGCCGTCACATATTTCGTTAAATATTCGCTGAACACAATGACGTATTTATTTCCATTTTCGCTTATAGGCAAAGGGCCTAAAATGTCCATAGCCACTCTGTCAAATGGACCTGTGACTGGTATAGGCATAAGAGCGGCGCGATTTCTTTTCGTAGATGTTTTTCTCATACTGCAACTGATACAATTTAGGCAATGTTCTCGTACGTCGCGGTATACTGTAGGCCAATGGTAACGTAGGCGAATTTTTGCTAATGTTTTCGTAAAACCAAAATGTCCAGAAAAAACGTCATCATGGCAAGCTTCTAAAATTTCTTCTTTCTTCGAATCTGGAACTTCTAATTTCAATTCGTTTTCGTCTGCATCACCCAAATAATATAGAATTTCGTCTTTTATCGTAAATTGGGATGCTAGTGAAACAATTTTCTTGGCTTGCTTAAGATCTTCAGGCAGGTAGTCAGACTGTAAATAAGCTAATAGTTGACTACAAAATTGATCACTTCTTTGTGCTTTACGAAAGTCGTTCGTATTACTCGCGTTGAACTCGTTTTCTTCCTTTTCCGTGACCATAGTTCGATTCTTCTCGAAGGTAGTTCTTTCTATAGTTGAAAATTCTTCAAAATTCGCGTCTTCTTGAATTGGAAAGAAGTTATCAGGCGTTTTCGAGCGTGTAGTTTGAATTTCATTTAAGCTAGTTCTTGCTATAGTCGATGTTTTTTCGGAACCTGCGTCTGCTATAACGGAGATTGAGTCTTTTGGCTTGTTTTTACAAGTTTGTGAGCGTGTAATCGCGTTTATGTGAAATTTTACGCCTTTCTTGTCGTTTTCTTCACGTACTGGGTTTCTTGAAAGAGCGTCTGCATTTTTGTTGACTTTTCCGGCGCGATGTTTAATGTTGAGTTCTTGAAATTCTTGCAATGCTAGTCCCCATCTAGCTATACGACCGGAAGGGTTTGGTTTTGAAAAAATGCTTTGTAAGGCGGAATGGTCCGTAAAAACAGTGACGCGCTGCTGATACAAATAGTGACGAAAATACTTTACTGCCCAAACTACGGCTAAAGCTTCCTGTTCTGTAATTGCGTAATTTTTCTCTGCTTTCGTTAAACTTCTGCTGGCATACGCGATAGGTTTTTCTCCATCTTCTGTTTTCTGAGATAGAACAGCGCCTAATCCTTCATTAGAAGCGTCTGTATATAAGATGAAAGGTGCGTGAAAATTCGGATGAATCAAAAGTGGCGCAGTCGTTAATTTTTCTTTCAATGCGTCAAAAGCTTGTTGGCAGGCGTTCGTCCATTCATATTTCTGAGCTTTCTTTAGTAGAAAATGTAGGGGATAAGCAATTTTTGCGAAATCTTGTATAAAACGTCTATAGTAGCTTGCTAAGCCCAAAAAGCTGCGTAATTGATCAATATTCCTTGGTGGTGTAAAGTTCTTCACGCTGCTAACTTTGTTTTCATCTGGTTTTATTCCTTGCGCTGAGATTTCATGTCCTAAGTAAGCAATTTTCGATTTTAAAAAGTGACATTTTTCCAGGCGAAGTTTCAAACCGGCGGCCTGCAAACGTTGAAAGACTTCGTCCAGCCGCGATTGGTGTTCGTCGAATGTTCGGCCGAAGATCAAAACGTCGTCGAGATAAACAAGACAAGTCGACCACTGGAGCCCGCTCAAAACGAGGTCCATTAGTCGTTGAAAAGTCGCGGGGGCGTTGCAAAGACCAAAAGGGACAACGTCGAATTGGTAAAGACCATTGTAGGTAATAAAGGCTGTTTTCTCTTTATCCTTTTGAGCAACTGGTATCTGCCAATAGCCCCAAGCTTGGTCCAAGGTGGAGAATAGAGTAGCTCCTTGAACAGCATCAAAAATATCGTCAATCCTGGGTAATGGATAACTATCTTTTTTGGTAACGGCATTCAGTTTCCTATAATCGACACAAAAACGAAATCCTCCCGTCTTCTTGGGCACTAAGACGACTGGGCTGGCCCATGGACTTTGAGACGGAGTGATAACTCCTTTATCCAACATTTTCTGAACTTCTTCGTTTATTTGTTCTTTCTGTTTATAGGGCGCTCGATACGGGATTTGTCGAATGGGGACGTTGTCGCCAGTTTCGATTCGATGTTCGACCAAAGTGGTTCGTCCAAGATCGGTGTCGGTGGCGAACAAAGTCGAAAAGCGGGCCAGAAGACCGAAAAATTGGCGACGTTGGACATCAGTCAAGTGAGCTTCTTTTACATCATTCTGAAGTTCAGGGTTTGCTAACAAAATCTCGGCTTTTTCTTCTTCATTCTTGCAAAAATCTTGAGATAAACAAACTTTTTGATGGCAGGATGTTGGTTGATCAGAATACAAATTCTGATAGGCTCGAACTTTTCCAATTTTAATTCCTTGATAAAGGGTGATAGGGCTTTCCGTAGTGTTGAGAACGCTGACCGGAATAAGTCCATTGTCGGGTTTGACTAAACTAGAGGCGACTTGTAGGTGAAAACGGAGTACAAATTTTGACAAAGGTTCAAAAATCAACGAATTCAATCGAGTGTAAGGCATCTCTAGCTGGGCATCCACAAAATTAATAGTTCGGGGTGGAATGACTACTGTCTCGGCCAGAACCACTATTCCTCGGGTGGTATCGGGCAGGAAGATTTTCGGATTCTTCATGGGTACGGTGATTGAACCAAAATCGATACGGGCGGCTTTCCAATGTAGCTCAGTTTTTGCGAATCGTCGTAAGAAATCAGTTCCCAATAGCAAATCATAGGTGGAATTCTTGACTACGTGTACTCGAAGAAATTCGGGCGGTGACGACAAATTTTGCTCCACTGTAAGTGAGATTCTAACCCAACAAGAGGCCGTAACTTCTGCAGTTTGACTATTAAAAACCTTGTAATTCTTGATCATCGGGGGGAGTATTTGAAATCCTCTTTTTATCGCTAAGTTGTAACCAATAAGGGAGATATCTGAACCACTGTCGACTAATGTAGTTATGGGTTCTTCTACGTCTTCGTTCAACCATACATCAATAGTGGGGCATCGATCTTGAGTCGGTTGGGTGCTGAGTCTTATACTACAATTCGAGGTCGAAGATTCGTCTTTTGATGAAGTTTTGCGACTTAGCCAAGGCGAAAAAGCTTTCTTCAACATGGTAGAATAAGCTACTTCAGATGCTGTAGGATCTGCATGTTCATTTCGCGTCTGTTCTTCATTTCCTCTTTCTGTTTCTTGCAAATCGGAAAATCGAACAATTGGTTCCCGATCATTCTCTCGGCGGCCAAAACATTTCCCAATCCTTGCTTTGAGGTAATGACGAAAAACGAAATATCCTATCAAGAGTAAAACGATTAGGACTGCTAGGACAATGAGCATATTAAAGATGAGTTGTAGGGGGCCAGAAATCAAATAATCCGTAGTAGTGACCAAATTCTTCATGCCTGTAGTGCTGATATGTTCCAACGAGTTGGCGGCTCCTTCCGTAATTTCTGCTACCATCTTCCCTGTACCAGCCAAAGTCTGATACACCACAGTCGGATCCAATGATAGTTCTGCTGTATATCGTGTGAGTCGGTTCAAAGCGCTCTCAATGATCGAAATTTTGGAAAAGTAGCTTCTCATAAGGCCAAAAGTGTGTAAAACGCCAGCTTGTTGATCGTGAAAGTAGGAAGGCGTATTGAAAGTTTGCAATTTAGTTCTGCCTTGCCACTGGATACCGTAAGGGATCGTTGCAACGTGTACTGGGCCAGTAGATGTTCTCCATCCAGTTCCTGTTTCGTGATAGATACCAACCACATGGTGATTGCAATCTACGACAGGCGATGTTCCAATCACATCCTTTGTTCCGGGAACCACAAAAAGTGTGTGATTTTGGAATGAAATTGGCAAATAGGCGTAGCAGGTTTGATTAACTTGGTAGTCCCAAAATATATGATCTGGTACGATTCTTTCGCATTCCCAAACCATGAGAGCTTGACCGGCAAAGGAGGCGATAATATCATTTCGCATAAGTAAGGCTCTGGCTCCTAGAGTCGGATCGAGTTTCAAAAGTTGCCAAATCATCACTAAATGTTGTTTTGAAGAATGACATAATTCGGTCCAAATAGTTTGAAAAATTCGACTTTCTTGCTCGATCATTTTGTCGTATAAAAACTGAAATTTCGAATTCATAGGATCTTTTTCGAGTGATCCAGGATTGATATTTGATGTTTCTTGATCAGCCAAGAGTTGATGAACATCTTCTTCGAACTGTAGAATAGGTCCTTGCTCAGTGGAATAAGCGTTTTGTAAATGACAGGTAGAAATTGTCGTGGAGAGCTGAAATGCTCCTTGAACTTCTTCCACTATCACATGATCTTGTAGGATGTGTCCTGTGAAATTTCCTACTAGAGCCAATGGACAATAATTCTCGAAGGTGGTGGCGTTCCAAATGATCGTTCCTCCAGCGTTCAAACATTGTCCAGCAACGGGAGGGCAACCACCAGTGTCTCCAAGATCACTAATAGTTACTTTGTGATCAACAGCTGCTATCGTCCCAACTTCCATGAGTAAATTCTGGACTGATCGACAAGTATCTTTGCAGCACCACTTGAATTCTACTTGCAACGTCTGATTTGTGGTCCAAATTCCAGGTTGAATTTCTGCTAAATTGCGTCCCATATAGCTTTTATCAGACCAGACTTGTCTGCATAAACCTGGAGTGACAATGTTCTGCAATGTGGTATCGGAAACAATTCCTCGGGATCCAAAAACTCCTGTGTTCGTACAAACGGTTCGGTTTCGTAAAACGCAGCGAACGGCTATAATTTGATTCAAATGTCCATTCGTGGACCAAATATGCAACTTTATTTCGTGTTTTTCAGCTTTGATCAGTGGCGGAGGGCGACATTGCGTTGTTTTCGGGACCATCAAGGCACGACCGCCTCGTGAAGCGCCACATTGGTAGAAAGGTTCGCCGAACGAATAGCCGACAACAAAGAAAAGTAACAACACGGCGGCGAACAAAAAATAAGAAGAGGTAAGTGAGACGAAATTTCTAAGAATTCGTTGGAAATGGTGTTGAGGAACTCTTCTTCTAGCACATTTTCTGCTTCTTTGAACTGCTTCTGCTCTAGATTGAAATTGTAAATCTTCTGGCCTTCCTGGATCCATTCTTGAGTCAGTTTGAGCTGACTGATGTCGCATGGGATCTTCTGGGGAGGTGACTTCGGGCCTCCAAACGATCCATGGTATCGACTTATTGATCCATCCTTCTGTCGTAAATTCCAGGGGTCCTTGTCTAGCGATCACTCCTCGTCGTGACTGGCTTACAAATTCGTGCATATGCATAAAATTCAAAATATCAAATAAATTACAAATACTGGCTGCAGCAGGCCCATCAAAAATAAAATAAACTTCACCCATGGGGCGGCTTCCAGAGGGACGGTGGGAATTATGACCTCCAGTCTGAGCCGTATTCATGAAAACATTAACTGATTCGACTTGCCCAGAATTTCCAAATTGCTGATGGCGCCGTCTGTCTTCATAATAGTCGAAATCAGAAGTTTCATCAAAATCACTTTCTAAATAACCATTTTCTAAATGTTCTGGGGCTTCATAATAATTGCCAGTATACCCATGGGAGGCAATAGTGGGGTTATCGCTAATTTCTTCAGATCCTGTCCCACTACTCACCAATGTGGAGTGTCCGGTTCCAAAATAAAATTCATCATATCGGGCCATAAAAACATGTGCCTGAGGCCTCACATTGGAATTTCCATACAGATCGTAATCATCGCAATTCCAGGGATCGGACTGTTCTGCGATGGTGTCAGGATTAAATTCTGACACGTTGGGCCCATTAGCCTCGGCAAGACAAAGCTGACTATTGACTCCTCGGGTTCCAGAAAGGGCATCTCCTGGACTCCTAGGGTTCGAAACGCCTCGGGCCGGCATCTGTACTCGGGGCGGTCCACCACGCCACGTGCTACGCGGGGAACTCGAAAATCTGGAATCTTGATTTCGTTCGAGCATGGGGCAAGTAGAAGAAAAATGCCCACTTCTACCACATCTATAACAAGAAACGGTACCATCTGAGGACCTTCCTGACGAGCGGCCGCGGTTAAAGTTGGTATTTATCGTACGATTTGGGCGACCTCCCATCCTGGTGGGCTCTTGGGGACCGTTCGATTGAATCTGAAAACCTCTCGCGTTGTTCCTAGGCCAAAAACGATTTTCTTGCCGTGGCCATCTGTTGAAATTAGTATTTTGATTCGTCCTTTGTTCATATCTTCTTTCCGAATTCGAATTTCCGGCCAAGTTGACAGCACTCAACTGTTGTACCAAATTGGTCAGCTGACTGACGGAATTCGCCAAAACTTGAAATGAGGGGTTATTTTCACTGTGATATTGTTTTTCTCGTAATTCTTGTTTTTCAGCTTCAGCAACGGCAGCCTCAAACGAATCCGGTTCGGCGTTTTGGACCCAACGACGAATATCAGGTATTAGTCGATTTATGAAATGATTTTTGACAATTATATCAGGTTCTCCAGCTCCGTTCCAGGTTGGAAAAGCTCGTTTGGCTAGACGACGGACATCAGCGGCGAAAACGGCGACGGGTTCTCCCAACGATTGCGTTCTGGCGACTAGCTGCTCGTATTTGACGTCGATTTGGCGATTATCGGGAAATTTGGCTAGGTAAGCACCAGTCCATGCATCCCAATCAGCCAATGGAGGTTGTCTTGCTTCTAATTCTCCAAAATAATTGAGCGCAGCGCCTCGTAAATAATTTGCTAGCAGGGCCGTTTTTCTACTTAGGGCGGTAGCACCTGCCAAAATTGCTAATCTCGAAAATTTTCTCTCCCATTCTGACCAATTTAAATCGTTCGGGTCGCCAGCAAATGGAGATAGATCGCCTAGACCGGTGGGAATCGTCGGGCGGGTTTCATACAGTTCTGTAACTCGAGCCACTGTATTTCGTAGCAAATCATTGATTTGTTCCATGGCCATTTCGTCTCTATTTTCAACTAGAACTTGATCTTCTTGATTCGCCAAAATTCGTAAATTTTCTTCTTCTAAATTTTCTTCTGGTGGTGCAGGTTCAAAAATTGGGCGTCCACTTCTGGTTCGTCGATATTCTGTAGGATTCTGGCGAGCGCGGGCGATTACGTTATCAAAAATCGAAAAAAGTGAATTTTCTTCTTCAGCCGTTCTTCAAGAAAAAATCGTCAAGCTCGAAAAATTCGAAAAACGCCAAGTAAATCGCCAAATAAAATCGTCAGCCTTCGTGCTTCTTTATTTCTTCTTTATTTTCAGGCTTCTTCAACGCCAATTCGATCCGAAAATTGAAGCCGACGTCCTGCCACGAATCGCCACTTGTAAGGTTTGTCAATGTTTGGGTCTATGGAGATTACAGGTTACTGTAGCTGAATAACCTGCAGATCGGACTGAATACTAAAACGTTCTTAATTTATTCTTTCTTCTTCAGAATCGCCAACGAAAACGTCAAAGGATGGGCGGCAACGGCGACGATTTAGGAAAACGCCAAGGTAATTAAAAGGAAAATCTTAGTCTCGAAACGAAAATATATTTCTTCCAGGTTCCAACAATCGCAAAAGCCGGACGGAACAATCGACGATTTATCCAGCGACCCTACGACGATGGTAAAGAACAGAGAAAGCAGTGAAGCCAAATTTATTAATAAAATGTTGAAGTGATTTTAACATACAAAACCAACATATTTATATAAATAAAAAGACATAAAAAAAGGCATAAAAACGAAGCATTGACGTCATAGTTTCATAGAATCTTAGATCATAATCTTAATAAGCGTAGTCGTACGAAAATAAAAAAGTTGGATTGCGTAATCGAAGAGTCTTGACACGATGTCTACAGTAGGATTGGATGACGTATGTTCGCCTGGTGTGTGTGTGGTAGTGAGAGCGTCGCCGTTTACTGTAGGTTTCATAATTATTGATTGTTTTTAGCGCTCCCACAAAAACGACGAATTCAATAATCCAAAAAACTCTAAACACTAATGATAAAATCACGCTTTGCTTCTCTTTTTATACGACGTTTTTGGCCACTCCCTAGGCGTTGCGGGAGGTCGTGCTTCTGTCCATCTTCTCCAGCCAATCGTCGCTTCCTGCTTTGCTTTTCATGCTTACTTAGTCACGCCTTTCTAATGCTTTTCTAGTATGGTATGCTTTTCGTGTATTGCTTGCTTCCTATGGTGGGCTTAGCCACACCTCTGTGCTTCTGTGCATGCTTCCTGTATCTGTTTCTCTGAATACACATGTTTTGTGGGGCTGTCGCTACCGTTACACTTGAGACTACTGTCTGGCGGGGCTTTTACGTATTTTACTGTGTGCAGGTGTTGTTTACGATTTTTACAGGGGATTACGGTAGCCGTGGAATGTGTAGTTTAGTGTAGGTTCTAGGGGACCAGCTGCTGTTTGTGCAAA
This sequence comes from Romanomermis culicivorax, assembly GCA_963922205.1. Taxonomy (NCBI): domain Eukaryota; kingdom Metazoa; phylum Nematoda; class Enoplea; order Mermithida; family Mermithidae; genus Romanomermis; species Romanomermis culicivorax. The sequence goes on along the minus strand of CAWUHX010000100.1, from coordinate 745,608 downwards.
TTAATTGGGGCATCTTAATTGGGCTACCGGGGTGTGAACGGATCAAAATAAAGTACTTCACGTAATTTTATAGGAATGTTTGGGTGTGAATCCCAGACACCCTTGAGATGATAAAATGCGAAAATGAAATAATATCTAATAAATGTCTATCACATACAGTATGCTACATATTTACAGTACTGCTTTAGCAGGTACGTTACAAAGCCCAATTCAGAAATGAAAAAATCCTAGAATTTTTGTCATTGGGCTTTAATCTCATGCTCTTCTACGTTTTTCTCTGATTTAAACTAAATCAATACTATGTTATTGTTTTTGGCTTTTATGGCTTTATGAGCTAGGAAAACTTGAATGGTGAGGCGTCAAAAGAAAAATGTCGAAATTTCTGATATCATTCATTTTATTGCTGGACTTTGTATCTAGACCTCTTTTTCGCTTTTGGCATAGTAACACAGGAAATCTTGTTTTTTTTCTATTTTCTGCAATACCAAATGTCACAAAAAATTGCACATTTGTGACTCTGCCAATGTCGACCACATTTTCGAGAAAATCATTTAACTGCTGAATACGAGAAGGGCGACATTATTTTTTCGTCGTAACCCAAAAAATGAGTATTGAACTTGAAAAATTTATGCAGCATTTTTGAGTTTCGTTCGCCAAAAACGCACAAAGCATGTTGTGGATCGCGATATTGAAGATGTCGACGAAAGAAATCTAACTCAAAACTTGAAGCACGAAATCAATATTGGCTGACACAAAAAAATTAAGATACCGTGAAAGAATCAAGATTTTTGACGACGAGGAAATCAAGACACTCGATTTCATAATTTTATAGATGCGCGTACTTTCGCAAAGTCATGGTTAGGGTACAATAATAATTCGAAACCGCTTATTTTTCATAACTTTTATAAAGGATCGCACGATTTCGTTAGTGGACTTTGATCTCCAAAGCTGTGAAGTCTCACTGAATGGGCCAAATATGTGGATATGCATCGTAACTACAGCATGCGCGACATGACATAACGACTGCCCACAGAAATTTGAGTTATGTTACACTGGCCGTATTTACTACAAACTTTCCTAACACTGAAATTTTAATAAATGTGCTAAAGCGTCGAAAGTTTACCTATAGCTGATTTAAGGAACTGCAACGGATATACAAATGAAAAATCACATTCGATAAAGCTCACTAACACAAGAAATTTTTTCACAGAAAGCAAATTTTACGTTGCACCGCCTGCGATCTGTAAGCTTTCGAACATTATCAGAGTTCAGAACTATTAAAATTCATTGAAATGGACGCTTCTTCGTATGAGCATTATTGTTATGTTATATGTCTAATGCATGTGTCAGCAGCTTTTAAACTTTCCCATTGCTGTTTAGTGTAAATAAAGCCTATTGACACGAAAGATTAGTGTAACATTACTCGCATGCTTATTGGATATAACATGCGAATTTTTCGAATTTTCGCCTGAGGATCATTTCTCGTAAGATAATCAATCATTTGGAAGTCGAAATTTCTGGACTAAAAAAATAAATATCGGGAAAAATTGTTAAAAAAATAGTAAAAAAATTTGGAAAATTAAAACGTGGGGGTCATATCACAGCTTGATAAGTAAAAACAAAGAATGAGGCATTTCCTGATGTTCAGCTGATGTCGAAGATTTCCGCAATTTTCTTCATCTTGTGTCTTTAAAAAAATTGAGCATTCATCTCAATCATGAATTTTTATACGGCAATAATTTTGAAATCCCATGATAGCCACAAAAGCGGCGATCCCATGACAGCCATGAAAGTAAGTACAATACGGAAAATAAGTCGAACTTATTATTGTAATTATGAATAAAATTTCTCGTTCATGAGCAGTAGACAAAACTGCTCAAAATGTATGCCATAACCTCCTTAAATGATTAAGATTTATGGTGTAACACTCAGGTGTCAAACGAAACGCAGTGTCTGTCCAAATCAAAAGTGGAAAAGCATGATGGTTTTTGTATGAGTTTGGCCTACCCTCTTCGATAGAAATAAACTACTGAAATGAAGGTTTCAAACTGGTATTCCCGTAGTATTGCAGAAAATCTTCGACGTCAGCAAGACGAATTGTTCCTCGCCGGAAATTATTCGCTGTACATACTGTTTTTACTGTAGTATTCAAAGCGCTACAGTAAAAAGAATATCGACTTTAGGCAATATCTGCACGCCTTCTATTGTTTATCGTGTCAGCAGCGTAGCGTCAAATTTATCCATGAGGAGATCATTGAAGAATCATACATACTATTATCAACTGTCGATTCAGACTGAATTGCGTCGATACCTGCGCGCTATTCGAGAAATTTTCACCACTCAACGACGGACGAAAACATGCTTTCGTTACGTAATAAGCTTGCTAGTATTTTCCATATTGGACCTACTTTCATGGTATCTTTGCATCGGCTATTTCAAGATGAATGGTGTAAACCGCAGTTCTTTCTTAGCACGGTGCTTATGAACTCGGGCCCCGCGCTGATGAAAATTCTAGTCGTTCTAAGAAAAAGTAACGCAAATTAAGGTTAATGGTCGTGCTAGTAATATTCGAGTTAAAAGCCCTGGAGTAAACTGTTTTTTAATATTTCCATAACTTTACAATATAATACGGTCGGAAATTTTTTCATATTTTTTTCACATCGACCATCAAATCGAACGAACCCGTTCCGATTCTTACTAAACCGCCAACGGACAATCGGGACGATGGCGACGTTAGCGGTTCGACTTCGTCTGAAAAGGAGATTGTTAAATTCTCAATAAGTAAGCGTAAAATTATTCTGTACGTTGAAAAATTGCTTCTTTTAAAAATTCGGTCGTCGTTTCAAAACTCATCTTTTGGAACGGCGAGGCCGACGTTCCCATGTACATCCGGTTGAAGGGTTCGTAGGCGCCCGTGTGGCACATGTAGTCGGCGATAAGAGACAAATGTCGATGATCGACGTGGATTCCGTAACCGCCGAAGACCATTTCGATTTCCTTGAAAAATCCAGCACATAGTAAAGCTTCATGATCTGATAATTTTCTAAATCGCCACTTTTCTGCATCAACATAAATTCATATTATGATGAAGACATCCTTTGTCCAAAAGTGTTTCAAGGCCATTTTAACACTTTACACCATTGGTGTCTCGCGGAATTTGTAAGTGAAATTCAGTAGGCTTTTCTGTGATCATATTCCTGTTTGATTTCTAAGAGAAATACGATTCTGACGATACTATTTTCTCTACATATTTTGGAATTTTGTAAATTCGAGTCAGTGCAGAATATTTCTTTTTTTCTAACAATTTCTAACTAATTTTCAATTTCTAATTTTCTAACGATAAGTTGGAAAAATGATAAAAGCAACTACGGCTCTCATAGTCATTTAGATAAAGCGATTCGTGAACGATCTTTACTTTAAAAATTGGTAATGGTTGGTTGAGTAAGCTTATAAATTTCTACTCCTATGTGACATATGGTTTAACAGAAAATCATTAAAATATAAAGTATTACTAGCTTTTTGTTCTTGATATTCCCATCCAATTCGATTTTTTTGAATTTTTCAAAATTTGACGCAAAGCAAAAGCATAAATAGAATCAATTTCAGCACTGTCGAAAAATGCATCGAAGTTCGATTTACAATAAATTTTGAAGCAAAGAAATTCAAAAGCTTAAAGGACTGTGCTTGTAAATCTATTAGCTCAACAGATCAACATTTCGTTAGATGACTGAGCATGGCAGATTTCCATATAAATTATACATTAATACCAAAAAAATGGAATTCGTAAATAATATAACGTGAATGTGGAAAGGAACGTCTGGGCGCCAGCCATTTCAGCGCCAGACTGTATTTCATCTGTTCAATTTTTTCTTCTGTTCTCTTTACTATCTTTTTTCTTTTTACTATCTTCTTCCTCCTTTCATCTTATTTCTTTTTTAGCTTATATTTTTTTACTTATTTTTCTGTCATTTTCAATGTTTTGCTAATGTTTTTGTTCATGTTTTTATGTTCCGCTTTCTTTATTACCTTTTTTTCGCTAATGAAACCAGACATTATGAAAATAAGTATGCAACAATGGAAAATACCTAATTAGCTATTTTATATTATTGCACTATGTATACGCTTTCTGTAGGGTGGTTTCCAACAATTTAAGTAGAACAAATGTGTTTTTCCGGAACTCTTTTTCTGTCTCTGTTTTTCTCTTGCTAGTAGTACATTTATTCTTTCGTTATACACTCTTTTACACAACTATTAACAACCTCTGGTAGTGACTAGGGAAATAATGATAATTTTTTATTATTTTGTTTTTAAATATGAAATTTAATTATGTCGCGCGCCGAATTGGCTACTGTTGAAAACTGGCTGGCACCGAAACTACAGTACTGATCGGTGCCGAAATAGCGGCTTCAAGCTTTCCTAGACCGTTCAGCACTATGAGTACCAATTTTGAGCGCTACCAAACTTACATTCATCAGTGAACTAGCAGCCGCCTCGATACCATAAATTCGTGCTATCGTATGAATATCATTACAACCTATTTTATTGATATTCAAAAATTCTGCTTTGGCGTAGAAACTCTAAAAGTTAAAAAACTCCAGATATCTTGAGGAAATTTTCAGAATCCATAATTCAACTACAGTATGAAAAATTATATACTTGTAAGTTGATGCCTTCCGTCTGTAAAATTTGCTGATTTTGTTCTTCACGCAAGATACATCTTTGGATGCCGCGCGTTTCTTGAACAACAAATTTTTCGATTTCTTCAGCGACTAGAGAGGCGATGTCCAACGATCCCGAGATGGCCGACACCTGATAATGTGGACAAAGAAAGTTGAATTTGAAAATACGTTTCACATACATTATATAGTTATACTATAAAAAACCTTAGCTTGGATGACAAAAATAATCAAATCAATCGCCAGTGAAAATATGGAAATATAATGAAAATATTTTTTTCTAAAGCTAATATGTTATGTTTTCCTTTTTGTTTCACGGACGAGAATTGGTCTAAATTTTTGGATATACCGACAAATGATTCTAACAAAGATCTAGAAGTTTTATTTGAAAGTTAGTTTTTCGACAATATTAAAACTTTTCTGATATTTTGCGATTAAAAACCGGACAAAAATTGAATGATATAACAGTTTCACGATTCTCTTGGACAACCAGAAATAGAACACTAGATCGTCTCACATACCTGTATAGTTAATTGGCACCAGGAATTTTTATCAGCGTCATAACTGTACGATGAAATAAACGGATTAGCTTCTAGAACAGCCTTAAATACAAAAACAGTTGTAGCATAGCAACAACAAAAAATTAAATGCAAACATAATAGTTAAAAAACTAATGATGGTGTAGATACATTGTATAGACCAGAACTCACTTTAATTCTGGCCGCATCAGCTTCTTTGCTTTTTTTCGCACCACATTCGATTTCGTCGTTTGAATCTTCGTCTGGAAGCTCTTTCTTAATCAAAGATGATTCATTTTCACTTTCGTCACTACTACTAGACTCTTCATCTGAGAAGATAAAGTAATGTAAACGAAAAAAAACGATTGACATTTTTGAGCTTCACTATCCGATGGCATAATTTCGTCTTTTTCTTCTGCTTCTCCAACGTATTCGGTTTCGTCGTTTTGTTTTCGGAATCGGATTTCGTCGGCGGCGTCAACGTCAGCCATTTGCTCGTTCTGAAAAATAAAAGCAAATGCATACTCTCACAAAAAGAGCACACTGTACGCGATTGGCGACAATATATTCTTTTACACGAGATTTTTGAGACTTGAAATGATGTAAGGTATTCGCTGACATTGAAAAATTAGGTAACGAGAGCATGATAAATTAGTAGAATTACAAATTTAAAAAAATTAGGTAATCAAAGGAATGAAACATGAAAATTTGTATATGTCTTCAAATCATGGAATTTTGTGATACTTACTTTATTGCGTGTGTAACCTTAACTTACCTCGGAATTTTCGCCATCACGCGTGTTGTCAGCTCTTTCACCAGCGCGTAACATTTGCAGCGCTTTCTTCACAGTTCCTTTCCTGGAACATCGGTTTTTAGCACGAAAACAAATATGGGAACACGAACACATCGAAACTTACGTATCTTGATAAGCCTTATCAAGTTTGCGCTTTATAACTCTGCCGATTTGTTTGAAAAGTTTCTTTTCGATTCTGGTGATAACCCTGGCGTTGTCTACATGTTTCGTTTCGTGATCGCGTTTTTTTCGTCTCAGTAAATGAATTTCGACTATGTATTGAATGTTGAAACGACTTAAAGCGGACAAAAAATTTCACGTTCAAAGTATAAAATCATAATTTTTTCTACTAGAACTTTCAGGGCAAGAATGACTGGTTGAGAGAAGCTTGTGATAAAAAATAGGAGCTATCACAACCTGATGCAATCCCTCAAATAGACCGTTATGGAGTTTGGACTGCAGAATTTATTTCGTCTATCATACGATGAAGAAGAGCCTCAACCAACTCACCCTGCTTCCATCACCGTTTTCTCGTAAATTTTCACCGCTTTGAGAAACTAAATTTGGTAATTTTTTCAACATAATTTTGCTTGCTTGACATGATGATTTTACTTGTTTGAGATAAAGTTTATCCATAACGCGCTTCAAATTTTCGGCTTCTCGTTTCGAGACGTGAGGTAGAAACGGTACCTGTTAAATTCTGGCTATAGTACAAAAAGGAAAAATTTTCAGTAAACTTGTATATACATACTTGAGCAATCGGAGTAGCGATTCTGGCCGAACCGGTCATTAAAATTTCGCGCAGTCGCGGTATACCCAATGTAACATTCATTTCGCCTCTACCAGCGAAATGGAAAGTATTCAAGGTCATCTGCGTGGAGGGTTCACCGATGGACTGAGCGGCTACTATGCCAACTGGGTCACCAGCGTCACATTGGGCTTTCATATCTATGGGAAATTTATACGTGAAAGATCGATAATGGCGCATTTTTTTGAGGAAAGCGATTTTTCAATTAGCATCAGAAGTCAGGTATTTGCATTGAGAACCTTTCTTCTAAACTAAGCCTGATTTTTTTGTAAATTAAATGAACTCAATTCAAGGACTTGAAAAATTGAGCTACATATAACGTGTCAGATGATTCGACGAACTCACTTTTCCAATAGAAAGCTCTTCTAAAATTAGATTCGTGATATTCGGTCCAATAACGAGGTAATTTAGTCCTATCAGATATGAAATTATCGAATTCGTCGCGAGATTTTTCCGACAAAGCGCCGAAAGTCGTCGAAGACCAATACTGAGCACTAACTGGGTCGGGGCAAGCATATTCCGCTAATTCGTTTTGCGAATTTTCGTCCAAATTTCTATACGCTTCGATTAATTTATCTTTTTCGTATTTTTCATCGCTGGACGAACGCTGAAGTTTAGAGGAGAACACCGTAAACGGTGACATGTACGATTTTTGATTCGACTGATCGGTGCGACGCTTCCTCCATTTTTTGAGCTTAGATAAAAGAAATAATTTTTCACGAATACGTTTTACGATGAGATATACACTCTAAACTGATTCTAATTGTAGAGAAAAGCCTATACAAGACGAACAATTATCATATTCCTATTGAAAAAACTATTTAATAGATGCATATTGTATTTTTGATTGTCTCTAATTTCCACGAACAAAAATTGCTTCTTTGATTTTGTAACATTACCTTTTTTACGACTTTATCGCATTTTTTCGAGTCCATCTGATTAAAATGGGGCGATTTCGAAAACTGATCGAGTAATATAGGCAAATTATTAGCCAACAGATGTAGACGATCTTTTTTGAGAAACTGAGATCGACCGATGTCTACACCATCTTCTCCATATTGAAACTGTAAACAGGGGATAAAAATCATCAATTTATGTCGAACGGGTAGAAACGAAAGTTTTTAAATTTATTCCATAAACCTTAATAAGAATTGTATATTCATCAATATGCACTACGCAGAAACGAAACTGAGCCACCTGTTCAATGAAGATTAACATAAATGGACATAATTACTTGGATTATGCTGCCGTCAGAATCGCGTACTGTTGAATCATAGTTCACCATAACACCTTCTAAATGCTTAATGATACAGCGTTGCAAGTATCCACTACGACTAGTTTTGACGGCAGTATCAATCAAACCCTAAAAATACAAAAGGAGTAAAGCAAATAAAAATACTTGAATTGTATGAGAATTTGACAAGAGGGTAAAATTGATCATTTAAACTTTTAGACTCCTCTTAGAGACGAAAATCAGAAACTAAATTATGAGTTCAATTGTCAAAAACTATAGACTAATCGTGAAGTCTGAAACAACGTAACCGAAAAAATAAACTGGACATATTCAGCAACTGTACTTTAGTGGTTATAACCCATATTTCGCTCACTGCTTATTTGGCAAATTTTTTTCGCTTACTTCTCGACCGGCCATTGTGTGGAAAAAAAATTCTTGCGGTCGAATACCAGTGGCGAAACGACCGTCGACGAAACCACCGGCTCTAGGCGAACAATCGTACGGTTCGAATGAAGGTAAAGTGCGACCTGATGGAGTTAACGGAGGTCTGCAACCTTCCAATTCAATCTGTCCCAACATGCAAGACATTTGAACCTGATTGACCTATAAGAAAAAAATGAAATATTGTTCAATATTGGAGCACTGATTGATACACGTTAAAAGTTTATTCGTCGAAAAGTATAACTTAAATCAAATCACGTGTGACTTCTGTACCTGCAAAGAATGCATAACTCCGCTGGTCATCAATGGGATCCCAATTACTTGATGTATGACTGATATTGGTAGGAACAACTTCCATAAAACCAGAGAAATAAAACATGTTCGGCTATGTTATTTGAAAATTCAGATTAGTCAAAGTCTTTGCGATGTCGAACGATAAATCCACATACCATATTTCCTTTGGCACCGGATTCAATCATGCATTGTAACGAGTTATCGGGAAACAATTTGACTAAACCATGAGGTAAGCAGGCCCTGAGAAAGCAGAGTTAATGTACATTTTTCGTAATAGGCACTGTAAAGAGATGATGGAATAGCCTGGTGTAATAAGAATGCAGTGTCGGACAACATCAGAAGTACTGGCTGGTTGCAGAATTCGATTTTCTGTTTAGTAGACTGATTTTTTAATTCTAATTGTCAATTTTCAGGTCCAAACAGTGCAATTTTTGCTTTTGTTTTTTGTAAAAAAGCAAAAAAAGGAAATTGTTAAATGCCAAATTAATTTTTGGATTACCAGATGGACGAGGGCATTAATTATCTGAACCAATGCAACGGGAGAGAACACAGAAATACAACTAAACTAACATACTTATTAACACTATCGTTGAACTTATCAGTAGCTGTTTTCATCGCGTAATCGAGTTCTTTGATGTGAGAAACGTCTTCGTTTGAATAAACTTCTTCCAACTTCAATTTAAGGAATCTAGATTCATCTTCCGAAGATTCAAACGTAGTTTCCATGTGGAAAACGTTTTTCGTCGCTTCTGCGCCGCATTTTCTGAGCTCATCAATTATTTTTCTTCGTTTTAAATCCGCCTGTAGGTGAGGAATAAAAGATTAGTCAAAAACTCAAAAAACAACGATAAAAATGAGGGCACAAATGTTTTCGAAAACGGAAGAAAAGATGTACGCAAATGAAAACAGAGTGATAAAAAACATAGTAAGAAAATAGTGTAAAGTAGGCCTAGGAGGGGAGATAAAACAACGCGTAATAACTAATAACTAACAGCGTCCGACACTAGGACGTCGGCCACTCCCAACGAAAACCCGTTGTACTGTAAAAACGTCGTGAACAATCTCGAAAAGCAAGATAATATTCGGCATGCTATTTTCGGATGATAAAGCTGAAAAAATACAAATGAACTGACTTCGGAGTATGGGAGATAACGAGGATAACGCACTTCGTAACAACAATGAATCAAACCGAAGGCTGTCGGACCGTAATCTGATTTATCCAAAACGCCGCTCAATAATTCACCGCCACGAAAAATGACTTCACTTTCGGACATTTTGAAATCAGGTGCTTCGTGGCCATTAACTTGCCAGCTCTAAAAATGAGTTACGTTGAGTCCCTGATTCCTGATATTTTTGAAAATAGTTAGTTTCTCAGTAAAAATGATCTAAGACGGCGTCTCATCAGGAAACTTTACGGAATTTTATAAACAAATTAAAAAAATTATTGACAGTGCCAGAACTCATTAAAGGGATGCATAGAATAGAAAATTTATTTCTCACTTTCACAGAAGTTTTAGCTTTTCCCGCCAAATTTATCAGCGGTTTACCATCAGGTATAACGTTTAGAATTACTGTAGAGACGACCTGAAGAAAGAAAAATAATGTAGACCATCTCAATTAAGTCGAAAGAAAGCATGGAAAAAATTACTTGCTTGCCAGTCCATCTTTGGACAGGTTTTATAATGGCTGGTTGTAAAAGTTTCACTTTTTTGCTTAGATATCCGAAGGCACTCAAGACAAGATAATTGTAATCTTCCCTAAAAATCATTAATTCACAAGTTTAGAAAGTTGAAAGCTAGCCAGACGAAGCTTTTCACAACTTTGAAATCATCGATAAAATTTAAATCTTATACAAATGCCGCAGGCGACATCTTACTTCGTGAAAAACTGATCTTTAATAGTAAGCAATACACCAGATACGATATGATCTTGAATCAGACCCAACACCGGAGATCCGTCTTTGGGTACCAAATATTGATAAGGCACGGCAGCTAAAACAAAATTTTCATAATTTACTGACTGAATTCCAATCCGCTTTACTTTTCACCTATATCGTAGCCTTCGCTACGAGCAACATCGTTTTGTGGAAAATGAGCGTTCATTTCGTCACCGTCGAAGTCTGCATTGTAAGGTTTGCAGACAGCATAATGTAGCCGAATAACTTTCTGCTTCCGTAGAATCCTTGCCTGAAAAATAATTTTGCAATGCTATAATTCACAAATAAAACTTGACATAAAGATTTCATGAATCGAAAAGTTTGTCTTGTGGTTCTATCAAGTCTTTCGCTGGTCTAAAGAAATGAGCTTTATCATCAATTCGAACTGAGTAAAAAGATACATAAATAAGAATTGTTTCAGACAGGTCATTTTTGATTTGGACAAATTCCGATGACAAACTGACAGGTAATTTTTTCAAAAATTTCTTTCAAGAACAAAATTTTTCACCCGGGAATTCAACTCAGAGTTCTATTACGGAACAGCTTCTATTAATTCCTAATTGTCTGGAGCGAGCTTAATTAAAAAAGGGTATTTAAATCAAGCATCCACTGATTAATTCAATTTAAAATTTATTTATTACCGTATGAGCCTGTATACTTGGCTTGTGCAAAGTGGGCTGTCTGTTCAAGAGCATGACATCACCTTCCATTAAATGACGATATACCTATAAAACAGTCTCATATGAAAAAGTAGAATAAAACATTACGCATTCGAAACTACTTTCTTGCAACCTTTCAAGGCATGATAATCGTTTGTCAGTAGCCTTTTTGCAACACCTTGTCTTTCGGTGATGTCGTTAGGATCTAGCCTGATCTTGGCACCATCTTCGTTTACAACATAATTTGCGCTAAAAAATATATAACCAATAAGAATACTACGAAGAAATCCGGGAAGTACGAAAGAAAAAATAATTATTCGTAAAACTAGTCGATCATTATTCGGTTAAAGGAAAAATCCTTTCATTATGCAGTTGAATATGATTCGTTCGTGAAACTTTCAGCAGAATTTAATGTGTGTTCAACTGAGAGGTGGATATTTTTCGATGATGTTTCGGTAAAAATGAAGTAGCAAAATGCAATTTTATTACCCGAGGATATGATTCGGTCCTAATTCAACCATTTTTCTCATCTTCGGTAAGTTTATCGGATTGACTGACGCTGGATATGTAAGTTTTTTGGCAAAAATATCGGGAATACCGATCTGGTCCATATCTTGATAGGGATCGGGTGTAATAACCGTTCGACAACAAAAGTTAACGCGTTTTCCCATCATGTGTTTGCGGAAGAGACCTTCTTTCTTCTCCAAAATCTGAAGCAATAAATCAAATCGCACAAATAACGTAATTACTACAGCAAGCGTGCGCATGATCCCAATTTTAGGTCGGTGAAAAATCCAAGAAATGCTGGATAGAAATAACAACTAAATGCCAAAGTTTCCACCGAAGGCTTATGTGTTTTGTCATTTATTTGAGCTGGCTGTAAAATTCTAGACAGTAGTTCAATTATCTGCTTTTTACTTCACCAATATATCATTACGAGTCTAGACAAAATGATAAAACAGTAAATCCCTGTATTTGATTTGTAAATTATTTACTGTGCTTAGAAATGTTGAGTAGTGATGCGACTGTGCGGAAATTACGGCTGACCACCAGGGTTTTTTTTAGCACGAGTCCCATCAGCACTTGTGCTAATAAAAAAATATTTCATTAGCGCGGTTGGCATGGTTGAAAAATGATACTTCGTTGGTGTGAAACTGATGCGTTAGTTTGTCTACTCGATTGATCGGTTAATAAAATCATGCTCGATGTTGGTGCTTTCAGAAGTAATTTGAACGAAAAAGAAAACATTCAGGATGAATTTTTCATTTTGTGGAAGTCATGAAATAAATGATAAAAAATTACGCTTTTTGATTCTTTTACCACAATTTGTTGATATCTTCCATCTAATTTTCTTTTCAAAATTTTGGAAATTTCTCATTTTCAGTCATTAGCACGCGAGCTAACGTCTTAAATTTCTATTAGCACAGCTCCGATTTCATTAGCATCGTGCTCAAAAAGGAACCATGTTGGTCACACTTATCTCACTGTGGGTGTTTTAGGTCTAAACGTACATGGGGGAAGTGATATAAGAATCCCCCAGAAATCGGCGGCCATATGATTAGCTTATACCTGTAAGAGGTTCGACCAGTTGGGAGAGGATAAACCGAAAATTTTGGGATGGGGGTCCCGAAATTCTCAAAATCTTGGGGAGGGGGGTTGAAAAACCCCAAAAAAGTCGAAACAATTTCGAAAATTTTCCCAGAAAAGGCCAAAAAAGCCAGTTTTTTCCTAATTTTTTTCCAATTTTTCTGAGTTTGGGGGTGGGGATTGAGTATAGGGTTGACCAAGTTAGGGGTGGGAGTTCCGACGGGTACAGGATTCGACCAAATTGTGGGTGGGAGTTCCGACGGGTACAGGGTTCGACCAAGTTGTGGGTGGGGGTCTCCCCCAACCTCCTCCCAATTACAGGTATGAACTAGCCCATGGGTGACCCCAAGGATTTTCCAATCCCATACCTGTAAGAGGTCAAACCAGTTGGGGGAGGGGGCTAAATCAAAATTTTTTTTTGGGGGGAGGGGGTCGAAAAAAGTCGAAATTTTTCCCAAAAAAGGCCAAAAAACATATACTTTCTTGCAAATTTTTTTAATTTTTTCAAAACTGGGGGGGGTTGGGTATATGGTTGGCCAAGGTGGGGGAGGCACCCCCCAAGTACAGGTATGTCCAATCCTATGGCCAGCCACATGATAGTCACAGTGACCCGCATACTTTTGGTAGGAAAAATACTGAAAAATGTCAATTTTTGAACAAAAAATAGTAAAAAACGTCAATTTTCTCAGCGCTTAGCGCCATGAATATATTTTTTACGGATTTTTTAACGAAAAAAAAAAAATTTTAAACTATTTTTTAAATCGTTTTTCGGACCTTTTTTGTACAAAAATTGATTTTTTTCGTTTAGAGACTCTCTGTCCTAAAATTTTGGGGAATCAGTGACCCCAGCCCAAAACAGTCGCTCGACTGCCCCCCAGACCTCGGGGTCCCGTTACATATATGCGTCTAAATAGTGACTGACTTCTATCTATATATTGGAGTGGTAACCAACAGTTTTGACTGAGTTTTCTCCTTAAGACAGTAAATCCCTTAATTATCTCAGTTCTCGCCCTATTCACAGGAGTGCAAGACGGACAAAATATACACATGTATAAAATGGGAGAATAATGAAACTCTTCTGTTCAAATGCGCGAATGTAGGAAAAGTACAGTAGCCAAATGACAAATTTTCAAGGGCTTTGTTGTAAGCGACATAATTCAGAAAGTCATTTAATTAAATTAGAGATATAAGAGTAAGTGAAGACACAGATGCTCGTCCATCCCTCACTTGTCTAAATCCTGGTGCTTTTTCTTTGCTAGTAGGATCCGCTTCTCCGTCGAATAAATTATTAACTCGCATTTGCAATTGAATGTACGAATTATGAAATTTGGCGGTATAATCTTTTCCGGGGATGGAACGTAAAGCAGCTTCATCGCTTTTCTGACGTTTCTTGGCATCTTTGATATCTATTTTTTTGGTCGAATTTTCGCCTCCGTCCAATAAACTGATCAGAAGCCGCAATGATTCACAACTCTCCAAAATTTTGCGATACACAGTCGTTTGAGCGTTTTCGAATTTCATGCCGTACATGTGCGCGATCTAGGAAATGTGAATTCGAGTAGAGATGAACAAATTTAAGCTGAAAAATCAAACTTAGCTGGGTATCTATACGTCAATGAAATAAATTAAGGTCTATGATTGAAATCCAAAGATTTTCTAAAATACGCGACAGAAAACTGTACAATGTGTGCAAATTTCCTCACAGAATTTAGTCTATTGGCTTATGAATTGTGCACATAAAGGAATGCATTGAATAAATCACATGCATTCTCCGTAATCTTGTAATCAAACTTCAACATTCTGCTTCAAAATGTGATCGGTCGTAACGTGATGTGCATCTGTTTTTACAATGACTTCCACTATACTGCATAAATGCCTCACTGGTCTGAATTTTGATGGCACGACAGGCAAAATATCGTAAAATAGAGCATCCGTGGGCGCAGAATCTTTGTCGAGAAATTTAGTCTCTAACCGGTAGGAGTTTTCAAGTTGAGAAAACATAGGGAAAATGTGCTTCAAGAAGTCACCGAAATGATACCATACAATCCTATAAATAAATAAATACAATGAATGAGAGAAAATTAGTCATGAAAATTCTGTGAACGAAACCAAAACCGTTTCTTATGAAAATCGACTAAAGATTTCGAATATTTCAAAACTTTCACCTCATATGTTCCTTGATCTTCCATGGCGGCGTATATTCCACTCCTTTCGTTTTCTCCAGTATTTCTTTATTATCATCAGCGATTGTAACGTCGGGCAAACTTTCGACAATTTCTTCCATTTCGTCCAACTCGCGTTTCATTTGCCTCATTTGTTCCAGAATATCCATACCTTGCTTATCGGACTTTGACCGTAACGCAGTTTTACCGTTCGTTTGATTGTCTGTTTCGATCAATACACTATCTTCCACGGCTTCTTTTTCTTTCCTGACGAAATAAGAGCAAATGTGTACTGAAACAGTATTGAACGCATTTTAATCGACACTGGTTGTGGTGACTAGAAAAAATGTCTTGGTCACTGAATGGCTTTCAGTACAATCCAGAATTTTAAAAATGTATTTTACCCGGAGCTAACACAAAAATTTTTATGCAAAATTGATCGGCTTTAGAAAAATCAATAAGATTTGAGAGTGAACGCAACGGAAGAACGAAAGTCTGAAACATTCTAATTACCTTAGATTTTTTAGAAAACTCTTCAGCCTAAACTTATATAATATATATATATATATGCCGAAAAAAACGAAGCCTACTTAGGAATTGGCTTAGCCATCAGTTCGGTTTTCCAAGATTGACTCTTGAAACCGACCAAAATTGATCGTAAATACTGGTGTCGAGCAGGTCGAGTGGGTTCCGTGCAGTGCGGACATCTACGTGGCCGATAGAATAAGTATTTTTGACAGAAAGACCTGATTAATTCGCGTCTTTTTTGGGTAATGTTCCGACAGCTGACCAGTGGAGTAATTGGAGCATCTAAATCACACAGAATAAAATGTACTTTAACGAATGAAATCTTAGAGTATAAAAACCAATCAGATTACGGTATATATACTTTTTGAAAATTTTATATAGAAGTAGACCAATTTAAAAATTCTCTTCCGTCAAACCTCTGTATTGTTCTTGCAAGAATCCAACCGCATCTTTGACTGTTTTTTCATTTGCTCTACTCAACATCGATCTAAGTAAAATATCGTCCTTTTCAACAATTTCTGCATTATCTAATTCCGTCGCCAAACGGTCTTCGTCTACGCCACTTGTTCCTACTTCATGCGAAATCATCTTTTTAACAAAAATTATTTTAGAAACTTCATAAGCGAAGAAAAATCACTCATCTAAATACCTGAGAAATATTATTCTTGATGAGATCAACATCAGCGATAAGACCCAAGTTTAGCGCTCTAAGTTGAGCAAGCAGCAATTGAACTGGTATCGACTCGTTTTTAATATAGAG
Source organism: Romanomermis culicivorax (assembly GCA_963922205.1). NCBI lineage: Eukaryota > Metazoa > Nematoda > Enoplea > Mermithida > Mermithidae > Romanomermis > Romanomermis culicivorax. Next base: position 729,212 of record CAWUHX010000100.1, on the reverse strand, counting down.
TTTGCCGCATCTGATACACGATCCGTTCAATAGCTAGAACAGAAAAGTCTTGGTAAAATAAAAAACATATTATTAATATAACTCATACGTTGAGGAGGAAGCGAAAAAACATTGGGTTATAAACTGTCAGAGGCAACGTAATGTGGCCGAAATGACCTGGACATAATTTATCGGGTTTCTGACATGTGATACAATTTGCAAACCGGTCGACGGGTCCTGAAAATTGAAAAAAGCACTTGACTAAATAGAAAAGAAACACCAAGTTTTTATTCATGTTTTTGTTAGGCAACAGTTCATGCGTTCAGCAGCCCATCTCCGAACAGTATGTTTGGATATTAGGATGTCCTAAAATATTCCTCATCCATTGAAATAGACACATGGGCAACTATCCCAAGGGATCAGTTCAGATTTATTTATTCACAAATTAACTGTATACCCATTGCAGGATCATAAAGGCCACCTTCGACCGGATGCATCAACTGATCGAAAGTTTGTGGGTTACATATTTCTTTACAGCTCGACGACAAAATTTCTTCATTTGTGAATATTTTTAGCGATAGATTATCAATATAGCTACTCGGCGTCCGATATTCTAATGGATTTTTAGTAGCCATAATGCAATTCTGAAAATATAACGCAAAAATGTGTCTTGAATTAATAAGAAGTGGCGAAAAGAAAAAAATAAAAAATTATAGGAGGGGCAGCTATAATGTTCCGAATTTCAGAGTACCAGCAAGCCCTAAAAAATGTTTTTATCTCGACGAATAGAGAAACACGTCCAAACTCAATGATTTTCTACTGTTACTTATTTTAGACCAGAATTTATTCAGAATTTTAGATACTAACAATATAAGAAACGACTGGAACCTGGTGGCCCACGAACGAGACACATTTTACAAATGAAACTCGACCAAGGAAAAAAGACCAAATTGTTTCACTTAACACTATCATTAAATGAAAAAATCAATAAATGCTGAAGTGATATAGAAAGTGTTCATTTTACATTAAACTGTCCAAGAGCAAAAACAATGATATGATCCACTGTTTTTCCCAAATCGTGCTTTTGGGAAAACAAATTCGATAAAAAAAAAAATTTTGGGCTCTTCCGTCATTGGGAAAAAATTTTGCTGGTTGGATATGAAAAGATGCATTTTGGTGCATTTTAGAAAGTCCAAATCTCAAATTTTTCTGGAGCTTCGCACCGGTTATAACTTTGACAATCATTATTCCTTATTATCTAGCTCAGGCGCATCTTTGAGCATGTCTACCTTCACATATTTGATCTTAAATAGTTTTCATCATCTATCGCGTGTTTTAATTGGTAATCTTCAATATTTTATCTTGATACTTAATGAAGATCAGCAGTTTTCCATCGAAAATTTTTTTGAGAGACATCAACCATACATGCACATAGATGGTATGGGGTTAAACCCTCCTACCTGAGACCCTGGACACCCCCTGGCTCGAAAAAAGATCTTAAAACACCCCCTGAACTTTTTCCAAGACAGCTTCCTGATTATTTTTATGCATATTTTGTATGGAAAACATGCTTGCGGAATTTTTTTTGTTTTTTAACCACTTCCCTACGCCCTCGATAACAAGTCCGAAGACCCCCCAGGAAAATTCTTGCTGTGCATGTCTGAATTCTACTTCATGGTTTATCATCTCATAAGTCATATTAGGGCCTAAATTTAAGCCCGAAAGCTAGGCCCGGCCCGAAATACGGGCTTCGGGCTGTCTGAAAAAATTCTCGGGCCGCGCCGGGCCGACCTATTTTTCAAAAGTTCGAAAAGCCAGAGAAAGCCCGGAAAATTTTGATGGGCAGGTTTTTGATCATGTTCGTTGTGATTACTCAAATGAATTTTGTTCGTGACACCTGAATTCTTCAAGTGTACCTGAAGAAAATCAAGAGATTTTCGAATTATTCGCGATTTATTATTGATTCCTTCATTCTTTTTAAGTATATTGATCGCAAACATAAATAATGAAACTTCAGGCTAAGAAACGTAGTATTTGGAAACGGGAAAAGATCCTAAATTTGAAAGGTGTTATGCCAACATAGCTACACTAAAAAATGCTATCGTCAAGAAGAAAAACTGTTGAAATCAGGAAATAACATCGAATGCCTTTTCATTTTCGTCAATAATAGACTCCAAAATCGTAAACCTCTTTGTGCTCTGGTGACACAATCATAAAAGACGACTTGTCAAAAGCAATTTTTTAAAACGAATTCTTTAGTTTCGTTTTCGCAGACGATAATAATATAATACCTGAAATTTCTAATCCTCCAAGAAATAAATGTAACTTGAAGATTACTTTTAGCCCTGATGGTCAAATAAGCAAATTTGAAACATCCTCATCTACTGGTCCTGATGGTTTAAGTTTAAGTGGTAAACTACAGCATCATTTCCATTTTTACGACTTTCTCTTCTCTCTTACTCATTTTCCGTCGTCATCTTCTCAGTCATTGCTGGGGGGAGTAAAATCTGCTGGGGGTCAAACCCCCCCAAATCCCCCTATGTGCGTGCATGGTAATATCGATTTAATGTAACTATGCCTTGATTGTTTAACTAAAAGTACAATGTTGAGCAATAGTAAAACACCAAATGTAATTGCATTTGGCTAAATTTTATAAGTCGGTTTCCGGCCTTCAGCCTAATTATTGTATATGAGTTGTTTGTTAATTTTGAGCATGGATTTCAGTGACTAGTGAGTAGACATTTATTTTTCCTTTAAAATTTTCCTTAGGCTTAGGGTACAACTACTGCGCCCGAAAAGCGCAGCGCTGTTAAGGCTCTTCCAAATGAAGTTGTTATTTAAAATAGTATCAAGGGTCCTAAAGGAATATAGTGTTTATACTTTCTGGTGAAATTGTGTAGTGGTAAACGCATTAAGTCCATAGGCTGGTGGACCAGGTTCAATTCTTGAAGTAGGTAGGATTTTTCTGTAGTGACAAGGACTGTGTGAGATGTGTGCAGATTTTATGCAAATGAGTTCCTGAATGCCATGAGCGCCTGGATTTTCGAACTGATCTGGATAGCTGGCATCTTGAGGAGTCTAAAAATGCCAGTTTGGACCATAATTTGGAGGGGAACCGACTTGTAAAAAAATTCTTTGCATTTACACAAAATTTTAAAATCGGAACTTAGTGTGGGGCTTCGGGGCTTGTTTTTTTAATAGGGCAGGGCCTCAAGGTTAAAGCCCGATTCCAGGCCTGGCCGGACTCGGGCTTTAAAAAAAATTTTCGTGCCGGACCGGAAATTCTAGGCCTGATTCAGGCCCTACCTCATCGTATAACATAATCAAATCATTCAAACGCCTTATTTTAATATAGTCAAACGATCATCATAAGAAAATTCAGGAAATTTGAGAATCCTTTTTGTAAAGTATTTCAGTACCTTTTCAGCGGCTTTGATGTTCTTAGTTGAGTGGGGGTGACTGACTATATGGTAGTTCCATATTCCTGGATGGGTCTAACTACGTGTACACATTAGTAAGTTATTATTTTTTAGTTTTTTTACTGACTAATGCGTTTAATCATTCAAATTCTCGCAGCATTCTACATATATCTTTTTTTGACCACTATCCGTTTGAGACAGTGACAGATATTACTGGTTGAATAATCCAAAATTTTGATCGCTTTTCTGATTTTACAAATTGAAATACTTGGACTAAACTTATTGATTCAGGATCTTCTATTGATTTAAAAAAAAAACTTTTGATTCCGTCTCCCATAGTAAGCTTTTCCTAAAGTTAAAAAATTATGGCATCTCTGGTTTTCTTGAAAATTGGATTATCTCCTTTCTTTCAAATCGCACTCAAAGGATTTGCATTAATAACAAACTTTCCCTAGCATCAGTCGTAAGCAGTGGTGTCCCACAGGAGTCTTTTAGGCCAAACTCTTTTCCTTTTTACATGACCTTCCAGATACACTAAAATCTGACGTTTACCTTTTTGCCGATGATGTAAAAATTTTCAACACCTCCACACAGTGCACGAGTGTTCAAAATGTGTGCTTGGATTAGTGGCTAAACTCTATGTTTGACGAAAAGTATGTGAATATAATTTTATCTGGGAACTGTGATGTACAATGACTGCTGAAAATTTTATTCTAAAATTTATGATTTAAGTTTAATCTAACATTTATGATATAAATTTGGCGTGGATTTTGTTGAAATTAAGAAAAACGTGCCTTTTTCGAGAAAATTTTTGAATTTTTTTCGACCCCTCCCCCCATCAACTGGTCGGACCTTTTACAGGTATGAGTCAATGATTCTTCATTTTTGGCTAAGCAAAGATTGTGTCAGCCATGGAATTTTTCTGCAATTTAGGTTTTGTTTTCCTCGCTTTGGTTTTCTGTTAACCTTTTTGTTACTATAAACTTTGATAAATTTAAATTCCAATTATATTATAATTTGACCCAAAAATCTAAATTTTTTCTTTTTCCTCTATTTTCAATACATTACTGACTGCAGAAGCATGAATATGTTCAGAAAAGCATTTTTAAGCGAAAAGAAACGATGGCGAAAAACTTTTGACCTCCTCCGCCAAATGGCGAAAGGGTCTTCGCGAAAAAACAGTGCAATGCACATTCCAAAATTTGGTTGCTGTGCACCATTTTTTTCCTCAAATGGGGTCTTTTGAGGAAAAAAATTTTGGGTATGGTTCTCATTGTGGAAAAAATTTTGGGGAACTCTAAACCGAAAAAATGCGTTTTGGTGAACTTTAAAAGGTCAAAATATCAAAATTTTCCGGCGCTTCGCGCCGGTCAGGGGTATAATGATGACTATATTCTATCAGGCGCGGACACTAGCATATCTATTTACTTCGACTTGCTAATTAATGCTCAACAGTTTCTATCAATCAAGTTAGCTCGTTTCATTTTCTAATCGTTTACAGTCAATTATGTTGCCGAAAATAGAGATTTTTCGTCAATTCTCTCAATTTTTTCTCTCGATGATTGGAATTTTTTAAACGTTTGCAATCTGAACTTTTGCGTTTATTGAAGATGGAAATTGAAGACATCATTCTAGACTGCGATTTTAAAACTTTTGTTCGCGAATTATCTGTTGGAGAGATTTATTTTTCAGCGTTTTAGAATATAAAAACCCGAAAATTTTTCCGGCGCTTGGCGCCGGAATGGGGAGCAAATTACACTTCATCAGTCTGATTTTAATATACTTCCCAACGTTATGAAGGTTCATTTCCTAGCGTTTTAGAAAGCGAAAATCAAAAAATTTTTCGGCGCTCTGCGCCGGACCAAAAACTAAATAAAATTAGATGATTCTAATCGGAACCACAGAAATGTTGATAGCGGATTAATTCCATACCTGTAATTAGGGCGGGGGTTGGGGGGGGGGGACCCCCACAACTTGGTCAAACATATACCCAGGGTTGGGAAAAAACCCATTTTCAAAATTTCGAATTTGGGTTTTTTGGGTTTTTCTGGGTTTAATCAGGGTTTTTTTTATTCTACAATTGTGGATCTGAATTAAGTATTAAAGAAAAGCAAATGTAGTTTTATTCTTCATAATGCAAAACATTTTCATATCATTTTTCCTTTTTTAAGCAAAAATACAGATTCCTTATCATAACAAATAAAATCATGTACTAAAAATTTTTGGCATTGAATTTTATGAAGACTAGCTTTTCGACTGATGCAGATGACAATCGATTATGCAACTTGCTGTGAACAAAGCCAAATGTTGAAAAATTACGCCCTGATGACGCAGTGGACACCAAAATAGAAAACATGTGATTATAACATGACAAAGTAAATTTCGCTTGCTCGCCATTAATAGTCTTAAAAAAACGTACTCTCAAGGCAATTTTTTGAAACGAGAGCCCCGTTTTGCCTTCCGTCAACCAATATTGCATAGCAGATTTTTGGCCGCTCTCCAGCATTTTGTAACAAAACGTATTTTTTCATCATCTTCACTTGCCAAAATCATTTAGTTGCTTGTAAATTGTGTTTTTGCAAGCTGAAAAAAAGTTCGACGTTTCTTTCTTCAACGTTCATACTGCTTACGGCCATTCAACCAGAATACTTGGTTGGTGGTCTATTTTCAACCCATTTTTGAACCCAAAAAGCCATCAGCTGCCTCTTTCTCCAGTGGGTCTGCTTTCTCCCTCAAAATTTTAGGGCTGCTCAAGCATACCTGTAAGAGGTCCGACCAGTTGGAGGGGGGGGGGGGGGGTAAATCCGAAATTTTGGGGGAGGGGGGTCGAAAAAGGTCGAAATTTTTCCCGAAAAAGGCCAAAAAAATACACTTTTTTGCAAATTTTTTAAATGTTTTCCAAACCGGGGGGGGGGGTGGGTACATACATGTAACGGAGCTCCGAGGTCTGGGGGGGGGGGTTGGAGCACTTTTTTGGGGCCGGGGGTCAGTAATTCCCAAAATTTTGGGGGGAGGGGTCTCTGAAGGAAAAAAAATTCGATTTTTTCCATGAAAAATGTCCGAAAACGGTTTAAAAAGTAGTAATTTTTGTCTAAAAAATGATAAAATATGTACTTATGGCGCGAAGCGCCGAGAAAATTGACGTTTTTGACCATTTTTTGTTCAAAAATTGACATTTTTCATAGAAAAAATGACATTTTTCAGTATTTTTCCAACTAAAACTATGGGGGTTCCTAGGGCTACCATATGGCTAGCCATAGGATTGGAAAATCCTGGGGGGGCGGTCACCCAATGGCTAGCTATATGGTCGACGATTTCTGGGGGGGTTCCCATAGCACTTCCCCCCCCAATTACATGTATGGTTGGGTATATGGTTGGCCAAGTTGGGGGGGGGGGGGTTCCCTCCCCAACTACCCCCAATTACAGGTATGTGCTCAAGTCATCTCACCAAATGCTGATGGGTGTGAGCAGACTTTAGCAGTCACAAGTAATGCTGTGTATTGCTCACCAACACTGCTCAGTGACTGATAGGCAGTAAAATCTGCCTAATGTTCAGATAAACTACAGAATCAAATCAACTCCAGCCAAAAGAAAATTCAAGTATAATTTAAATTTATCGAATATGATTCTTTAGCTTTTCGATTAGAATAAGTCAACTCAACAGAAAAGTCATATGAACCGAATCGAATAAAGCTAAGAAGTCTCCTGAATTGAAAATTTACGATAGCATTTGATATGTTTGTTGTGTGATCTCATCTTAACTCTGTTGTCATGTCAGTGCCAGAAAAGACTGCATTGCAGTTATTAAAGTTGGCTCAACTCTCATTTTGATTGTTAAATCAGGAATAAACTTTATTCCTGGGAACAGAATGGAAAGAATGATTTTTTTTTGAGAAACCCAAAAACCCAGAAATGTCCAATTTTCCAACTCAAAAAACTTTGAAAAACCCATCAACCCAAAAGCCCAAAAACCCAATGCCCGCCAACCCTGCATATAACCCAACCCTCTGTTTTTTTGTGCCAAAACATGGTTTTTGACACAAAAAAAATTTGGAATGGCATAAAAAAATTTGAGCGTTTGTGCCAATTGGCACAAAATTTTTGGCTATTCAAACATTAAATTTCCTTGATTTTCAGACGATTTAGGGGCGGAAAATGCAAAAAATTTTCTGCGCTTCTCGCCGAGTCAATGAATATAGTATCATCTACACGTATTTGACCCTAGCGAGCGAGAACGAGTTTTCTTCGAACAGTGTATCAGCATCGTTGCAGCAAAGTTTATAGGTTGTCAATGAATGATAAATGGAAATAAATTCTGAATATTCTCTGTTCATTCAGTCACATTCGGATTTAAAACTGAAATTCTTACTTTTTGTGCTTGATTCATTCAAATAGAAAATTCGATATCCTTAGTAATAGTACATTGTTCTGACCGAAAATTTACACAATTTTCGACCTTATTTATACTAGTCTTTACATTGTTCTTAAATAGGATGAGATCCGTAGTCGGAAATTGAATCAATTTGAACTTCCTGAACAATTCTACAGTTATTTAAATTTCCTCAGCATTCCATTTCTTTTCGAGTCGTCGTGAACTACTGCCCCCCCCCCACTCCAACTGGTCGGACCTCTTACAGGTATGATTAATTCATGAGAACTCTATCGTTAACATGCTTTATCCGCTCCTATAAAACACTAATATATTCTTCATGAGCTCATTTTGACTAACATAACCAGAATTTTCTCATTTTTCCCCTCAGTGTTTTTTTTGGTCAAATTTTTTTTCCACATGTGGAAAAAAATTTTTTTCGTCTTAAAATCCGTTTTTTGGCTTGAAAATGCTCACAGACGCTTTATCGCACTGTTTTTGAGCTTTTTCAAGCCTTCCGGTGTTTTTAGAGAAGTTAATTCATTAAAATTGGAGAAAAAAATTGAAATGTTCCGACTTAAAAGCCTAATCTACAAGCATTGATGAACAAATTTTCTAGCAAACTATCC